>JAOTQQ010000032.1:11127852-11164113 GCA_026546715.1 Gallinago undulata
TTGAACTTCATGCAATTTGCACGAGCCCACCTCTCCAGCCTGTCCAGGTCCCTCTGGATGGCATCCCTTCCCTCCAGAGTGTCAACTGTGCCACCGAGCTTGGTGTCGTCAGCAAACTTGCTGGGGGTGCACTCTATCCCACTGTCTGTGTCGCCGACAAAGATGTTAAATAGTACTGGTCCCAGTACTGACCCCTGAGGAACACCACTTGTTACTGGCCACCACTTGGACATAGAGCCATTGACTGCAACCCTTTGGGTGCGGCCATCCAGCCTTATCCACTATCCACTGAGTGATCCATCCGTTGAATCCATGACTTTCCCATTTTGAGACCAGGATGTCGTATGGGACAGTGTCAAATACTTTGCCTAAGTCTAGGTAGATGACGTCAGTTGCTCTGCCCTTGTCTACCAGGTCTGTGGCAGTATTGTAAAAGGCCACCAAATTTGTTAGGCATGATTTGCCCTTAGTGAAGCCATGTTGGCTGTCTCCAATCACCTCCTTATTATCCACGTACCTTAGCAAAGATATCAGAAGGATCTGCTCCATGATCTTGCCAGGCACAGAGGTGAGACTGACTGGCCTGTAGTTCCCCGGGTCTTCTTTGTTTCCTTTTTTGAATATGGGATTATGTTCCCCCTTTTCCAGTCAGTGGGAACTTCACCAGACTGCCACAATTTCTCAGATATGATGGAAAGGGGCTTAGCAACTTCATCCGCCAGCTCCCTCAGGACCTGTGGATGGGTTTCATCAGGTCCCATGGAATTCTTCAGCATGGCAGAGTTACTCAGGTTCTCCTCAAATTTCTTTAAGTGTTGATTTTTAGTAAGCTTTCCAGTTCAACAGATTTACAATGTATAGAAATAAACGTATTTTTCAGTACCTTCAGTGGAAGGTAGGAATGATCAGTGACTAAGAAGGAAGCGTGAGATTTACCTTACTTCTGATCTGAACAGGAAACCAGTTCACAGTAGTTTAACTGCAGTTCATTTCTGGTCCTTTTCTTACTCTGTGTGGAGTATAAGAACACAGAGAATATTTTGGGGTTTGTTTCTTTAGAACACAGGAATATTTTGGGGTGGGAGGGATTTTTTTTGTGTTTTTTTTTTTTTTACAACACCAACTCCAACATACTCTGGGATGCCACTAACAAATGCTAAGTTTCTATAAACATAAGCTTTAGATGACTGAGATTTTATTGGTAACCAATTGAAATTGCATTGCTATTCAGATAAATGTCCAGATCATGACAGGCCCTGCTATACTCACTTTTTAGGGGCAGATATACTGTTAGTTGGAAAATTAATATTCATTTGTCCACCTGAGAATGATTTCTACTTGAAGGAAGATAGGGAAAAAAGTTAAAAGAAAATGGAATGGGTGTACTCTGTTTCTTTAGGACTTTCTGGTAGACAGCATCTCATGTGTTGTGTAGAAACATGACTCGTGTTAACAGTGCTTCACATACTTGCTGGGCCGGATTCTTATTCCCTCTACATTATATCAGCAAAAGCTGAAGAGAGCTTCTAGTTCATTCTGAATGTCTTCTGCTTCCAGTCTGAATGTGTTAGCAAACAGATCTAGTGAAAACTCTCAAGATAAATACAATATTTATACGTTTGCCGATACTCCATCATCTGGTTTTAGTTCATATATACTCTGTAATGATTAGCTGACAAAACTATAAATTATTGTGAATAATCGCAGTGCAGATATATCAGTCTAGAAATACTTGTTGTAACATAGTCTCCTTGGACTTGGAGAGCATTTCTCAGTTAAAAGAAATATGAAAAGATCTGTTATCTCATTTTACACATAAAAACCTAAGTGATAAGTGCTTTTAAAAATAACTCTGTCAATCAGTGTTATTTGTCCAGATGGAATTCTGTTTCTCTTTCCATGCTATCTGTGCCCGCATCACTGTTGCAGAATACAGACCCAACAATTCTGTGGTAGATGGCTAACACAAGGACATGGTTTTTTAATAACTAGTTGAAAAGGATCAAAGAATGCACAGTAAGTTACATGGAATTGGTATTGATCAACAATGTTTTCTTGAGGCACAACAGGACTTTCAGCTGTACCGCATATGCCAGGCATCTGATTCACTTCGTGTGTGTGGAGGGACGAAGGAAAAAAAAAGAAATACAGAAGAAAAAGCGAATGGATAAATCAAGTTGTGTTAAGTGAAACCCAGAATGTAGCTGCCTATTTTTCAGTTACTTTTTGCAATACTTTGAAGCGCAAATGCTAGGCAAGGAAGGCTTGGTGGTTTAGAAGCACATCACATCAGAGAGCTAAGAAAATAGGCTGTGGTTTAATTAGGCTGCAAATGTGTCTTAACTTTACCACTAAATATTGCCTCTCTATATATTACATATGTATATAGTACTACTATATATATTGTACTGCTATACATGTATATATAATACTATCAAGAAACAGGAGGAAACCTGCCCTCAATGTTGTTTTCTAAGCTTTTAATATGATCCTTGGCCCAGCCTTTCAATGTATGGGGATCAGATGTGGGAACATAGACAAAAGGAACTTATCTCCTGTGATGTTAGAAGGTAGGAGCCAAAACTCGATTCTTCTTTCTAATAATTTGCTTGCAGATTTGATTTATTCAAAGATTAATCTCTTTGTTGAACAAGTGAGACTGACAATCCATTCACTTAATACCCCTTGACTGATTATAGCTAGATTATTAGCATTTCCTTCTTTAATTTTGGCCAGACTCTCCTCTAATACCAGGATATGATGGAGAATCATACCCCACTCACATTTTCCTTCACCTAATTTAGCTATGTCCTTCTGTAGTTTGTCCACCTAAACTTAGCATCCTTAAGATGTTTCAGTCACATCCAGCTCTTATTCCTGCTTTGTGCGTTCCCTTAATCATGAACTTTATCAAAGTCTTAGATATAGTTTCTGCAGTTAGTATGGCTTTTCCCTCCCCAGATGTGTCTAGATATAGCTCTCCCGCTGTGCTAATTCCAAATCAATTCATCATTAAAAGGAACACAGCTATTTATATAAAATATTGCAATGTAAATCACATAGATCGTGAGTGGCAAAGAGAAAATAGTTTACAAAAACATCTTTTGTCTGGATGTATGTGATTGTAACAACAGTCTGTTCTGATCGTCATAATGGGATGGACGGCTTGAACTACTATGAACAGTTCATTGTACAATTAGCAGGAGGAATAAGCTGTAAAGAAGCACACCATCCTCACTTTTAACACATTTACTTGTAATCGAAATAAAAACATGGGCTCTCAGCATGCTGAAGACTTAATTTTAATAACTGATGTTTACTTAATGGTTGTAAATGCAGCTTCCTCGGAGATTGGCAGTTTATAATACGCTAGCATTCCCAGCTGTTATCATTCAAATAGGAAGGAAGGCTGAGAAATTAACGCTGAGAAAACTACTTAGCCTCATGGTAGCACATAGGGTATAAACCTGACTGTGAAAGAGCAGAACAGCGCTTAAAACATAAACATTTTCCCCAGTATGAAACACATTTTCAGGTATAGTTCTTTTTTATATTGCACTTACGAGGCCTTCACAAGTAAAATCTTTTCAGCTTACTAATACCTACTTACTAATATTTGCACCTACTTATAATGTATGTCTATAGTACATTTTTTTGTAGAAAGCCTGTGCAGAATTGATTGATTGGTAGTTATTAGCCTCATTTTGTCAAAGCCAAAATCGACATGATTCTATTCAGATCTTCACAGAAATTACAGTACCAAATGGTATCATCAAATGTAATGTTCTGTAAAAGAATTACATTCTGTTTATTCTAGTTATTTAGAGGGATGAAGAAATGATATGAAGATCTTATTCAGGAAGACATACATCAGACTGCGGCCTTTTGTGCCCAGCTTCATGCTTGAGTTTTTTTGCTCTCAACGTGCACGTTTTGCTGTTCCTCCATCCATCTCCAAGCACTTTAAAAAGAAAAGTTTCAGTTACCTTATATATTAGATAGGCAAACAAAGGCACAAAGGGATAAAAAGGATTCATTTAATCTCATGCTGCAGGTCAGCTGCAAAATCAGGTGCAGAACTAAGGACACATGGCTGCCAATCAGTATTTTCATCCAACACACCTCTATGCCATGTGTAGCGTTATGTTATTCTTTGCAGCTCTCATTAGCAACAGTTAAAATACAAGTGTGGGTTTTTTTTTTTGTTGTTTTGGGGTTTTTTTTAGATATAGTTATGGGCATGTGAGTCTCAGTAACACTGTGGAGTATGCAGGCATGTCTGAGACAATGCAGTGCCATATTGACCCAAGTGAGCACTAAGGACTCAGAGCATCAATCTAGAGCTATTAATTCAGATACCTCTCAGTGATGGTGGTATCTGAAGCTCTCAGTGAAGGAAGGCTGTGTGTCAATCACCAAAAAAATCCAGCTCTCCTCTATCCTAGGTGATGGCAGAGCATTGCTTTTCGAGGCACTTGGTGTGTTTCTCTCTGCAGCGATTGGAGTATTGCTGGCCTGAGAAATGCTGTGAATTAGCTTCCCATGCATTCCCAGTGGGGCTCCCAAGAGTCCATAAGTCTCTACCACAGATCATTGTAATTACACTAGGATCATCATGAATAATGTGAAATTCAACTCAAGTTATCCAAAATATGTATGTGCTGTAAAACAATTATCTGTGCTTAGAATCAGAGAAGCAGACCAGATAGAATTGTTAGGCTGGTTAAGATCATCAAGTCCAACCTAGTGCTGCCAAGCCCACCACTGAACCATGTCCTTAAGCACCTAAGATCTCCCCATTAACAGCTGAGGGTGACCCCTCCAAGGAGAATGCAGGCGGAGCCAGCCAAGGGTGAGCATGGGGCGGGGCAGAGAGGGGCGGCTGCTTCTCAGCCCCGAGCACAGGCGCTTCCCCTGCCTGCAGCCTGGAGCTGGGATTTCCCCTTGTGGAGGTAGGCACCTGGAAACATTCCACAGCGTGTTATTCTGAGGTGCATCCAGTGAAGGTACCTTCTGCCTCTACTTTGTTGAAATTACACTTTTGTGGAAGAGGATAGGTATATGGATGAGCCTGGCCCAGTCAGTGTTAGTCAGGGAACAACTGACATTCTACATTTCTCTTCCCTCCCTCAGGACTGCATCCCTCCTTTTTTTTTTCCTTCTCCTTTTTTCACTCAAATTGCTATATGCTATAGCATCAAGGTGGTGGTGAAGTAAATATGAGAAAAAATCGCATTATTCATTATGAATTGTCCACACTTCTAATAGTATGGGTATACAGATGCGGTGAGAGTAATTTGCGTTAACACTTATAAGCCAACTTTGTTGTTGGTTTTTCATAACAACATAAATAATGAACAATAATGAACAAAATTTGTTTTGGTTTAGACATTTCACTGGAGCTATAACCATGAAACGAAAATATAGTTTTATGCAGTCTCATTAGTTTCCTTTTTTTTTTTTCATAAAATATAAGCAATAGGCTTTTCTGTTCCAAAGTAATCATTATTTTTCAGTATTTCATTTTCTGCAGTTCTCTCAAAGTGTTCCTGATAATATAGTTAATCTGAGTATTTTCATTCTAGTGGTGTATTATACATTAAGTTAACCTTAAATATCACTAGGTACATTTTCAGAGTTCCAGCTCAGCACATTTTCTCTTGATTTAACACTTCCTAATTTAAAGTCTTCTTTCTAGCAATAAATTCTAACCTTGGCTTCTGACATCATTTTCTACAAAACCAATATTTGCTATTTGCAAATAAGTCTTTTATTTTATCTTCGCAACTAATGATTTATTTTTCTAGTGGAAAAGCTCTAGTGTACACTAATTTGAATTTCAAATTAATTGTAAACATAGATGTTTTCTTAATTTCTACTATATCATAAAAAGTGGTGAGTAATCTTTCTGTCTCTGAACTTCCATGTTGGTCTTCTTCATATGGATTCTGATGACAAGGAAAGGGAGATAATAGAAAATGCCTTTTAATCTGTAAATATTGGCCCATGCCCTGCAGTGAGATGTATATGCCCCATGTGACTGACTGCTAAGGGAGATTAACTACCTGTTCAGCTGGGACTAATTACAAGCTGCAGCAGCTAGAGAGAGAGAAAGATCAGGAGGCCAGATGGTTTGGAGAAATGCAGGGGATTTTCTTCCAGCAACAGGTTTTGAAAGACTCCCCCAGTGATCTGGAAAAAAATACGATGTGATGTGAGACTGAAAAACTCTTCGAGAGAGAGACTGTGTATGAAGTAGAAGGTATTTCTAATGCGTTTGCCCTGTTTTTCTGAAGTAGGAATGATTACATTCAGACATTCCTACCAACCAGCTTTGGAAGGAGATGGGGTGGGAGAGTGTATTGAAGTTGCAGAGGCTTCTGATCTCTCTCCTCACCAAATGTTTTGCGGCTGGGGAGGAGGAGACTGACAGGAGGTCTCCATCTGGGGCATTGGTTCGTGGTGTCTGGATTATCTGCATATCATTTTTTATTCTGAAGGCAAAAAGTGTGTTGATTAGCAAAGGTTGAGCTTGCATGAACTTATCTATTTATTAGCATGTGGAAACCTTTATTGATGTCCACAGCAAACTGATATTAAAATTAGACTGCCAGTTCACTGATTGCTGGTTTCATCTTTGTATTTAACTGGTTCTTTCTTTTACGTATTCTTTCTCTGCTTCATTTTAAGTTATACAAGTGTATAGTCAGGCACTTGTTACTAATTTTGCTGGTGTATTGGTTATTGAGTGAGTATAAGAACTGAGTGTAGCTACATATGGATTTCACCAAATCAATGTGTTGCAAATGGCAGAACTACACTGAAGGCAAGTTTCACTAAGTTGGAGACTTGTATCTTTGAAAGATTGGATTTGCACATGCTGTGAAAATAGGTCCCTGGTCTAATCACATTCATATTTCATATTTCTCAGTGCAATTTAGCTTGCAAATAGAAGCAAGTGTTTCTATCTGAAAAAAATCTGACCTTAATTACTTAAAAAGAAATCTCTGTACTGAGCTATAGTAAACTGCCTCTCAGCTCTCTAGAATATAGGATCTTTTCTATGATACTACAGAGTGTGAATTGTTACGACTGAAAATAATTTTAGGAATTTGCTGACAGCTCCTACTCATCGGACAAGTTGTCTGTCAGCTGTGATACCTATTCATAACAGTGCCCTGTAGCTTGAAAATTTTAAGTAGCTGTAGATTTGTGGGTTTTTTTTTTTAATGTGTGTCTGATGTTACAAGAAATGTACCAAAAGGATTTCAGAATTGCAGGGGTAGTCACAGAACTGTTTAAAAGGTTGAAAATAAATCTTAAATATTTTTAATTGGGTTTTTCTTTGCTCTTATGAGAGTAGAGGTGGGTGGGGTTTTGTGTTCTGTTTCAGATTCCTTGTACTACGCAAACCTTCATGCAGCATTTAATCAAGATTGTAGGTTTGAGAGGGTTGTGCTTTTAGTTTTGCATAGTCAGTAAGGTTAGGTCTGGTGGCAGAAGTAGAGAGATACATATGTTTATCTGTACAGTCATTTAGCCAATGATCAATAAATGTCTGATGATAAATCAATATGGATGTAATCTCCAATCTGTGGAGTTCGAAGAACAATCTCCTGAGCGTTCTTACCACAAAATCTATATTCACTGCTGTCTTCATTCTAGCTGATTTATGCTCTGATGCTGTTTGCTTTCAAGGACCTCCATTTCTCTAAGTGCTGCCTGGTAGGTAAGCAACAATCCATCAGCGCACTACTAATATCAAGGAGGCTTATATTTAATTACAGATAACAGGCCCAGTGGGACTGAGAACAAAGTAACCAATCACTAAGGTTTGATATACTAAAATATAAAAAGGGAGGGAAGCCATAAAATGTGAAGAACCTGTATGAAAGAAATAGGTATTCTGATGTTATGCTCAAAACATATGGAATATGAGAATGAATTATATGGTAGACTGTTTTTTCAGTCTGATTTGAATTCTTTTCACGTAAAAAAATACTCTTGGTAAAGAGAGGAAGAAATCTATTAAGTAAGCGATCAAATATGCCTGTGAGTAGTCTACCTAAATTTGGTGTTAATTATGTGTATGAAGAGAATACATATGAGCTAGTTCTGTTTTTAAAAAGTGCTTTTTTATGTTGTTAGAAAAAACAATGTAGCTAATCTTCCTTAATATATCAGATGCTTTAGCATCACTTCTTCCTGTACATTAAGAGCAATGTCGTTCCCCCATAACAGAGGTAGTACAACGTATTTCCTAAATATAATTTCTTAAATTTGCTCATGCTTGCATTGGTTTGAGCTGTTTCTTTTGTATAGGCATGCTAAAACTGGCCCTACAATTGATATCTTTGTTTAAACTAGCACATGAAGAAACCAGTATGGGCTGACCTTTCATGTGTCTGGTATGCAACAAAAAATGTATGTTGCTTTAAACATAGTTCTTGTAATAAATCCAAACATTCTGAATAGCCTGATGGAAACGAATTTAACAGGAACACAGCTGAACAATTTCACTATTATTTGAAAATTCATTTTATCTGAACCTCATATTAGTCCGTTATTTATTCTGAGTTGATGAAAATAATTTTAAGAGAAGCCTGTTTTATGAAATAAGCTCTTGACTAGTTCTTGTCCTGAGTCCTTGCATAGCAAAGTCAGAATGGATACAAATAAAACGTGACCTAAATAAGCACATATAACTGTCATAGCTGAAGCTCTTGAAGTGGGGAAATCTTCATTGGTAAGGTGAAGATAAAAGAGGCAACAGATGGAAGAGGTAGGAATAAAATGAAACCAAAGGCAAACAGACTGCAGCCAATATGAAGAAAAGGGAAAATGCCAATGAATATATGTAAGGCACAGTAACTATTATTGCAACTAAATGTGCATATCTCAGCAACTGTGTAAATGAAGATAGTTCCTAATCACTGTCAGCAGTTTGCCTTTTGTTAAAGAAATCTGAGATACTGACCTTTGGCTTCTGAAAAGACAACCTCAAGTTGAGAGTCTTGGAGGATATGTTATCTGTAAAAATGAATATGCATGCCTGTGTGAAGGGATTATTGCCAACATATCTGTGAAACACCAGTGAAAGCACTAATCTCCAGAAAAAGACAGTTTTGTGAATTTACTGGTCACTGGATTTGTATCTGTTAAGGTTTTTAGTTTGTTTTATCCTTTTATTTAGAACGGTAGCCCAAGGTTTGGAGTTCTCTGAGGAGTTTCAGGGTGTCATTTATGGGTGTGAGTTTGCAAGTACAGCTATTCATACATTCAAAAATCTGTCTAAAACTATGGCCTTTTTTAACATTTCATTGAATTTTTAAATGAAAATGAGCTTGTAAAATGAGGAAGTTTTATGAATATTCACTCAGTAAGAAGTGTAGATGTATAAGCAAAGGCTAGGCTTTGAATGGTTTGTGTAAATCAGGTTGTGTGAAGATTAACAGGGAAGAATATAGATTTGTTTTGGTCTCTTCAGGTTTGCTACCTACAATGCTGTAACTTGTCATAGTACTACTGATAAGTACTACACTTGGAAAATAACACAGATCTCTGTCTTTATAACAAATATCATCTTCTATATAACATCTATAGAGTAATGATGGGGTGAACAAGGAGGAGAGAACAGAATCTTCTTTAAAGTTGTCTGTGGTTTCCTGGTGACATATAAAAGGCAAGGAAGGTTCAGCCATCTTATGAATTTGAGTGCTCTGGGAAGGAAGAGTGAGTGATTTTGTCCTAGTCGGCTAAAAAATATATTGTACTGGGTTTTAGGAACACCATTAAGGATGTGTATTAAACACTGTGGATTCTTCAGGCACCTTTGTGCTCCTCAGATTCTGATTGTGGAGAGAAACCAATGAAGAGTTTCCTTTTGTTTGTAGGTGATACTATTTTTTTTAAAAGCTACTTTTTCTGTTGATTTTTTCCAGGAATACCAGGCAAATTTGATATTTCTCTTGGAAAAGAGGGGTTTTTTATTTCATATTCAGAAGGTTTGGTTATTCCTATTAATTGAAGTAAAGAAAATGTGCAGGTATTTCTGCTAGGTAGACCAGTTGCTGTGTGTTAATCCCCCCTCCACTCCCCTTTAGGTAAATTGTGTATCCTTTTCAGGGCTTGAATATTGATGGTGTGATAGGTAGGTATCCAAAGAGTAGGATTGTGTACTTCTGGATGATTTCTACATTTGTCAGCTGGACCGCTAGTATTGCAGTCATCAGAAGGGGAATAAGTGTCTGTAAGTGGGCAGCTGTATATGAGGAAGCAAACCTGAATACCTGGAGTCCTAGATAGCCCCTGAAAGAGAAGATGAATTATTGCTTGGTACGTGTCAGCGTATCAGAATTCAGGGCTAGGATAATGATCTTCAAGAAAAGCAACAAACAGGATTAAGTGGGGTAGGAGGGCACAGGAGAAGGGGAGGATGAGAGGCAGGGTACTTTACAGTCCTTAGTTGGTAAACAGCATGTGACAGATCTCGTTAGTTCCAGCTGATAATTAGATTTTATATTTTTTCACATTAGGTTCTAGGACTATCATTCATGCTTGGTCAAGACTTACAGTGGTTTTCAGTAGAGAGCAACTGGAATAAGGAATTAAAAGTACTGAGGATTAAGAGACAATACAGTGGTATATCTCTAAAGTTATTCAACTTCTTTATCATAGTAGCACAAATATGTCTATTTCCCTGCATAAACCAAGATTCTTGAGTTGCTTGCTAGACGTTTTGGTACAATCCTGGTAGGTAAGCATACACTTGCTCCCCAGTACTTGGAATTTCTCCTATGCATGCACTTCTCTCGGGTACATCATTTAATGTACACAGGGTGTTTGTTTTCCTTTTTCTGATAAAAACTTTTTAAAGAGACAGTAATACAAGTGTTTTATCCCTTCATGTTTACAAGAAACACATGAATTGGTAGCTGTATGACATGAGTAACTTTAGTAAAACCTTAAAGTACAGGATAATCAGAAAAACTTTCAAATAACCTTAGAACAATCTGTGAAAATCTGATACATACGTTGGCTACAAACATGAAACATTTATAAAATTAACATGTTTTTAGTAAGGGTTTAAATGTGTTTGTCAAATAGCGTACACACACATGCTTCTTTTCCTTTGTCCTCTGTACTAGCCAAGAAATCTGTCACTCTTTTCCAGACCTGCCATTTATTTTTTGTACATCATAGAAATGCTGTAGATTTCCCTACTTTTATGTAGATAACGGATTTGTGTTAAGTGTTTTCTGCTTCAACTCAATATTTTTAAAAACAAGCAAGCAAAAAACCTCAAAATGAATGATATTTTGGAGAGGGAGTTTCTGTCAAGATGTAATAATATGCAAGTAATTTAATCATCTTGGTTGCTTTGAATCTAAAAGATTGAATTATGTCAATTTCTATATTGGCAGACGTATAAACAAACTAAAATAGTTATCTGGATATCCTATTACAGAGAGCATTAACATCCATTTGGTGTACAGCAATCAGATCTTGGATAAATTCTAAATGTTGTATTTTAATAATGTGTGCATATACGCAAATTCATTTAATTCAGACTAAAAAAGTAACGGGTGTAGAGCTGCTGTCCCCAGCATGAAGTAACAGAGTGTTCTGTTCTTGCTTGAGTGCCAAATAAATGTCCATTTTTTTAGCCTCAGGTAATCTCAAAGGCTTAAGCACCTGGGCCATGGATACTGGGAAGAAGTTGGGAACAGAAGAGACTGGTTGACTATCAGCAGAAAGCATGATTTATGTATAATTATTTAAAATTAATGTGTGTAACCAGTGGGTAGATAATATTCATAGAATCTGACAAGACAGAGATTGTCAATATGAAAAATAATGTGACAAATAGAAAATAAGGAGAAGAGATGCAAAGTGTCACATTACAATTATGAATACAAATGTGATGAATCGAAGTGGTAGAAGTCTCATCCAATTCACATTATGTAGATAATTACAAAATAAGGTGTTCATACAATAGCTTTACTTAAACTCATATGCCCCTCAGCACTCTGAGAATATTCTACTTTGAAGCTAGTATTGTAGCAAGTGAGGATTCTTGCTTTAGTTGTGATAATTAAGATAAAATGCCTGCCTGAAATCCTGTTAGTTCTATGGTGTGTTTTCTTCTAGTGCTTGCTTTTGAGGATGATGATGAGATATAGTCACAGAGTAAATTATGACACTGTATTGCTAGTTAAATATTAAATGTTCAGATGATCACATTATATAAACATTGTCAGACAAGTGGTTTATTACATATACGTTTAGAACAGTTATTGAATCTTTTTTTTTTCCCTAGATATTAAACTACATTCAGTGGAGCCATTAAAATCTAGTCTACTAGAGGACTTACTTTTGGATTACTTGCATGAATCCTCTTTAATTTATGGTATATAGTAAAACAGTATTTGATGCCAGATAAATTAAATGATAGGATATTATTTTTATATTTATGATTTATTGCAGTACAGTACTAAAGGTAAGAAAAGTTGACCTATTAGCAAATTAAATTCTCATTGGTATGTTTTGTTTTGGTTTATTTTATTTCTTGGGAAATCTTCAAAACGAACCATTTGCATGTGCATGACCCACTTAAGAATTCTAGTAATAATGCTCTTTGTTCAAGTTTCAAGACAAATTGTGTTCAGACTGTATGTGAGAATATCTCCAATTTTCTGTTTTAAGTGTGGAGAGCTATTACCTTAATAATAAGGCTGTTAAGAACAAGTAAATGAATGAGGAGTCAGAAACTTTAATAGAGCAAAAGCGTAGGGGTGAACATATGCAGTGTTAGTTCCTTCGGAGGTAACTGCTCCTATCCATGCTCTTGCCTTTTAATACCTAGAAAGTATCTTACCTTATGAGGGCAATTGAGAGAGTACTCTTAGCCACTTATGCAGGAAGAAAATGTGATGTTTAACAGCTGAGAACAACTTCATCTGTCACTATCTGAGGTCTGTCATCACTAGAGGTGACTGAGAGGCCAAGGCTTGGTCATGTAGAAAATGAATTAACCTGGGGCAGGTCCAGCAAATGAAGGAGATACTAAATCTTCATGCAGACTGGGTGGTACTAACCAATGTTCTTCCAGTACTAACCAATACTCTTCATCTGCAGTTTCCTTGCAGCTTTCCAAGCTTTGTGAAGTTTCCTCAAGTTCTGGCCTCTGTTATCTAGCATCCATGCTCACTTGTTACCAGATACTGTGGAATACTGATGACTGCCTCACAATGAATCCTTAGGAAGTTCTTGTGAGGAAAGAAACAAACTTGGAAGGCTGTAGTCATTTTAGTCCTGTAGAAGATTTCTTCCACTGCAGAAGGAAATATGGGCCTTCATGCTTGCCCTTATAATCTCTGGAGCAACCTCTTTCAGCTGGGGAGCAAAGGCTTGTGAGGAGGCAGAAATCGGAGCCTATTGCACTAGGATGCGCAGGCACACAGTGAGGTTGGCCGGGGAGCTGGGCAGGCTCATCACCCTGCTTCTGCGGAGACGAGGAAATAGGCCTTCCTGAACTGATGTGGTTTCTGACATGCACACAGGCAGGAAAGAGGTGCTGTCCTCGTGTTTAGGGTAATCCTGTGATTTCTGATCTTCAACTGCAAAGTAGTTATGGATCCAAAGGGGGAACGTAAGCAGCAGTCACTCCCTTCTTGGCTCTTTTGCTAGACAGTTGAGAGTGGGAGAGGAGAAGGGGAAGGAGGAGGAGATGGGATTCCCTGAGATATCTCAATTCCCAGCATTTGTAACTGGAGCACTATGCATGGCGTGTTTGTACTCTCCTTTGCTTAAGCCATACAAGTAGTAGTGTATTCTGCCTTCTAAGGGGAAACCCCATTCCTCCCGTCTGAAAATTCCCTGTTGTTGCAAGACCTAAGGCAAAGTCTAGAAGGATTACTAAAGCTGGGCTTCTCTTGAATCAAAATGAAGTATGTCAAAGCTAAGGCTGGTGCAAATAAACAAAAATGCTTGTGCCTATTCTGTCAAAGTCTTCAACCACTGAGGCTGTCAAATTGGCTCTTTTTATTGACTTTTTCAGTCTATAGTTTAGACTAAAAGCAGGTCTATTTTAGTTGTCTAAAATAAATAAGTAAGTTGGAAGATAAGGGAAAGCAAGCAGTGCATGCAACTAACCAAACCTCGATATTGCAATCTGCTTAAATCCAATGAACTTCAAAGAGCATAAGAAAACATTTCCATTTTTATTCTTTTTATTTTGGGGAAACAGGTGGGAGGTTAAATATTCTATTTCTTTAGTACTTAGGGGAAAAAAAGAAAAGATTGCTACTTTTTAATTCAATAAAACAATAGAGTGGTATGTGAAGAAACAAAAAAAATATTCTTTGCCTTCTATTGTATTAGGAGGTCTAGACAGAGAGCGATGCTGCGATTATACTCTTTATTGTGCTGCCTCTGGGTACAGAAGATGATACAGAGTAAGCAAATTTTTCTTTTAAATCTTGGGATCTGGAAAACATTTGCAATCTAAAAGAGCTGTTGTGACTATGCTAGGAGACACTAGGGCTTCCAAACCCTAGGATTATTGTTTCCATTTGATTTTGGTAGAGGTGACCTAGTTAGGCAAGGGAGCCCTGGGAACTTAATGTTTGAGGAGGAGCTTTCCTGCTGACTTTTCAGTGTGAGATGAGCATGGGTAGTTCCTTGCATCGCTGTGCCTTGCTTTCTGCTGAATTTCATCACTAGAGGACAGGGTTTCTGGATTTTCTCTGCTCTCAAACGAGCTGTCCTCGTCATATGAAGATTTGCTTGTTGTTCTGTTGGTTGATGGAGTTGCCCCACATCTGAAGTGGGAACTGCTGGCCAGCCTGTGGGGTTTGGGCTTTGTATAATTACTGAGGTGTTTTTAGCACTTTTCATTGCACTAGGTAGGTGGTTTCTAAAAGGGATGAAGGAAAAATCCAGCAAAAATACCAGAAAAAAGTAACCTCTGGGTATGGAGGGAGTTATTAAAATATTCTATTCAGAAAACAAATAAATGGAACAAATTCTGGAAAGAAAGAGGGACTGAATGTAGCAGTCATGAACAGAAAAACATACATGCTTTCTCAGAGTTGCATTGCACAGCCTTCCATAAATAAGCAATTAAATACCATGCGGGATGGGGGAGAGATCCTTATTTTTTTAATTTTTCTTTAGAAGATAGTCCTAAACTTAGTATATGCATTAATATTATTGAATTATTTTCACTGAAATTTAAATCTTGATGACCTGTGAAGGCCTTGTGAAAAATCTTTCAATTAACAAACAAGCAGGTTGCTAGCTGAAAACATTATTTTTTCTTGAAGAGCTAGTTTAAAATAGATTCATTATAGTCTTACTTCTTTTCTATTTTTTTTCCAAATTTTATACTAGCAGTTTATTAACTTGTTTGAGCAAAGATAAAGGAAAGAAAACAGAGGAAAACCAAACAGTACTAGTTGTTTTTCCTAGTGATTTCTCTCTAGAGTAGTGTGCTTTTTGTAGAAGAGAGCACATTTCCTGCTCAGGAAAAATAAAAAGTATTTTCTGCTCTTGCATCAGTACAGTGTTCCCTTGCAGCTGTTCCTGCCTCCCTGTGGGGAATGCAATAAGCTGCAATTAAATGCAGGTGCTTGGAAGCAGGAGTGCCCTTGCTCTGTTTAACAATCTGAGGCAACAAACAAAAGAACCAGAGAGACAGGAATCTACCTTCTGTTTAATGGGGCATGAACACTTTTTCTTGGCACCAAGATAAGTGTCTACCTTTTGTTAGAAGTACGTTTCTCTTTTTCCCTTGGTGAAAAGACAGAGGCCTACCTCCTGTTTATTAGTTCACTGCTAGGAGAGAAAGAAACTAAACAAGACCATATGCTGCGAGGGGAAAACAGTAGTCGCTAAGCACAGAAAAAGCTCTTGCCTTTTTAGCATAACACCACTTATTTATTTTTCCTGTAAGGTGCGGTGGGAGGGATAAATATCCAAAATATCCCCACTCCTTTTTTTTTTTTTTTCTTTTTTTTTTTTTCCCCTCTGTGTGATACAGGTATAGTTGAGGACTGGCAATATGTAAGACAGCTCTTAAACTAGAACACTGGTTGCTTTATTTTGGCATAAGAATCTTTGCGTTGCTGAGGGTGGGGAGCAACTCACTCAGATGTTCCTGGCTATGTGCAGAGGTTCCTGGAAGAGCTGGGAGTCCCGTTATCAGCAGAGAGCTAAGCCCTGCTGTTCAGAGTGAGGTGGGTGAAAGCAGTCACACTGACAACTGGGCAGAGATTAATTGCTCCTCCGAACCCTTGATCTCTCAGACAGATGCTCCAGTGAAATTTTGGTAACAACTGAGTAACTTGCCTTGCCCAGGGAAGCTGTGAATGCTCCATCCCTGGAAGTGTTGCAAGGCCAGGCTGGATGGGGCTTTGAGCAACCTGGTCTAGTGAGAGGTGTCCCTGCCCATGGCAGGGAGGTTGGAACTAGATGATCTTTAAGGTCCCTTCCAAACCAAATCATTCTATGATTTAGCACAGAAGTTGTGTCTTGCCCTGACCGAATGGTTGTTTGCATTTGTACCGTGCAGAGGTCCCAGTCCGCCACTTATCACTTCATGCTGGACTTGATTAATAGTATGACAGCAGCGTAACATCTCATTTTAGGTTTGAACCTTCTTGATCTGCTTTCACTTAAATAAAATTAACCATAAGACACACATCCCTGCACTGCCAGCCCCCTTGACTCCCCTCAGTGACACGTCTCTGAACAGCCAAGGTGGGTGGCTCTGACTCTGCCCGTGCCTGGTGCCGAGCCAAAAAGACATCTTCTGCTTCAGAGTCCATGCTTTTCCAAATCCACTCCCCTGCCAAGGGTTGTTCTTCCTCTGTTCAAGGGCTGGTTGTCATGAAATTTCTAGGAATTTCATTGTTCTTGATGCTGTTAGACTTCTGTGAAGCTTAGTTACAATATATCAGCATTTATAGGGGAGCTGGTGTGAGCATATTTACATTTTTATATAATGTTTATATATGCCATGATTGAGGAAGAAAATATGCTTGAGGAAAAAACAATGTATGTATGAAGTAGTCTTCTGCAGGGGGGCTCTTGCCTCATCAAGTGGTACGAATGTACCCTTTTTAGTAAAACGGTATACAGTACTGTGAAGCTTGTAAAGCACTGTGGAAGCCAATATCATCTATGCATGCAACTGAAAGATTATCTGTAATGAGAGATCCTGATGCAGGTTTATAGGATAGAATTGCTAAGTAGGATATAAGCTTTGCCTCAGTTTCAAAGACAATTCCTACTAGTGACTTAACCAGATTTACATAACAGATTTACTGTAGGTCTTCAAGCATGCTGTGAAGCAAAATTTAATTTCCTGAAAAACAAAACTGAGAATGGAGCTTTTAAGGTGTTTCAGGCTTCATATTTTTAAGCTTTGAAGGTTCAGGTTTTGGGGATGCTCTCATCCTTTGGAAAATATGATAATATTTTATTGCAGATGAGATTCTAATTAATGCCTGTATGCTATGGATCAAATACACACATCATAGAGGTTCAGCTGGTAGTTGGTAGGTTATAAGCTTGGTGTCATTTGGGATTTGGCTGCCTAAATAGATAGAAGTTTTAGAGTATTAAAGAATCACTGCAGAGTTGACAAATGCTCTGACCCCTACACGTGATGCCTGAACTCTAACTCCCTTTTTAGGATCCCTCATTTTATATGGAGCAAAGATCATGATGTCTCTTCTACCAAGGAGTTTTTCTGCTTACCTACAAATTAGATGGAGAGGGCATGCAAATGAAATAGTTTGGCAACAGTACAATAAACCTGCAGGGGGGTTGTTTTCTTTCATAAAATTGCATCTCTTGTTGAAATTCATTAAATTACATTGTTTGAAACTAGTTGGGATAATTTCCCCCAGTCAGTTCAAGACATTTCCATATTGAATTATTAGTTGTAGTTGTTTGGATAGCTGGGAAAGGTTTTAGGTCGTTGTTTTAAAATTTATAGCATGATCATTATGGATCTTTGCCTTTTTTAAAAAATAAATAAGGATATTGTGGATTTGACTGAGCTGTGTTGTGAAAATATTCTTACTGGTGTGATTCAGGCAACTATTTGCGTTATGAAGTACAGTTAGGTTCAAAGTATCTTCTCATCCCAGCATAATTTGGGTCAAAACATAGTTCATGTAATCTATAGATGCAGAAGTTTTTCTTTCCTCTGAAAAGTTTATAGTGCAGTGAAGATTTCTTTATCCATGATGTCTCTCTTCACACAACTGTATTTTATAGATGAACAACTGGAAAAAGTTGTTTGTTAGAAAAATGTAAATTTATAGGAGATTTGCAAGAGTATTTGGGTTCTGCATAAAATTTAGCAAGCTTCATTTTGTTTTGCAGAGTAATTAATAGTAATTAATGATGTCATTTGGTGTTTCCTTTTTCTGGATTTAGCAACAGTTCAAATAAGATGAGAAATAAATAATGCTTTTAGGCAACAAACTCTGTGCTTGACAGTTAGCAGGCTTTCTAAGGGTCAGTGAATCCTTCTGCATAGTTTTCCTAATTAGGCAGAAAGCTAAAATCTATCTTTTAAAAAAAATGAATGTAGGAGGTGGAAGGGCAGATTTGTATACTGAGAGGACGGCGGATAAGGAAGTAACTGAGAGCTGTGTCTGTACCGAGTTAATTGGATTCTTCATGGACTGTTGAGAGTTGGCTAATGTTTTAAGCATCTTGTTTTGAAGAGGGGTGAGAGGGATTTGCTCTCTTCTAATACACATCTGGCCAGCATGTCCTCTCTTGCACTCGGACATAGTAGCCGAGAGAATAGTTTTCAGGAAGTTTTGAATCCTGTGACTTTAAGAAGAATAAATCTCACAATGGTCTGTACGTATTTTCTCTGAAAAATACATTTGTGTACCTGTGAATGTTGGCAGCCATAGTTCCTAAATATCTTTTTGTTCTTTCTACAGGAGGTTTTATCCTCAGGGTATTGGGGGTGTCTTTAACAAGCTACTTAAATAGCAGTATTTTCCTGTAATGGAGATTATCTAATTGGCTAGCTCTTTAGTGGCCTACTTTGATATCTAAACTAATTCATACCTATAGCTGTACATAGAGTGGAAATAAGGGCTATCTGTAATGAGAAACTCATAAGAGAGGATAGGCAAACATGGATTGTTAGGAGCCTTTTCCCCCTCTTTGTTCTGTTGCCTATGGCTTCAAGTAAAACATGAACTTGAGAATAAATACAGAATACAGTTTTAGTTTGTCAGTTTGGAAGTAAGAAAAGTAAGATTTTCTTTATTTGCATATACCAGCACACTGGTGTTTTACTATTGAATGTGTCATGAGGTTTTTTTGTTTAATGCACACACCTTACACCCCCCCACCACCAAAATAAGGAAGAGAAAAATATGACTACAGCTGGAAGATGGAAAATTCACTCAATTTTTTTCATAGTAGTTTTGAGACTAAAACCTGTTCACAATATTCAAAGAGAGTATTTCAGAAAGTGAATACAATGATATGATGAAATAGAGTCCTTCAGGTAGGTCTAAAGTATGAAGAATTGATTAACTTCATGCCCCTAGCCTTCACAGGTCAAAGTTATAAGCCAAGATAACATAACTCATAACATAACTCTTGAACAAGACTGTGGCAGAAAGTGGAAGAGACAAGAACGGCTGAATTAAATCTAGAGGTTATGTTCAGGGTTATGAGGCATTCATCGAGTGTCATCACCTTTATCATGAACGTTTCCAGGAGGAGGTCAGAGGGGACCTGTGACCAGGAATCAAGGATCACTCTCCCTTCAAGCACTGTGGAAAAAAGTCTGTGATGTGTGTCTGCCTTTTTCACTTTCAGACCTCCTTCCCTTCCTATGCTGTAACTGATTTTAATAATGTGCACCAGAGGACAAGCCCTGTTCTGCATGTCTTTTTTCCCCACTTGTCATCCGGTAAAGTTGGTTTGACTTGACTTCAGCTGCAGGCTTTTGCTTATTTTTGGTGGGAATAGGATGAAGAGGATTAAAGCCAGGTCATTAAGTAAAAAACCTTTTCTGGGGGCTGCAGACAGCTGTCTGGACAGTGAAGCAGCCCAACAGATGTGGATGCAGATTAGGGAGCACTTGCTGTGCCAGAAAGAGGAAGAAGGGGTAAAAACACTGTTATGGCAATGAAGTTACAGCCCTAGTGATAACTTAGCAGTAAGGAGAAGAGCTCTTCCTGTCTTCTTTCATGCAAAAAGCGGGAATTTGGTTTCTAATGACGCATGATATAACTGCACAGAAGGTTTTCTGGTTTTGCTGCTCACTCTCTCAGTCCTTTACACATCACAATGCTGATCACAGTGTCTGCTCGCTTGGACATGACTGAGATCATGATCATACTGAAGCTTAAAGTCTTTGTTCTACTCTTTGCTTGCAGTAATTCCGGTATTGGAGTATTTACTGTGAATCTCTGATGAATAGGAAGCAAGCAAACCAAAGGTCTCCAGTTGGTGTTCTTAAAATTTTGTGCTTTTTTTTTTTTTTTCTTAAAAGATCTGTGAGACTTTCCTTATGTTCATTTTTTAAGATGGAAGATGATGCCAAAGTACCGGTAAAAAAAATATACTTCTTCCTTTCCCCCCTGCCCTGAAGTCAAACTTTTCTTGCATATCACACATGTGATGTGTCAGCCATTTTTAGATGCTAAATAATAGTGCTATTACTTTAAAAGTGTGGATACAATTGCTTATGAACTACTTTTACAGTCAGTATACTGGTTCAACTGGTAAATAATGCTGTATGCTCCACAACTTTAGAGTCATCATCAAAAAAAATAATAATCATACAGAAACATAAAGCTCTATGTGCGTGTCCATGTTGTTAGGTTGCATTTGGAATGGTGATGTTTTTGTTTGTCATTAACTTCATATGTTACAGAAGTAAATAGCAGGAAATGCTGAAAAGATAATGTAAAGATGAGAAAAACTGAAGTTCTCTGGACCTTTACAGGGTGATTTTTCAGTTTTGAATTACAGATTATACCAGACCAAATTCTTCCCAAGTGTATCTCCATTGAAGTGTACCAATTTATGCCATAAATAAACCTGGCCTCAGGTATCTAAGCCTTGATAGGGAATTGGTAGAGCTACTTTCAGAATCATAGTGCCTAACACACTGCTTTTGCCTTTAGGTTGGTGATTAAACCCTCAGTTCCTTTTCCCATGTCTGATTCTGGACTGCTGTGGGATTTCTTATTCAGTGCTATAATTAGGTAAGGAAGACACATAATTGGAAGGAGTGTGTTGTAATTACACAGCATTAGAGTTAGAGGTTATGCAAGATCAGTGTTAGGACTTTCCAAGTTGTGCTTACACAGGTGCTTTTATTGATTTCTGGAAAATGGTACTTGATACCACAGGTGGCATCATGCCAGCCTTTCCTGGCTAGATTCTCACAGATAATCCAGACAGATGTGCAGATCGTATCAAAAGTCAAGCTCATGGATGCAACTTTGGCCAGTTTTCCTACTTTGATTCCCCTGTTTTGTTACGGTGACTGAGACAAAGCTTAGTTGCAGGCTGTTAGATGTGGCAAAAGGATTGAGTGCTGAGAAATGCATGTATGGAAGGATTGAAAGTGATGGAAATACAAATGATAAAATTGTGTTATTAGGTTTTTTTTTTTCCCCATGGTGAGGTATTGGATGTTGAACAGTGAGAAGCTGCTGTCATGGCAGTGACAAAGGCTTCAAAACATTTGTGCAAAATCAGAAAATACTGATTTATTTATTTATTTATTTATTTGCTTCTGTTGTTTGCCTATTGCCAGGCCACATTACAGTTGTGTCCTTTCCATAAACATACTTTTAAATTTTCATTCTGATGTAAATAGAAAAAAAAAAAGGTATTAGTGTGTACTGTAATATGAGATATTGACAAGTTGTATTGTAAATGCCAAATATTAAATGTGAGGAATGTTGTAACCCATTTTGGATTTGCCATGGTGTAGCATTCTATCTGGTTTCTGGTCTTCATCCTTTGGAGTTTTGAGGTAACAAATTTTATAGCCCTGCAGACCAGGCAATGTGCAATGAAAATGCAGAGGTACCAGGCTTCTTATGTGAAAGAAGATAGCAGCATTTCTACTGAAATTGAATGCGAACAGGCTTTGAGGTGGATGCCTGCTTACACACGCAACAGTTAGAGTAGTTATATTTATAGTCTTGTAGACCTCTATGCAATCTTCATAAATGGAACACAAGCTGTATGCAGTGGTAACAGCAATAGAAAAATAAGGTAGCAAAGAATCATTTGAAATATACAAGGTCAACAGGTGAATCAGCAATGAGCTCTAGGCCATTAGATATGTTAACTGCTGATGGATCACTATTCAGATAGAGGTTCTTCATTAGAAATTCTCTCTTTAAGATCTAAACATGAGGCCCGTAATAGCAGCCAAATGGGTTAACTTTGTACAATTGCCTGCTGTTGGTTGAAGGTTATGCTGATCTATAACAATGGCATCATTTCTGTTCTCAGGTTGAGGTGAGGAACTTCTTCAGGCATAGGAATATTTTGCCTTATCATCTTTAGTTTTAATGAGTTTGTTATTCATTGAAAAGTGACACCATAGTAGTCAACTAAGTTCTCTGCTTCCTAAGAGTCATGTTTTCATTATCTCAGTGCTATGGGCAGGGTAGATGTCACTGTTTTAAGCTGTCTTGATTTGCAGGAGTTTTTGTACTATGACGTTAATGATACTTTATAAAACGGAAACACATCAGCTGCCACCTCGCAAGACTGTATTTGTTTCTTCCATGGCTACGCTGAATGAATAGCTCAGTCAATCAGTCTGAAAAAGAAACCCAAGTCTCTGTCTTCCTTTGTCACTTCCAAATAATTCATGTCTAAAAGTGGAAATGCTTTGTATTGATGGATAAATGATTTTGCACTTTGAATATCATCACAGTTTTACTGATCCCATCATTTCTGTGAGTTATTCACTGTTATATCCAACTTTATTTCAATATTTTTTCCTGATCAACACACATTTTACAAGCCCATTCCATTTTTCTCCCGCAAAATTTTTAACCAATTAATATTAGTTCCGAGACTCGTTCTTGGACTACTTGAACAACTGTCTTCCAGTTCAAATCACTGTTATTTCTCTTCAGTTAATTCTTTACACAATTTAAAATTCTTGAACTGCAATCTTTTACAGCTGAACTCATGATTTTTGTTGTAGTGCTATATTGAACATACAGTAATTTATTTTAACTTAGTTTCAATTTATCTTGTTTATAGAGCAATTATTGCATTATTCTGGAGCAATCTATTTTCAATAAAATTCAACACAAGTTTACCAAACTTACACTAACTTAGATGCCTGTGTTTTATACACAAGTTTTGAGGGATAGAGTTTTGGTCAACTGAGATAAAATTAATGATCTTAAATTTGATTGCCTAATGTTTGTTTTTTTTTTTTCTTTCTCTTCCTTCTTAAAGAGAGGTACAAGTTTTGTATTTATCCTGTTGCTATATGTTATTGTTCTGCTCAGTATTACTATAAGTTCCTGTAAGCACGTTCCCTGTTCCTTGTTTGATCAACTTTAATTTGGGGATTTTACTCTTATCTCAGGATATAGGTTCACTGCCTGGTATTTCTCCAGGCTGTCTTACCTTTTATCATCAACAATGTCCTTGCCTCCATTTTCAATACATAATAGTGAATGCTATCTCTTATGTTTGGGCCATTTTTCATTTTACTCTCCAGGCTTCCCAATAACTCCAGTACCTTCTTAGGGAATGTTCTGACATTTAACAATTCCTTCCCTGCTTAGACAGAAGAGTAAGTAGAAGCACTCTCAGCATTTCTGTTTTGCTTTTGTCAAATCATGCTACCTGCAGACAAACTGAAGTGTGAAGGAGGGGCAAGAAACCACAGTGGGACTGTATGAGAAAGAGACCTACTGTCATCACTGTGCTTGCTAGCTGCTACTTACTGATACTAAATTAGATGGCTAGTTCTTAAAGAAAATAGTGTCTTCTCTAATTTACTTATAGCAAGGAATCATTAAAGTAATCGCAAGATATCTGTGAAAAAACTTGTCAATGTGTGCAAATTGTCAGCAAGGGAAACTTTAAAAAATGATATTTAAAGTCAGCAGTAACAGACTAAAAATTTAAACAATTAGTTGGCATGGAAAAAAGATGTCGAATCTAAGCAACTCTCAATATCCTACAGAAGACTCTCAAAAATATGACTGAAAGGAAGGGCTTTTCAGTCTCTCTGAGGGTCAAAAAAGACAGATCGTTTTGGAGGGTCATGTGAGATAATGAATTCCAATATTGAAGTTGTGGAATTAATTATTTGGAGACTCTATTCTAATTATAATCTCTCTTATTAATTCTACCAGCTTTCCTTTTTCTGTGTTTTATATGATTTACCTGTTCTCTGAAATGTAAATTCCTATGAAGGGGAATGCTTTGTCCACACCTCAGTAACATTGCAATTAAAATTATTGATGTAATACAACTATCCTGCTGTAACAATGACTCCATGGTAAAGTGAGGTGACCCTCATTAGTATGAAAAACTGTATTCCTCAATGTACTTTTATATCAGCAACTGCAAGAAGATTTCTGACGTGTGTACTTTCTTCCATAGGGTGACTTCACAGTGATCGTTATTCGATTTCATTTGGTGTTTCAGTAAGGAAAAACAAAATCATAGCTACAAAGAACAGGAATGGCATTAAATAACCCATAGGCATGCTGATCCATACTAAGTATGTGCAAGCTGAAAACCCCCGTAAGAAGAATTTAAAAAGAGAGACAAAGAAAAAAGAATTTTCATGTTCTCACTGCATTACCTTATTTCTCAACTAGCCAGGAAGAGCAGGCCAAACTTTATCCTAAACCAATGCAATTTCACAAATCCTTCTGCCAGTTCAAATTACTTGGGGCTCCCTTAACACTAGACAGAGCTGGTTTTAAACCTTCTGTTTCCTTAGCAGTTCAGGAGCCCTGATAGCCTTAAAGGTGTAATACCATCTTCTGGTTGACAGAGCTTGATCTGATCCCAGATATCCCACGACTCTCACTTTTCTGCTATTAAGTTCACATAGTTGCTACTGCCATTCTACTTACTTTCCCTTTAAATCCAGCCAGCTGTCCGTCAGTCTCTAATTTTAATACATCTCCCTCTTTCTAGTATTTGGTACATACTAAAAAAATGGCTTTCCAGAAAGCTGCCAACAGTTAAGGTTCTGAGACAGCTGAAGAACATGCTAAATAATAGCAGTGCAAAGTATTATTCAAATGCAACTTACTTTTTTTTGGTTGCTGCTTGCTGTAACCTGAAAAAGAATAAAATTGAAAACACTGCTGCAATTAGATATTGCTAAAATATTAATAACAAGTAGTTAAAAAACAAGTAGGTGTAGACACCTGTTTTTTTAAATGTTTGGTATGTAATTCTAATTTCTAGAGACTGAAGGAAATCTGGGAATCCTAAAGTAAGGGCACTTCACCAAAAATATTGTCTATCCAACTATCTATAGTGTTGTCTATCCAACCATACTTGGAAAAACATCATCTGGAATACCATGTCTTAAAAAGAATAATATCTGCATCTCAAGAACAATATACCTTGATAGATGGTCCACAGCTGAACAAGTTAGTTATACGAGGATCCTGACAGTGCAGGTTTGAGCAAGTGTTGTATTGTGAGTGCAATAGTGCTAACTGATACAGGACTTTAATGTGCCTTGAAAGGACTACTTCTTAGCAATCATTTCTAAAGAATTTAATTATTCTTTTCTCCTCCCTATACACCTTTTTTCGTTCTCTTTTTCTCCCTTTTCCCTTCCTTATCTCCTGCCTTCCAAAACTGAGTCATGGTTTAACTGCAAGAATGATAGAGCTCTTCTAATTGAAGAAATGAATCTGAGTAAACACCTTGGGCTTGCTGATGGACCAGACATAGGTATTTCCTAGGCAGACATGCCTCACTCCGTGTGTGTTTGTGTGCATGGGAGCGAGATGGCTGGAGCATAGCAATCAAGCAAAGACTAGTCTGGCAAACCAGCTGTGGGGGCAGGGGGAGTTTTTTCTCATATTTGGGAAAAATTTAGAATCTGGGTCTTCTCTTCCCTTTGCCGTGGTGTCTCTTGTTATGTCAGGATAGGAGATCCCACAGGTACCTATCCACGTTTATGTCTTTCCACTAAATAATAGCTTTCCCTGGATTTTTGTTTGCTAATTAAATTTTCAGGCATCTATCATTTATCTCATGTTTTGAACTCTCCATCACCCTTTCACCTGGCATCATAGCCAGTCACCTGGGAAAAGATAAGATATAAAATTAGTTAATATTGAAAGGCTGGCCTTGTTGCTGATGTGATCTTATCAGGCATTATTGAGTGATCACTTAGAAAGCAGAATTACTGGCAGCTTCTGCACAGTTAACATACTTTGACATGGCAAACTTATGGCTGTGCTGGAATACCCAGGCTATATTTAGAAAAGGTGGTTCAGAAAACTTTACAGCAGCGTTTTACTCAAGCAAATTAGTCCTTTGAGTACCTCTGTGACATAGACTGTCAGTTCTGGTCTTGACAACTCACAAAGAGATTGTTACAGCATAATGAAATGGGCATACATCTTTCTTTATGTATTTTGCACTGAAGTTTGAGTTCATCTGTTGGGATAGTGCTCAGAATATTGAGCTCTGTAACACAATAATGCAGTTTGATTTATTGATAAAAAAATAGGAAATATGATATAGTCTATGATAAGCTAGCTTATTGTGAAGAATCAGCATTACATTTTTTCCTCTTAAAAACCTCTTAAGATTTTTTTTTCTTTTATACTGTAACTTTCTTAGTATATGGCAAAGTTATTACTCTGCAGTAAAAAAATCTAGGTTGCTTTCAGTCAGCAAGTCATGGGTGTTGTTTTTGTAGATGTAACTTTTCATGTCTTCAGAAAAAAATAAACATCATTACACTTCAACCTATCTTTTCAAGCCAGTATTAACAAATCAGGTCCTGTCTTTAGTGTTGAGTTTATTCTGCCTTCAGAGCAGAGGGTGGATGAAGTTGTAGGGGGTCAAACTGTAATTGCAGTTATGAATTCTGAAACATCATTCCACATATTTAAAATGTAGTTCATTTGGCAAAAGTAACGCATTATTTAATATTCTGTTGTGCGTGACAGTAGTGCTTTGTGATTTGTTTGAGGCTGGGGTGCACTTGAGGGGGCAGGCAGGAGTTTTTCTGCCCCTTCGCCAAGTTGAAGGCTGTCAAGGAATGTGGTCTCTGTCGGCAATATGGAGAGCTCTGGAGAACGCACATCCCGATGTGAAATATCAAAAGCTTGCATGCTTTTGCATGCAAGTTCTCTGATCTTGACTTCACAAGACAGCTGGGAAAGCACTTTTTTGCACTTCAGTTTTACCCAGTCAGAAAGTATTTGCCAGTATGGCAGCACCGTGCAGGAAAAGGACCTTATTAATTCAGGCATCTAGTTTAAAGAGAGGTAGACTCTAATATGTATGTGATATAATGACCACTCACACTGTTCCTGAAGTGTTACCCTTGAGCAACAGAAATTAAAATTCATCAATGTGGAAGAAAGTATGTCACAATGGATATCAGATATTTGAGTGTGGTGGGATAGCGAGACTGGTTTGGAAAAAGACTCCTATTTCATTATTTCGCTGCCTTCATAATTCTCTTACATCTTTAATGAGAGCTCATGAATGAATTCAGAAATAGGTTTTGAGATGGACAGACTGTCATTCTCCCTCCACTTCAATCTCAGAAATCACAAGCCATCTGAGAGCTGGACTGCTTTTTACTTCAAGAGGAAGAAATTGATAAGATTTAGATCAACCAGAAGAATAAGGAGAGTGTCTGGGGGGGGGGGGGGGGGGAAACACCCGAATCCTCAAAGGGCCACTTACTGCCAGCATGAATCCAAGAGATTTTCTTATGCTTGGAACAGGCTGGTAATGTATTATAGTTCCATAATGCTTGAATAAATCGGAATCGGTTGCACAATTCTTACTTCTCTATTAGCTTAAAGTAGAACATTTTCAAACAAAGTATTTATTTGCTGAATCATCTATTTGTATGCATCAGTGGGTATATAACAATATATTTCGGTTTCAGAAAGCACCGGGGGGGGACAAATAATGTACTCCACAGCTGAGCTGGCAAATGTTAAGCATCCCTTTAGCTATGTTATGGTTTGGCCGGTACGTCTGTAGTCAGGATTGTGAAGCAACAGCTCGGCAGCTGCTTCTTTCTGTTAGCAGCAGTAGAAGGTTTGTGCCAGGTGGGGCGAGTGGCTGAACCCTTGACTCTAGTGTAATGGGTGAGATAAAGAAATTCCCCTAATTGTCTGTTGTCTTTTCCTGCTTCATTGTTTCCTTCGTGCCTCACAGGCAACGGAAAGGAAGAGCAAACTTGAAGCACCAACCATTCACCACGTAGCAGAGCGGCTGCTTTGGTGCTCCTCCCGTTGAGTTCCCACAGCGCAGCCTCCCCAGCTCTCCTCTGGCAGTGGGCAGGGTCAGCCTGCCCTGGAGGGGTGCAGCCTGTGAGCCTTACACCCCCGCTTCGCCCCACCGCTGAATTTCTAGTGGTGGCTGGGAATCCGGGTCAGAGCCAAGGGCCGAGCTGTGCTGAAATTTGTGTAACCACAGAAAAAGGCCCGCATCCCCAGGGCATCGCTGTCTAAGCAGCAGATCAAATTGCACCGTGCCCTATATATGTCTGGAGAAAAATACTACCTGACCTTTCATTTTGCTTTTTTGCTGTTACAGTTGAGTAATCCTACCATTAACAGCAGTCGCTATTCATCCAGAATTGAATATGAGATCAGTAAAATCTTTGTGTGTTTGTCCTTGAATTATTTTCATTATAGTGTCACAGTTCCAGTGACACTGGAAATACTCAGTTTTCCTTGAAAGGAAGATGTCTCTTTACCCCAAGTTACCTTCTATTATAAAGATGGGTTTGGCTGGCTTGTTTCAGTTTCTAAAACTTGATATTTCAACTTCCAAATGGGGAAGCAAAGATGAAAGATCCCTGGTTACGGAGGTGGCTTATTGAAACCTCTACCTGCCTGGGAATTTTTTTACTGCAAAAGGGTTTTGATTTAAAAAGAGAAAGAATAATGCTTCAGGTGCTTATTTTGATGCTACTTCTCTGCTTCTGAAGTGGGATAGCTGTTCATTCCATGGCATTTCTCTGGCAGAAGCTACCTTAATGAATCTCTCCTGTGCTTTTGGTAAGTCTCCAGCAGCTGTCAGCAGGGAATGGATACGTCTTCCTTGCTCTGGCTGGGAGGCGTGTGTGTGTGTCTCTGTTTGTTGGTGTATTAAACAGTCTTTCCTGGGAATGCCAAGAGGTGTTCTCTATAGCTGGTAGCATTCCTAGTAATAAGTTCCTTGAAATATTAATCAGATTTTAGTTTGTGTTCCGCAGCCGTTCAGCAGGCGATTGATTATAGCTCCACTGATAGCATGGTAGTCACTATTTCTTATTCGTGTAATAACTGCATATAGGCGAGACCAGCAGATGAGTACATACACATATCAAGGACAGATAAGAAGTAATACTCTGTTCCAACAAGCCAACTTCATATCAATGATGAACAATTTAACATGAGCTCTCTACCACTCTAGGAAAAAGGAAGTGAGACACTAAAGCTCCCAAAATTTGTGAGGGGAAGAAGTCACCAATTCTTATTTGCAGTTTAAAGAAACGTGCATTCTGGGCAGGGAGATGAAAAAATCTGTTTATAATTTTTTTGCAGTATCAGCTTAGTGCTCTTCTGTATTGTACCTGTTTATTAGATATATTTTAAAAAAATTGTCTTCTGTGCTACAGATTTATTCTTTGCTTTTGCATAGCATTTGATCTGCTAGAGTTTAGTTGAGTGCTCAAGTTCCTACAGCAGTTCAAAAATTTTAGGATATTACCTAGTGGTGTTTTACTTTTGTTTGGCTTGTGTTTTTTTGTCCCGCCTTGCGTTCCTAGTGAGGAGGGCAGGTAGAAATAATTCCTTGTATATTCACCTAAAATGCTGATCAAGCCTCTGTTTTGATGGTGGCTGGTAGGATTTGTATTTTTGCATTTTTATAAAGATACTTTTGGCAATGTCAGTCACATATTCAATTTTGGTCTTTTTTAAAAGTAAAATTAATTTTCTTTATGGATATAATTTTCACAGCATGTTCACTTGCAGAAGTAATGGCAGTTACTACTTGAGAGCATTTAAATTAAAAATCTTTTATAGGGAAACACTTAAATTTCCAAATTTGTGATACATTTTATCCGTTCCGTATTTATTTTCTGCTGCAGTCCTAGTCAGAAGGCAAATTGAAAAGTGCCCCATCAAGTGAGTTATCTTTTCTGCCACTTCCTTATCTTTCAGAAGCAAAATCCTTATCAGTGACAGGATCCGTAGAAGCCAGCCATAGACCATTAGCTCTTCGTATGTATATCCTTCAGCTTCACCCCACGCACGCTTTGTAGCTAATGGCATTCTAGATAAGCATCTTTCAGTTGTGTTTTAATTAATGATCATTTTTGCCATTATCAACTGTCTACTTCATGAGTATATGTGAGAGCTTTGCTGTGTATCATCAGTCAAATGCTCTGCATAAGTTTTCACTCACACACACACTGTGACAGTATTTAATGTAACCCTTAGTAACTTCCTACCTTGTCTGAATGATTAATAGACCATCACATTTAAGAATCTGCCTAAACTTGAGATTTTGTATGAGTCCTTTTTGTGGTCAAAAATACAGTTCTCATCTGGAATAAAAGGCCCCTCTCATCACAACAGGGCAAAATGCTTAGTATCTCTTAAACTGATCAGCTGTTACATCAGAACTGCTCTTTAAGATGATTTTATGCTGAATATTGCAAGTTTTGTGATGAAAATACATAAAAATCCCTGCATGTTTGCTTTATTCCTAAGCATTTTCAGTTTTCTACCTTTCAATCTGACTTGCTGACCCTCTCCTGGTCATAGTCACTGCTCTCAAAACATCTTGAATTCTGAAAAGAGACAGAATACTTACCAGTTTGTCCTTTATCTCCTCTTCCCCTTCCTCAGTGAAATACATAGAAAAAGAAAAAAGAAAGAGTAAATAACTCCATTACTTGTATCTTTTTGAAAACAATTTGTCAGTCTATTTTTGTGTCTCTGTGTGTGACTGGTAAGGGGAAAGGAATCTTTCATTTATTCTGTGACAACAATCTTCCTTTTACTGACATTGGAATTAAGCGTAGAAATAGTGCCAGGTTAATGAAGAAAAATACAAAGAAAAAGATGAAGAAAAAGGATTTTCTCCTTTTAAATGAAATAATGCTTTAATTGCAAAACAAAAGTATTTTCACAAGAGGTAAAGTGAAAGGTTTCTGAAATAAAACATCTGCTTGTCCTGTGCTGAAACACAGTAAGAAACTTGAATTGTATTGAGGGAAGGACAGTTTGCATTCTGAAGGACAATCAAGATGGACTTCCTACTTCACTCAGGTAAATGAAAGCTTTTTTTTTTTCTGAAGTGGGCATTAGATCAAGGCCTAAACACCTGCACTGTCAGGCAGAACTTAAAAATACAAACAAAAAAAAGAAGCATATTTAGTAATGAAACATAACCAAGATACTTCAAAGGTTTATGAAACATTAGAGTGATGACAAATGGGTTATTATAGATCTTAAGAATGGGGTTACTCTTGCACATAAATGTACCATATGCGACAGAGTTAAAAGTGAAAAGTACATGGGGATCATTTTGCATATAAAAATTAAATATGTATATGTAGCACATGTAATATGCAAAATATGTTAATATCTAAATGCATATATTTCAGTTAAAGCATATTTTGAATAATAATATTCTCATAGGAAATGAAAGTAATAAATATATTCTGTTTCTGTTACTTAGGTAGAAAGCACTGTATGGTAAAATCTGCTAAAGTAAGCTCATTAATGAACATGTGTATCAATTATGTAACTTCGGCATTCATTACAGTTTTGAAGATTTAGCCTTCAAAACAAAATCTGTTTAATTTTATGTGTATTAATAATATTCCTAGTGACAGGTAAGCATGGCTATAAATGGATATTGAACTTTATATACATTTATATTTTTAGTTCAAAAGCTATCAGAGATGATAAACACTTGCTCATCATATACAGCTTAGATGTGTTTACACCACTGTCTGAATGAAGCTATAAATGAAACTGTTCTTGAAAGGAATTAAAGGGCATAATGCCAAATCCTTTGTTTTCTAGATGATGGAACTCTTGCTTTTAAATGGTTTCCAGTTCATAGGCAGCCCATGTAGCTGGGTTTGCATCTCTTGCTAGGCACTTCTTGGTTAGTCTATTATAATTGCTAAAAAGCTCTCTTAACAGTGTCAAAGTGCTTTTAAAAAGAGTAGCAGAAAAGTTTTTAGTGCAATTTCTCCTGCAACTTAATGGCTTAAGGAAGGTGAAAGAATTTTTCCTGTGTGTAGTGAACCTGAACATTTGCTTAACTTTTTTCTTTCCATCGTGGTCCTACAGGACTTGTCAGTAGTAGGTTTCTGTTTCCAGTACCTCTGTAATGAAGGGGGAAGGAAATTTGCTGTTCCCAAGGCAATAAACTGCCTTTCTTTGTTTTATTGTTTTAGATAATTGAATATCTGTGAAAGACATTCAATAAAGTCATTGGAGATTAGTCTTCTAGTCATAGAAAAGTACAGGGAAAGGTTTTTCTACTGGGCTTGATCTAGAAAATTTAATTTAGTGCCCATTGCTTTGTTGCTGGTACCATCATCACATATATTGTTTTGTGCAGGGCCAGAAAAAAGCAGGCTGTGATATCCAGTTAACGTTACCTGGATGAGTGAAGAGCTATCATTTGTAAGAGCTGGCTCCGTTCACAGCAGAGAAAGGGCCTGTATCTTATTTCTCACACCACAAGGGGACTGGAGCCTAAGCGCTGCTTTTTGTATTTCAAAATAAGGAAATATTTTTATAATATTATTATTAATGTGAGTTCTGAACCACTTCCTACCCTGTACTGATGGGGTTAAAATAAAATAATTAACAAATAAATACTGGGGCTTGAAGCTACAAATAGCAACCATCTTTGCTGTTAATGAACAGTGTAAGAATTGTTTCATTGTAATATCCAGAAGCTGCTAAAATCTGATTCCATTGAGATTCACAATTATCATTAATGGAATTTAGTATTTTCAGGATGGTGGAAAATAGCCAGGCTTTAATAAAATATTAACAGGCAGAAACTCTGGATTAAATATTCATCTCGGTGCCTTTGGAGGTTATGTTCTATTGCTACCCTACAGCCCATTAGTAAATAATGATCTAGTGGCAAAACCTTCTGGGACATAGTGTAGCTTAGTACGGAATTGCTGTGTAAAGTTAAATCATAGGATTTACATATTTTCTGTTTTATAGCATAGTTACATTGTTTACATGGAAAAAAGTAGAGTCAGTGCTGATAGTCATCTAAATCCCATCAGTAGAGGTAAATTACCAAAGTTGAGCTGGAGGCGTTTTTAGTGCGCGGTTCCAGCAATACTAATGAGAGGTGCCTGGCTGATACTGTGCAGCTCCCTGCCCTTACTGGCCAGCAGCTCTCTCAGACTGTGCAACTTGAAGTGGAAAGAGAAAGAGGTGATCATGCTTCCGTGCTTGCCTTGTCCTACTACTCATAATAGAAACACTTCAATATTGCTAATTTGTGAAGGGGTAACTGAATTTTCCATGAAAATAAAGATGCAAGCATTCCTCTGTCCTGCAGAGCTGATGGAAAGTGCAGTGTTGAAATGGATTAGTAATGGAAAGTCAAGGCTTTGACATACCCATTTTTTAATAAAAAGGATCTTGATTTAAAATCAGTCTTTCATTTAATAAGCAAACATTCATAATGACATTGCAGCATCTCCTGAGAGTTGTGCTTGAGCCAAAGAATTTGCAACATGTGGAGAACAAGGATAAGTAGCAATCTAAATACAGCTTTCAAGATGAACCATGGCTCGGAGTCGCGTGGTGTGCTGCTTTCTGTCTACTCAAGAGGGAGAGGGGCATAGTGCCTCAGGGAGAATGTGTTTCAAGTAGGCAGCCAGGCTGCGACTCACAGCTTACTCTTTGTCAGAGTACTACCTACCTATTGTGTTTGAAACAAATTGCCAGCGTGAACGCCGTACCAAGACACTTCTGTCTTTGTTGTCAAAGATGATATGATTAATTTGTATTTAAAAGTCAAAGAGCATAGTGTTGTAAATGACATTAGAAATTAAACCAGCTTTTTTTTTTTTCAGCCACAGATATGGACTAGGAAAATTACAAAATATGTACAGTTATTTAATCTGCAATGTAGTTAAATTTCTGCCTTTTCTGATTCTTTTAAATGGATATTGTCAGATGTAAGTGGCCGTGAGTGTGATGTGAAATAAGGAAGATTCCAATTCCCCCAGACTGATGGTGCTGTATCTCTGCAAGTTGTAACAGTTCATGAAAAGCCAAGTCCTCGCAGAGACTTAAAGCATACACGTGGTTTCCAGTGTGATTTGCGGAACACAAAATTGGGCAGATGGGAAAACGAGACACTTTTTTCCTTTGACTTGCAAATATACTAAATCACCATTTTATTTTCTTGCATGATTTCAACAGAGCGTAAATTATAAATTACAAATATCTGGGAGAGATATGGATGGATGTCTGCTGTTTGTGGTGTTTGTATTGTGTTTGAGGATTTTATGACAGTGGAGAAGTCTTGTTGTTTGAAAATTGTGGTGAGCCTCAAGAGCCTTAACGGAGTTGGAGCTTTATTATGCTAAATGGCTTCTTGTGTATTTCTGTGCTCCACTTAATGATATTCATGAAATATTCTTATTTCCTAGGAAATTCATTGAATGTCCTCCTACAGGGTTTAGCTTATTTAACAGGTTAAGTAGGGTTCTCTCTTATTTGTGTACATTAAACTAAAAAATCAATATAATATACTAGTCAATAAGATTTGTGATTTTAAGTGAGATGGGGTTTTTCCCCGTAGGGGAATATCTTTTGTAGTCATCAGTTGTGCATGGTAACATGTGGCTGTAATATCCAAACCCAGAATTTAGGTAGTTCATGTAAACAGTTCAGGAAACATTGCAGAGTTCAGTGCTGGCTGAGCTCAGACCAGTTTTGTTGGGCTCAACTCATTCCACATAGAGATTTTCTCCCACGTGTGCATCTCCTTTCCTAGGAGGCAGGAGTCCATGAGAGCTTAGCCAGTCCCGTGGTAGCTCCGCAGGTTTATTTGACAGTTTGTCCTGGCTGATAACTCATCCTCAAGTGCTGAGGAGCAAACTGTAGCAATACTAAGGTGGTTTCCAGTAGAAGTGTTTTGGATTGAGAAGGGTCAACAACAGGTTTTACATTTTAAGATTTGCTGGACATGACTGGAGCAGACTTCGTGTCAAGCCACTTTGCATTTTCATACTCTGCCGTTTTGCTTGCTGGAGCCCGGTGCTGAGTGCTGTGTTGTGCTGAGCTTTTTAGTTTCAGCTCTGTCTTATGCAATAAAGATATATTCTTGCCACACTGCTTCTTCTATCAAGTTTTGAGAACTCTGAGATGGTTCTCTGCTAAACCCGAGTGCTGCTGTGGATATAGCATTACGAAGGCATCCAGATCTATGGGTGACTGGGATGTGGTTTCTTTCTTAATGGATGACTGATAGTGATGGCAGCTGTATTCGAAAATAAAATGAATTTTAAAAAATTAAAAAAATTTGCATATGAGAAGAATCAGAAAAATGGGAGGTACACATCTTCGCATCTTATTAAGAAATAAATGTTTTTACAAGTAACAGCAACTTTACATTGTATGTGTGCATAAAAATGGGACTGTACAAGATGTTTTTATTTCTGGGCAGTAAATAGTATGCATTATGAACTGTATAAATATGCAGTATATGAGGATCTATAGTCATGGTAATCTTACTACTTACAAGGAAGTATTCACAGCAAATTATTTTATTGATTTTAATAATACTTGAACTAAGTATGAAATGAGTATAAACATGATACGTATATATAAATATATAGTGATCTATGTATTTCAGTTGATTGAATAGGTTCTACACTTGTGCATATGAAGGAAATGAACACTAAAGCCATAGCTCAATAGAACCATTGCAAATGTGAAACTAAATTTGTTTAACTAGTCAGGCTGTGACACTGCTGGA
>JAOTQQ010000032.1:11164213-11299660 GCA_026546715.1 Gallinago undulata
TAAAGCCATAGCTCAATAGAACCATTGCAAATGTGAAACTAAATTTGTTTAACTAGTCAGGCTGTGACACTGCTGGAGTAAGAGCAAGTTAATGAAGTTGCAGTACTAACTTATATACTATGTTCAATGCTGACTTTGGTAATGGAAAAAATGTGTGCTATAATTCATATCTATAAAGGTAAAGGTGCCACTAGCAGATGTATCTGGTACTCTTGCTTTATAAATGTAAAATGGTTGTACAAAATACTTGCAATGGCTTTGTTTCTCTACAGGTAACTGCCCTGGTTTTACTCTCGATGTAGTGTGAGGTTACACTCAGGAAAATTAATTGCTCAGTTAAGTAACTGTGAAACGTAAATACTTCAAGTTGTCAACTACTGCTTATCTTTATATCTAGGTATGCACACATGTGTGCGTGTATGTATATATAAATATGAATTCAGAGGAAGATGTAATAAACTTACTCTTATTTTTCAGAAAACTTTCTGCTTAAATAGGTCAGTACTATGGTTCTTTCTAAATCTCTTGGTAAAATTGCAACTGCAGTTACTTTGTGCAGTGTTGAGAAGATAATCTTTGAAGAACCTGCTAGCCTCCTTTTAGGAAGTTGCAATACTGTGTTACATTTGCTGTTGACCAAGATTTATGTAAACAAACATCTGGGAAGCAAATTTCAGTAGAGATTTACTTGTCTTTTAACAGAAGACTAATCAGCATCTGGAATCTCAGTTTATTTCATGGAATTTGAATTATTTACTCTGAAAGGTAGCAATCTTCTGGGCTGTGATTTTGGGGTATTTGTCATAAGTTTGTAAGTTGTATAGCACAACAGTTAGGTTTTGACAAGTCTAAAGTTTTGGGTAGTTTAAGAAATCTGCCTGATATCATTGACCTCGAGAAGCTGAGGAAAGTATCTATTCATCTCTTCTGAAAAACTGTCTTTCTGAAGCAATTGTAATTGTTTAGTACCTTTATAGCACTGTAGTGAGGATGCTCAGCCAAAGCTCTGTTCCCTGGACTTTTTTTTTTAAATTATATGTACTAGCTTAAAAGATCTATTAAGTTCCCAGACAAAACCAAATAATGCACTAACATAATAAATATATTTTATTTATTCATTTATGAATTGCATTTTCAGTATTCTTAAATTGAGCGGAAGAATGCCAGCATATCTGAAATATCTCTATTTCCTGTAGCTCCTGCATTTTTTCTGTTGTATACCACTTATGACAGACAAGCCTTTATGTACTCAGCTTTTAAATGGCTGTAATTTTCATTTGCTAACTAGCAGAATAACCTTATCTACAGCTGTATCACAGTTAGTTTCAATCCAATTAATCTTCATCAATATTGCCACCCTTCATATCATCCTCTGGAAAACTTAAAAGGAAAATAGCTTAATTAGGAACAGCAATGGCATTTCACTTTCAGAAAGATGGTATGTTCAACACACTGTGTTGAAACAACATTCTTCCATTAGAATAATTTATGTGGTAAACACTAAATAAATATGCATTCAATGGAAGGTTTTTGTGTAACCGGTGTATACAGAGCAATGTTTTCTTGTGCTCAGGAATTAGAAAACTACCATTAGAAACAATTAATATTCTTGTATGGTTATGTAAGTAAGTCAGCATCTTGTGGTATGAACTGTACAGGTGATAAAACTTTTAAAATAGAATTAAATTTTACTATATGCTTATAGTCACATATTTGCCTTATTGTACTTTATATTGATTGTGTTCCCAATTCTATCAATAATTGTTATTTGCCTTTTTAGTGTAAGACTAAATGTTTCATGGTGATGTTGACTCTTTGTGCTGTGCGATTATGGATACTATCCCTATACAGCACTCAGTAAAAAGATGCAAAAGGAACATTGAAGTTCTTTAGAATAGGGAACACATATTGCAATTAATTATATTAGCAAAGAATAAATACAAAGGAAGAATGTTTTATATCCTCAGAAATAGATTTATGGAGGGATATTAGGTGAGTGCTCTGAAGAATAATATTTAATTATTAGGTGATTAGGGAGCTTGATGTTATATTTTATAAAAGTTAGAATTCTGGAGATGGATTGATTACACACTGCCCTAAAACTAACAAAAAAGAACATTAGGGGTTGACCATAAAGTCTGTTCCCTTCTATAGATTTGTCCAAATGACTGTCAAGGAGACTTCTGACATTCTGAAATTACCCTTTCAAGTTCCTGATAATGTGATTTGTTAAATTTTGGAATCCTTTTACCAAAAGCAAAGAGATTGTGGCCAGTGTTCTCCAATAGTCTCTCTGTTCCTTGTAAGTACTGTCTGTATCATCCACATGTACTTAAAAATACATTGTTAATGCAAATCAGATTTGAGGAAGGTGTGTTGCAAATCCAAGATACGTATTTTCTAAATTATTTCATCTGCTAGTTGGATTTATGATGTCTGTAGAGTCTAAAGTCAAGGGGTTACCATATTGTCTCCCTAATAGAGGGAGCAGGACACTTGCCTCTTCAGACATGACTGTCCAAGTGTGAAGCCTGCTTTCTCTTCTGGTCCCTAGCTGTCATAAGATGGGTGGATTAATAATTGGTCTAGTAATATGAGTTATGAAACATCATCTGAAAATAAGAATCACATCTTTAATGTTCTTTTCCCACATAGTACCTCAGTCACATATTTTGCATAAGAAATCAAATTTCCTGTTTCTGTTATTATTTCTTTTTAGACGACTGGCTTTTCCCTCGCAGTTCCGCACAGAGGCAAAGAGCTGCTGTGCTTTATTGGCTACTTATAACAGTGCAGGTCTTCAAAGCAGAAGGATAAGAAGAGAAGTTTTCAGGATGTTGAGAAATTCTGGCCAAGTTTGTTTTGCAAGAGGAGAAGAAAGAGAGTGCAATCATTAGTGATGCACGTCGGTCAGTCACAGGTGTCAGGGTTGGAAGCCAATGGATTTCACCCTCTTGAGGAACTGAAGGGGAGGAAGCTCTGAGGTAACTGTATTTAAACCCAGTAGCAGCCATACGTCAGTCCCCAAACAGAGATGTGCAATTTTCTTCTGCATACGTAAGAAGGCATACGTAACTGCATTAGTTTTCCAGGTGAAACAGTTGCAAGAATGCTGGAAGCCCAATCTACCTCAAGAAAAAGGGAATGCAGCAATAATACAGAAAAAAAGCAGTAACTGCTCCCACCTTAGTAGTGATTCAGAGCAACCAGATAATATTTGATACAGGTAATGCAATAGAAAACACCACTTTCTTTTGTTATCTTATCACTTGCAACTTCTGATTTGTTCTCTCTGTAAAGCAACACCCATTGTCTGAGATTGCAGCATAAAAGTGCTGGAAGTAGCAGGAGCAAACTGCACAGCAAGTAAAGGTCAAATATAATTAGCTGGGGGAAGGGGCTGTTTGTTTTCATCCTTACCAGAGCTTTTATTTTTATAATTAATGAACAGAGAATAGGTAATGTTACAGAGTGAATCTCCAATGAAAAGATAATACAGAGGGGAAACAATCTTCTACACAGTAGTAGCAAATTTAAGGTATTTCTTATACTTTGTCAAAAGTTTCATTCATTACTAGCCTATAACCTGACTTCACAATGAGAAAAAACATCGCTCAAACTTAATTTAAAATGCTAAAAAGCAATGCTAAAATAATTGTACATTTAAACTTTACAAGCGAGAAAGGAGCTGGAAAATGTATGGAAAGCTAGAGCGAGAGGGGAAGTGTGCTGTCTCATGACTAATGATACAGAAGCCTTCAAATGCCATGAACTGTCAGGAACGAATAAAGAACTGTCAGGGCCATTTATTTATTTAATCTCCTTTCCCCATCCTCTCTACCTGGAGGTCTTGGATATTATTCGTTCTTCATATTTTGCTGCTGTACAGTTACTTTATTGGAAGTAGGAGTCCAAGAGATCACCTATCCAAATGTCATCATCACTTTCCAAATTACCTCTCCGGTTTGTGTTCAGCTCGCTAGCAAGTACAAATGTGAACTTCTTGAATCTAATGAGAACAGGGGAATTACGGCAAGAAAATCAGTTAGAACAAGTTAATAAATGAGTTTCCCATTTCTATTCCTTATTTCGTTCATGATGGCTACTGGTGGTTGTGTGCATTTCACAATACACTAAGAAGAATTTGTATCTGTAAACAGAATTTGCTAGCAATGTGCATCTATAATTAGGCCAATGGGTGCCAAATAAGCAGTCAGCTGCCTGGATTTTAATATCTTTGTGTTTGAATAGAGAACCGAGAGCATTTGATATGGATATAATAACCCGACAGCTTAATGTGCAGAATTCAAATACTTATTTGCACCTCCAAACACTATTTCAGTGGTGTTTCTTTTTCTTTATAGGAAATATGGTACGAAACATCAGAAAGAAAAAACAAGCCATGAAATGGCAGCATCAACAATAGGAATGTGTTTGAGGATCGTGTAAGTATTTGTAGTTCTGGATAAACTGGAATTGCAGAAATTAAAAAATAATTATATATATTTTACCTAACCTCACAGAAGCCAAACCAAAATGGAATCAACTTCTTAAACTCTGAAAACTTCTTGGTTTCAGCTGAAGTTGATGAAAGTGGTTTATATTTCAGTGAGAATTCATTTTAGTTTCAACATCTAATAAAAAGGTTACTTTTTAAAATTCAACTAAAGAAAAAAACAAAGCCAAAACCCCCAAATGCATGCCAAACCAACATCTTCCCGTTCCCTATCAGTATGTTAAATTATTTTCATTTTTTTTCTCCCAAACAAGAATGCATCCACGTATGTTTTCAAATGGTGGATCTGCCTCTGACTCTTAAAATAGTGTCTTAATATAATCTTAAGCACATTTTTCATCAAGTGTTTATCAAAGCTACACATTTCACAGCCACCAATTACAGGTTAATGCTGCATCATTGACAGTTTTTTTCAGTATATGTTGAAGTGGTGAAGGTGAAATGTAATTAACAGTGTATATCACATAAATGTTTTGATCAATTTAAATTAGTCACTAGGTGACCATGTATCACAGATGGAAGTGTGTTATTTAACAAGAAGAAAATCCTTATTAATAAGTCTTAGTCTAATAATGGATTAATATACATTGTCTTAAATGTATGCATTGTCTGACTTGATTACAGTAATGAGTCTGAAAACATGAAAGTTACTGTTTGCCTTCTTACTATTTGTATCTACAACACTGAAAAATAAGGTAGGCACTGGGATCATAGGAAAGGCTTCCTTGAAAACAGAAATTTTGATTTATTTAGAATGTAACATTCTAGCATTCTAGTGTGTGTGTATGTATATATATAGCATAGGCTATATATATTCTGAGATTCTGAGATTTCAACATGCTTTGTTCAGCATGGGGCTTGAGAAGGCAAGTGAGGGGATGTTGAGTTATTTTGATAGAAGTTACTTCTGTTTTTTGTTTCCTTATGAGGTGGCTTCAGAAGGACAGACTCATTCTCACAGACGTTCTTACATCTGCTGCCTGTCCTTTTAATGCTATTAAATGAGCTAATATTTGCCCCATTTGTTTCCCTGGTCATATTTATTCAAGAGATATTCCTCACCATGTGTGAAATGATAAATGTACTGTCCCTCTGTAAAATATTTAGTTTATCCTCTTTCAGCAAAAAAAAAATTAATGGTCAGGTATCATTCAGGAAATACCAGCTGAAATTCTTGCAACTTGAGCAAGTTATATGGTCTGTATTTGGTTAAATTTCAAAGTGTCTTTTTTTTTTTCTTTTTTTGACTTAAAAGTTAAGCATAGCATGAACTTCTCATTTGTAAAACATTATTTTCAGCCTGCCAACATTTGCATGTTCAGACTTTTCTGAACCAGGAAATGTACTGCTTCTGGATGTAGCGAAATATTTATTTAATGTTGTGTAGATCAGATGGAATTCTTACAGATACGAGAATTGAAAATCCATGTTTTCTTAGCTGCAAAAGCCCAAAAATAAATAGAGTTGGGTCAAAATAATTCATGTCATTATTTTGTTACCTAAGGAAAATTGTTGAGTTCTTCCACCTTAGAATAACAAAAATGGAGAGGCACACTCAACTACTTGCCACATTTATGGTATATTTTGTCATTTTTGGTTTTAAGCCAGCTGTTTCTTTTTACAATTTATACAAAGTAAATAGAAAAAGTAAATATTTCTTGTATTTACAGTAGGCTATGTGAGAAAGTAAATAGAATTAGCTTGTACAATTTATATGATATTAGAGGGAAGGAAAAACAAAAGCTAACCAGCAGATCATTTCCAGCAGCGTGTTAGGCTTTCCTGTTTTGGTTAAATATTCCAGAACAATGTCATCAATCAAAAAGTTTCACATTCCACACAGAGAAATGTTACCTTTTTAAGCATTGCTAAACACTTTGACATATTTGAAAAATTGAGTCCTAGATTGTAAAGGTTATTTGTCATAAGAGAAAAAGAAAACGTGCTCTGTGTATGCCAGAATGGCAAATAAAGACTGTAAAGATGATAAATCTTGAGTTGGATACATAAACTACTCGGATTCATAGTCCCCAACTTCATCACACGCAGTTGTAGTTTAATTTGGCCTTTACTGACATACAGCTATATACATCAGGGAAGTGGTGGTCAGTAGGTCATGTCCTGGGATGAAGCCTCATGAAGGAAATGGTAGAGAATGGTATATAATATATTGTGGATCCTCACCATACTGATTCCTTTTACCAATGAGTTGATTTGGCTTTGGGGATTTTTTAATTTGGTTGGGGGGATTTGGTTTGTTTGTTTTCAAAGGCATGCTAGTTAATGTAAAGTCTCAAATCCATCCTCTCCCGTGGTATTTAAACATTGACATATGTGACAGGCGTGCAAACTATTTTGTACTAAATGGTCAGAAGAGCAGTCAAAGTGACTTGTTGATATGACTAAAACAATTTAATTCAAAAGAAACTTTATAAAGGCTTATTCTGACAGCTGATAATTTCATATGCTGTAGGTAAAATTATTACTTTATCCTAAATAATTTTCCCAGGCTACTGTGAACACATAAAATCTGGAAGAGCTTCAAGGGAGAAAAAAAGGAACAGTTAGGTTTCTCTAATTGAGTATTGTGTGCTGTGGTGATAGCATGCAATTTTAGTATGATAATTCAAATTTTGTGCTAACATGGCTGCATAACTCGGACAAAGAATTACTAACTTTCCAGTGACAGGTAGTCATAGTGATGCTTGTAAATCGCTCTAGCATTTGACTATAAACTAATTTCAGTATTTGGCTTTATGTTTTAGAGTTCTTCCCCTTTCAGCAATACATAATTCTGTCTTTGTTAATGTAGTAACATCAGCAAGTTATTATCTAATATCTTTTTAATAATTTACAAGTAAATTAGTTCATATTAGAAGGAATATAAGGGAAAACTTCAATATCATAATTGTCAACAACTGAATACTCTAATGACAGAATAATACGGGTGAAAGAAACAGTGTCTGGCAGTCGTTGGTGGTCCCCAGGTACATTGCAATAAACTCTCACTACCAAATCTTACACAAAAAGAGGCATGAATTTTTTTTCTCTCTACTGCATCCATAGGGAAAGGAGTATCTGCAAGAGGATAAGTGGGAAGTTTGGATGCTTGTGAACCACATTTCCTAGTCCATGCAGTTAGTAGTGCAGGAACACTAGCAGGAGGACTGGATATGCACATATTGTGTGCTGTGAGCTCCCTCTTAACATGGAATATTGACCAGCTTCCCCCAGCACTGGCCTTTGGAAGACTAGAAACTTCTCTGACACAAAGTATTGCCCAAGGAATCAGCTGCATAGACACTCAGGAGTGCTCACTCACTGATGTTGCAGTCTTTGCATGGTAGCACATGCTTTGTAGTGGACACAGTATTTAAATATTTTGGTAAATATTTGGGGCTAGAAAGATGATTAAGGGCCTGGACCATCTCTCCTATGAGGAAAGGCTGGGGGACTTAGGGGGGGGATCTGATCAATGCCTGTAAATACTTAAAGGGAGGGTATCAGGAGGACGGGGCTGGTCTTTTCTCAGAGATGCCAGGTGACAGGACAAGAGGAAATGGGCACAAACTTGAGTATAAGAAGTTCCACCTAAACATGAGGAGGAACTTCTTTACTGTGAGAGTGGTACAGCACTGGCAGAGGCTGCCCAGAAAGGTGGTGGAGTCTCCTTCTCTGGAGACATTCAAAATCCGCCTGGACAAGTTCGTGAGCAACGTGCTCTAGGTAGACCCACTCTGGTGGGGATGTTGGACTGGATGATCTCCAGAGGTCCCTTCCAACCCCATATAATTCTATGATTCTTAAATACTTGAGGAGGGGAGTAGAAAAACAAACTGAATGACAAATACTATAGACCTGGGTGAAACTGTACGGTTCTGCAAATTTCAGGTACAATGCCAACTACAGAGAAATGCTTGCACACTAACCCACTGGTAAATAATAGCTTTTATTTTTGGTTCCGCAGTATGTAAATGTCTTTAACTCCCTTGTTTGGCATGATTGCTATATATGCATACTGTTACTCAGAATCAAGAGGATAAAATGTACTTCATGACAAGGTAATAAATGTACTGTACATCCATAAAATAGTTAGCTTGTAATTTATGGGGAAAAAAGCATTAATGTTCGAATACCATTCAGAAAATATCAGTTGGATTTTTTTATAACTTCAGCTACTTGCCTGCTCTGTATGAATGTTTTCATTGTGAAACTAACTCATAATCTCTGTTCAGTCCCTAAATAGTCTGAGAATAATTACAGCTTGTTATAGCTCTTCAAAGTGAAGACCAGCACAGAGATATGTAAAAGGGCAAAAAATGTGTGACCATCAGCTCTGAAGCCTATACCTTTAAATTCTGGTCAAATAGAGCAATTTAGTTCTGAGTAAAAATAGTTAACAAAATTATTTTTGTAAGAAAGCATATGCTTCCTTTAAAGTGACCTGTAAAATATCTGTTAAGTTATATTGTATTTGCAGCATACATATAGGATGCTGATAAGCACTGACTCACCATCAGCCCTGAGCACAGTCCTTCAAATGGTGCAGGGCAGCTGTTATCATTGCCATACCTAACTCTTGCACAGAAGATTTTTGAATTAAATTAACTGGCCTAAGGATCTGCTCCATATATTTGTCCTCTATAAAACTACTTAAAGTGGGAGAGAGCAAACATTTCTATTAGGAAGTTACTTTCCACAGTAGAAGTTACTGTGGTAACTGCATATCCTACTTTATCGGGGAGTGTTTTGATTTACAGCTGGTGAAATTGATCTGCAATATTTGATTTTAAATCTTCATCATCAAAATTGATGTAGTGATTGCCAAAAAAAAAATAGGGTTTGCTAAAGGAAATGTAGACTTTTTTAAAGTCTGGGAAAGACAGAGCTCAATCCTAGCTTATATAGATCAGTTTATATAAACTACATAGCATAAGAAGCTATTAATATTCAAGGGTTATTAGTACAAATCCCTTTATAAAGCAGCCTTGCTTTAGCTTTTGAGTGACATTGCAACATTGTTTTTCAATGAAACTGTCCTTGAGAGTCAACAAACTCCATTTCTCTAAGAGGGTTAATTAAGGTCAAGTTTATAATGGCGTAGGAAGAAGAACAGACTGAAGTAGCCGTATATCAGATTGAGATTTCAAGGTCTCTGCAATGCATTAGTAACTGTGAGGCTGTCTAATGTGGGCGGCATAACATGTTCTGCAGCAAAAAATTCTTGGAACAAACCTGAAAAACCAAGTACAGTTCCTTTCTGTAGGAAAAGAAGAAAAAAAACCCGAAGGTTTTTTTGACAGTGTTTTTCCACCAGAAAACTGCTAGTCAGCCTTGTTTCTGAGGGATCATACCAGGTCAGAGAGCAGAGTGGTGATCAGCAAGCTTTCCTGTGTTTGCCCCAGATCTGGGAAATGTGTGATCTCTGGGTTGGCCCAGCTGTAGCAGGGAAGTGAACCTGGTTCTCCTGCATCTCAAGGGCATGGTGCTCAGTCTATAGTGTCTATGTGTATGGTGGTTCTTTCCAGCTCCCTCCAAGCGTAAATTTTAAGGGGTCAACCACCCCTTTTTCTGTGGTGGTGAGACGCTAAGTGGGCAATACCCTGCCTGCAAATGGGAACGAGCAAGGCTGGAGCTGCTGGTGAAGAGGCAGAGGCCCTGTCCCCATGGTAGAGCAGGACACTCTCCTGGTGATGGACAACAAACCATGTGGCAGCGTGCTTGTCTCATCCCACTCGAGTGCTGCTTCTTTTCTTGAAATGCGTGAAGTCGCCCTGGGGTAAAGTTTAGATACTGTGAGACTGCAGTTTCCCTGTTAAACCCTTGGGAAGAGGGAGGCAAAGCAAGGATTGGGGTGACTTTGTGTGTGTGTGTTTTCGTCTATTTCATGTACCTGTAGGGCAGGTTTGGGGTTTTTTACCTCCAGATGAAGTCTCCAGTAGCGATCAACATAACTTCCCTAGCACAACTTCTGTGGTCCCTTCTCTAAAATGACTTGTGTTGAAGGAAGGACTCCCCAGATGGATCTCCTGATTTCTGTTGAATTTAAGGTTTCAGACTCCGTCTCTTCAGTTTCAGGAAATTTATATTGTGGTATTTTTGTTATTTTTACATATATAGTAATGAGGACTGAAACTTTTAAATCCAAGCAAATAAGTGTCAATAAAAAATGCAGCTGTCAAAGGCAAACGGAAGAGTGCTGGTTTTGAGTGGCTTAGGTTTATAGAGCAACTAGAGCTCTCTCTCTCAGTCAAACAGTAATTTCAAGAAGTTCAAGCTATGACAGCATCTCTAAGACAAGATGTTTAATTTCTCTTCAGGGGCACATTTGTCACAGGCTAATGTTGTTTTGCATAGTGTAAAGGGAGCTTTTCAGATTCTTTTCAGCCATCTTCATGATACAACTTTGTGTTTCACAGAAGTAAGTTGTATTGTAAAGATTATTTTTTATCATTCCCCGTATTGGTGCATTCTTCATATAGATCTTTATATAGAATAAGCTGCTCAAAACTTTATCACATTTATTTTTCATTTAAGTAATCATGCAAAACGTTACAGAACTTGATGATAGAAATGATTCTTTGGAACAAAGAGAGAGTAATGCAAGTGAAAGAATTCTTTTTTTTTTTTTTTTTTAACCAGGCATGCTATAGGAATGGCTAGGATCCTTAGATTTGGCTTGCTTTTTTCATAGTCCCATTCTTCACTCACCTTTTGAAAATTCAGATATTCAGCAGAATGATTGTGTTTAATTAATATAAAGATCCACAGATATATCTCTCTGTCACTAAGGTAGCAAATTGTCAGGAGAAAAATGTTTAACACCAAATTTCTCAGTTTCTGTTCCAAGCTGTAGAGCAACAAGAATGACAGACTCGGACTCATTTTCTTCTGCCTTTTCTGCCTGTACCCTTTGCAGTACGAAATGACAGTGCGGCTCCTGCTCACACTTTATTTTCTAAGTCTTTCCCCAAAGTCCTAACTTATTTTTTCAGTATTTTCTTGAGTGTAATTCCTTCTCTCATTCCTTCCCAACTTGGCCCCTTCTTGAATCCTGGCCTGTCCATGCACTAACCCTTCTGAACCTGTCCAGCTCCTGGTCCTGCCTGTGTGTAAGTTTGGCTGCTTCCAGCTTCCTCTTGTATGCCTGGCAGCCAGTGAGCAGGGAAGGAAGAAGGATCTTTGCTTTCAGCTACAGTGCTTTGTGCCACAGTGGCATCTAGCTGCCGCAGCTACAGATGAAATTTCACATAGTCTGTGCAGACCTGGGTTGGAGCAGGTCAGTGCAGATGGGCTCTTTAGAGAATTCATCTGCCAAAATGCTGAGCATATGCAAAGCGTGATCAAAGTCTTAGGATGGCTTTAGCATTTGCTTTTTCCCATATCCAGCAGAAGATGAGTCCTTGTAGTGAGAGACAATCCCAAGTGAGCTCCAGGTCTCTGCTGTGAAACTGGAAATGCTGAAGCTTTTGAAGGAACTGGTTACAAAATTCCTTGTGTATTTAAAGCATTTTATCCTAATTTAGTAGAAATAGTTTGAGACTTTTTTACTAATATTTTTTAAATAATCAACACAAGTTTCTCACAGTTCTCCCAAGTAAAGACTGGGGACTGATTGGAATGAGCCCTCCCTATAGAAATTAGAAAATGTTTAAGCAACTAAAAGAAGATCATAAAAATTAGGATCTTCTAATAGTATAGGGGGCTGGTGAAGATTCCCTTGGAGCGTTTTCTGTTGGTATCACTTGGATGTACAATTATGTTGTTCACAATTATTTTATTCTATGACTTTACAGCTAAATGTTCACCCAGAATATGTTTTGTTTATATCCAGATTTTAGCAACAATGAAAAATAGGACAATAAATGCAGAACATTGTTTCTCCAGGTTCGAACCTTCAAGGGTTTCTTACCATACCCAGCTTTTGCTCATCAGCTGCCCTGAATCTGCAGAAACCATATTATCTTATGCTTGATTTTTCCAGTCAGGGAGAGGTTCATTAAGATCATTTGGGCTTCTTATCTGCATAAAGCTACTCAAGGTATGGAACAGTTTACGGTGCTAGTTTTGTGAGAGTTTTCTAGTGTTTTTAAAGTTAACATTTACATCTTTTCTCATGTTTTTCCTTGTAATTCCGTAAGATAGTTAAAAAATTGTAATCACTCTGGGTGCTGAGAGTTGTGAAATATACATGCCAGTGAAAAATCTTACACGTAAAATAATATTCAGGATGGGGGTGGGAGTTGCCTCAGCTAGATAAGAAAGAAAACTTGACGAATGGACTGTGATGGCAAAAAGTGTTTTCATTATTCCTGTGGCAGACTCTCCTGGCATTTGTCGTGCTGGAGGCTGGTGGAACACCCCGCGGGGCATTGTCCTCCCCACAAAAGCCAGCCACAGGGAACCGGCTGAACACAGGGCTTTTTTGTTGAAATGCGTTCTCTGGTGGATTCTGGGACATTTAGTAGCCTCTAATGGTAATAATCTTAAAAAATAAATTAAAAAAAGTTATGTTCATTTTTAATGTAGTGACAATTTTGTGACATTTATTTGGCAAACTCCTTTGATCATGAACTGAAGCTAGGACTGATGAAACCTCACAACACATTTATGTACCCTGCTACATCCACGGAGACAGGGGGACTGACGTTGTACCTTGTCAGAATAATCCTTTGGTATTCTTAACACATGATATTTATGTATTTCTAATTTGTTTTGCAAGAGTTTAGTTTTAATTAAAATTTAAAGATTATGAAATCAATGATTTAGTTTCAGGGCTCTGGAGCAGAATGAGAATTTTTTTAATAAGCTTTTGCATTTTTTATAGGAGGAAATGAAAGTTACAGTTTACCATACACCGTGCTTTCTTTTCTTAAATTGAAATGACTATATTAAGATGACATACAGCTCAGGCTCTGAGTCAAGGGAGGAAGCCCTTTCTCTTCACAGTACTAGCCTAACTGTGACCTACAGGATGGCAGAAGTAAGTCTGTAGGAAACAGAAGGGATGGGTGATGTAGAGCCTTGCAGTACATAGAATTTAGTCACCTTTTTCTTTGTGCGTGTCTGTCATTTTGCTTCTCCTCATAGATAAAGAAGTTGTGTGGCAATTAGCTCCTGCCCTTCTGTCTGAAGGAAAGTCAGTGGCTTGCTATTATGCCAGCAGTGTCGGAAAGGACTGACAAAGTCATGGAAACAGTCAAGACTCCCTTTCCTCTAGGCTCAAGTTCTCTGTTGCTTTTCTCAGCCGCACTGAATAAGGTACAGCCTTCTGTGCTCTGCCCATTCCCAACCCTTCAGTGTGTGTTTTATAGAAACACTGTGCAATTGTATTTTCACAAATCATTTCTATTTGCAGTTTATTATTAGCCCAAGATTAAAGAAAATAAATAAATCACTGTGTTGCAATAGTAAGTGTCGCCAGGTGAAGGAATTAAAACTCCGTTTTTGCATATTGGCCTTTTAGAGATACGTGGCCTATGTGGAGCATCTAACAGTAACCCATCTTATGGAGACAGAAAGATATGATTTTACACTCTGTGTTACGAAGGTGACAGGAATTTTGCAAATTATACGCAAATGGTCAGCCTGACTGAAAAATGGTAAAAGGAAGAATTCTATTCTAGCATCATTACATTTAAAGGATGGGTGTGGCTTTTTCATCGTATTTCAGTCTGATCGGCATGAATTTCTTCTAGGAGTCATTTCTGGGGCTGGCTGTCTCATAAGTCATGTTCATATATGTCTAGGGATGGGGGGAGAGGGATGAGGATGACAGGAAAATGTAGGGCTGCTCCGCATATTGGTTCCTTTTGAAACTTATGCTTAGAGAAGCCAAGAAAAAAGAGGCAGAACCCTTTAAACTTTATGGTTACTTAGGCCTTTAGAGATATAGATGAAGGGAAATTACTGAAGTAGGGATAAGGGTGCAGATCCTTTAATGGTATTATAGCAAAGTTGCATAAGTAGAGCCAGCGTATACCAGCTGTGGATTTGATACCACCTCTGACTTATTATTTCCTTTGCTACCAGTTTGGGTTGTTTTGGTCAGTGTTGGTTTGGGTTTTTTCGATGGATAAAGATCTGCATAAAGATCTTAATGGTCCAGGCTGAAATATGAATGAGTAAAGCTGTGTTAGAACTGACAAGTTAGTTTTTAATTCATTAGCATAAAGATTGGGGGCGGGGATCTCATCTATTTCAAAATAGTGGAATTAGAGGAGACCCTTTGAAAAGCAGAAGTGGAAGGAAATTAACAGTGATTTCATGATGAAGAGGCAGACTAATATGTAGGAGGGAAATCTAGAGAGCAAATCACTGCAAAAATAGCAGGCTTTCAGAGTATAACCTTGATTTATGTATTTGAGTGCAGCAGAAAAAAAATCAGACAGGAGGGAGGGAGACCCTAAAGCACGAGGTTGAAGGCATTGTCCATAGTCACAGAGTGATTTTTGGCAGAATTTTATCTTTAAGAGTATACTAAATGAATTGCTGTTTTGTATGAGTTCCTAGGGAAACATTATCTGAAATTAAGAAACCAATCATCTTTGCTGTTTCATTGCTGTTAGGAAATCTGCTGTTTCCCATCATTCTTTATTTTCAGATTATCATTCCTTTGCATCTCTCTTGTGGTTTACTATGAGCAAGCCATCAGGATAAAGATGAGAAAGTGTGCTGGGATTTTAGCTTGGGATCTCTACCTGTTTGTTTTGTAGAAAAGTCTGGTACTAAATGTCAAAGATTTGATGAATGTTCTAAATAGAAAAAAACCAACCAACCAACCAAACAGAAACAAACAAAAAAACCCCCATATATAATCTGAGTGGGAAATAATTCATGGGTGGATTCTTCATGTCTGTGTATTGAGAAGTTTCCCTCAGGGCTTTAGAATTTTCAGGATGAATGATGTGGGTCCTTTGTTCCTGAGGTCATTTTCCTATATTACATCAGCCCAACATATCTTGATAAACTAGTAGATAAATGTATTATCACTTTCCCCATTAGTGAGCATTCTTCCAAGTATTTTCAGGCACAAAAGTTTGCATGCTCTTAAATGCAAAGCCCCCAATTGTATTGAAGAGGGTAAAACTCTAAAATCTTTCAGCGTATTCAGACTTGGAGAATAGGTTGTTACTAATCAAAACCTTAAGCAAGCAAGCAATACATCCCATTGCTTCAGCCTGACCACTGCAGTACCAGCCGGTGTGGAGAAAACATCTCCCAGGCTTGCTGAGAACATCTGAGAACATCACCACTGTTACTATTGTTACTACCAATCCTGTAATGGCAGGGATGATGGCCCAGCCTCTGCCACGGGCTCTGCCCTACAAGGTACTCAATTCTCAGTCCCCAATTCGGCAAAGCCCTGAGACATGCGGTGAGCTGTTTGCACGCCAGGATTCCCAGCCGTCCTCTAAGTGCTTTACTGGATTGGTGCCAGCATGCTCGGTTCTTTGAACAATTGGGCTACCTACAGTAAACATAAATTTTACCCTATGGTTTCATTGCTGGTGCTGCCAAGTTCAATTCTTATTTGTAGACTTGTGACTCCAATGATGTTATCAGTCTGCACGCAGAAAGAAGAAAAATCTTTAATTCTGGGACAGCCTCAGAAAACAACGTGGCGAGATACATCTGTTTATCATCTGCTTGTCCTAATTGTTTTTCAGGGGTGTAGTTTACCCAGGGAATAGCTGGTGAGCATAGTGAATATTTTTTCAAAGAACTTTTTAAACTAATGAAACTAAACTGTATTTTAAAATTATTTCCAGTTTTCACAAGGGAAAAGCATTGCAGCAGAAAAAGTTGCTTCACATTGCTGCTCATTGCTGATCCCTGGCCAAAAGAAGTCACTCAGTATTGCATAGATGAGTGACTCTAAAATCTGTATCAGCTGAATCATATTTTTAATTTCTTTTTTCGAAGCAGAGACCACACTCTACTTGTGGGATTGAGCTGGGAACAAGTTCATTAAGCTAACAAAATGAGACAGGTGTGTAGCAGAACTGTCAGGAAGAGCTAGCATTGATCCAACCCAGAGTCTTATTAATAAAGTACTGTATTTATGGGGATAGTACTAAAGGTTTTTAAGGTGATGAACCATTTATGTCATTTTCTGTGATAAGCATTATATTTTGCAAGTTATAACTACTTGAGTGTATCCTTTGGATAGCATGATTCGGGTATGTATGTGAGGCCTCTAGAAGACAGGCTAAACAGTCTCAAAAATAATTATTTAATTTTTTTAAGTTGGTTTTGAAAGCTAGCACAGAATGTGGATAATGAAGCGATAGAAATATTTTCATGAATGTTGATTTGTTTGCAGCAGTATCTGGGAGGTAAAACTGACCCCAGCACCTGTGATTAGAATTCTCCTTCTCACTCCAAATCAATATGATGATGAAATTTCACAATTTCAAAAAGCTTGGCCATTTTGTTTGTTTGTTCTTGTACGTATTACAAAATCAAGATCTTCAAGGAAAGAGAGAAAAATAAAAATCTGAATATCAGTAAATAACAACAAAGCATGTAGGTAATAAATAATAGCTACAAAGAAAGACTTGAAGAGCAAGACCCTAATTTTTTTAAACCCAACTTGAGACTGGTCACATAACAGAACTCTTTCTGAGATCATTGGTATAGATTTAAAGCTAAAACCTGGACTCTTCCATTTTAATTTGTTTTGTTTCTTAATCTGATGGAATATTTATAGGCAAGTCAGATGTCTCTGAAGTTTCCCTCATATATTTTTTTTTTTAATTAGAAGAATAAATGTAATGTCATATTTCAATTTCTTATATTACCGTTCCTCTCTAGCAAACTTATTTATTCCAGGTTATAATGATAGGTAGTGTTTTGAGGTGATATCAGCTAAGTGTTATGATTAATAGTCTCTGTTCATTTTGCGTCCTTTATAGTTTAAGTGTGGGGACCAGAATAAAAAACTCTAAACATTAAGTAAAGTGTTCCTTGTGAAAATTATGCAAATTGCAATCATCTGCTAAATTAATTAATTGCATTCATCAGAATAGCATATGAAAAATAAAAGATATTTCCAAATGTTAAATAATGGCCGGATCATTCTGAAATTGAAAAAAAATTAAACAGATACATGGTCATAGTCTGCTATTCACCCTGTGAAATTGCATTTGACCTCCATTTGGGTAATTGTATTATGCCTGCCTAAATTTCCATGCACAGTGATTTACAATTGAACATATTATTCTACTCCTCCTATTCTACTGTACTGCATGCTGCTGCTATTTATTGCTATGTAGTTATATTTATTTAGAGGATGATTGTGTTCTAGTAGCTGACTCCCGTGGCTCCTGTATAGATTTCTTTGGCAAGTGCATTTTCCATCCAGGTAATTAATACCAGGAAAACAGAAGACTATTTATATTTATGTATCATATGTAGTCTGATGTACTTTTCTGATGAAGGAGAGAGAGGAAACAAAATTATAGAACAGAAGGAAGACATTTGCCTCTGTTATTTCATGAAAACTGTTGGAGACTCCTTTCTAAGGATTTCTCCCACGAACATCCCTTAAACTCCTTAGTCCCTGTCATCAGCAGCTGAGATAGTTTTTGTGGTGCTGGCCTATGGCTCCATGCTGTACCTAGTGAATAGAAAGGTACTGCTCGCTGCCTGAACAGCAGCTCAGCAGTTATCCTGGTTAAGCGCGTTGGAGAACAGATTGCTTTGCAATAGCTGAAGTGTGATATTGTGGAGTTGTTACAAACAGACCATTTCCCCTTCCGTGGACATAGTATTGTATTTTGCAAAAGGGTAAGAACTTGATATAAAAGTGTGGTTAACTTAGACACCCAAGCTCTGAACTGTATGTAATGCCTGTTCTAGATGTACCTGGTTTGAACTGTGAAGTACTAAATAATGTATATTCCAAGTAAATGTTAGATCTGAGTGGCATTGGAGCTCTGGAGACCCATGAATACAAACAGGATCTTACTTCTTTTATTAGTAAATGTTTGGACATTAGTGAGATAGAACTTCTGTTCTTGCTATACCTGTGAAACCTGCCTGACGTACTTTCTCTCAACCTGTTAAATAACCGGAAATTATCTATACAAGGAGCAGTTTAGATAAAGTAAGAACTGGTCCGAGTCTGTCCCTGAAATACAATTCAGGCATGAACACGTCCTGATACTTGAAAATGTCAGGAATTCTGATGTTTTCTGTTTGTCTTCCTCTTCTGCATTAGTATTCTCTGCTTTCAGCGAAATGGATACAAAATATCAAATTCTTTTTCTACTCATAAAAGGGACTTCAACTCTGGACTTAGACCCAATCTTTTTTTCAATGCAGGAATTGTGTCATTCCCAAAATTTTGAACAGTTCCCGTGAATCGTATCCAACTCTTCTTTGATTCCACTATACTTGAACACAGATATTGTTTAGGTTGAAGGCCCACCTGGAAATAAAGTTAGGTACTTCAAAACTTGAAATGTGTCACTGAGAATTTAAAAAGTGCTTAATGACATCAGATTTTGAACTAGGACTATTGTTTTAGCTAGAACATCTAATGTACATCCTAAATTCCTTAATTTACTTAATTATCTCCTAATTACAGTCTAATGAATTACTAATTTATCTTAATTTCCTCAGGTAATTTCCTTATTAATCCTTACTTTAATATGTTACATTTTTATCCTTTCTCCTTTAATTGGGAAACAGACTTTACAGTCTTTGCTGTGACAAAAGGTGTGTTTCTTGTAAAACATAGCTAAATGCGACTTTGTAGTTAACACATTTTCATTAGAAACTTGAATGACCATGAAATCATCAGTCTCACTGAGAGTACAGCAAAATTTATACTATATATTTCTCACAATTAAAAAAAAAAAAAAAGGTAGGTTTTGTGTGGAGTCCAAAGTGTCCTGAGATTTCTTCATGAAATATAGTAATTTCAATGTTTAAGACCTCAGTTCCTACTTAGTTAGCCAGTTATTGTTCCTCCTTTGTCTCAATCAAGCAGACCTTTAGTGAGCCACTAATTTTTCTTTACATTTCAGAAAATACTGCTATGGGTAAATACCCAGTGCTGTGGATATTTCCATCTTGCACTTTTTTCAGGCATTCTTTGAGACATGTCGGTTAACTATCTTTTTACAAAAAAAAAAGCCAACATATATATAGCCTATTCCCCTTGCTTGAAAAACTGTACATTAATTAAAAAGATCTTCTTTTCCTCTCATTGAAATACCTCAGGCTGGAGGTGTAACTCTAAAATGCTTATATCTTGCATCCAAATGGAGGAAAAATATTTCTAAGTGAAGCAAGTGCACAGTTCAAGTGAGCTTTCACAATATAACACAGCAACATTTTAATCAAAAAGGATTCTGTTGTTAGCACAGATGGAGGCAAAGCAGTGGGAACATAAGCTGTCCAGCAATAGCAGAGCCAGGAAAAGAGAGGTCCTTAATTTAACAGTGTTGGCAGAGTGTAGTTCCCTGTAATTGGGCAGAAAGTTTGATGTTGCGTACGGGAATAAGTTGGAATGATTTTATTTTTGTGGAAATTGTTTTTAGGAATAGGTTTCAGAGTCCATATCACACCATTGTAAAATAAGTAGATTCATTACGCTGCTCAACCAGTCAGCAAAGACAACACAGAAATGTTCCCTCTCTATATGATATTAACAGCCATTATTGATTTTAACCATATAGATCTAAGGTTGGAGAAGAAAGGAAGGAAGGGTTAAGAGAAGAGAGCAAGGAGCGCTGCAGGCAGGTAGGTATTGCCTCTCTTGACAGTTTATGAGAATGAAACTTAAGGATGATAATGAAGATGGAGGATGCTAGGACACTTCTGTGTAGGTAGTGTCTGTGGTGAACTAAAAGCTGTTACTGTCCTGGATGCTTTTGTTTCCACCAGGGTCAGGGCATTGCCCTGAAGGCAAAGTCCTCAGACTCACCTCCTGTGGCCAGCAATGATGGATTTTTAACTTTGGTGCTCGATTATAAAGCAGCTCTGAAATGTTCTCCTGAGAAGATGATAACCTCTGGCAGAGGGGCAGTAACAAACAAGTCGGGCTGTGGCATCTCTTAACAACTACAGCTGTTTGCTAAAGAAATGTGTATTTTAATTGTGTAAATGTGTAAATTTAAATGTGTAAATTAAATGTCAGTACAACCTGAGGTAAAATAGAAAGGGAACAGGGGACCTTCAGCTGGTGGTGGTCCTGTGGCCCTGATCCCTGCCTTCTCCAGAGGGCACTGAGGGAATCGGGCTGAGGCTTCTGTAAGGTTAAAGCTTCCAATGGCATTCTTCATATGAGATGTTTCTGGAGGCACCTAAATCAGAGGTAGATTTTCGTTCCAGAGATATAATTTAGAATAAAAATCCAAACACACAAACACTTGCAAAAGTGGCTGTGAGTTACCTGTTACTCCTGTGACTTGTTTTAACTCACTAATGCTGTGCTCTTAGGATCTTCCCTATTACTCCTTTTGGCCTTCAAGTGTAATTTTAATAGAAAAATGATTGCAGAATTACTATTTGCATTTAATTATTCTGTTATCATTATATCAAGGGTTTGAGGTTGCTTGGGCAAGGTGTTTACTTCATGAATAAGATTATCTGCTGCAACTATTAAGATGAAAATCTTTCTAAATTCTGGAAATGTGGCTGTGATCTTTCTTGGTCTTTTCATCCAGGCTAGACAGAAATCACAGGTTTTTCTCTTGCCTCATAATATTTTTGTAATACAAACCAAGTGGTAGTGTACAACTAAAGAATTCAGAGAGTGAAGAAGTGCTTGATTTTCTTTTCTGGTTTTTGTTGTTTTTTCCTTTTTTTAGCATGAAGAGTGGTGAACTTGTCTCCAGAGAGCCAGCAGCAAATAGCCACATTGCTGTGAAATTCAATCAAGCCCTTTTTACTCAGTGACTTCTGCTTTTGGGCATTGATTCTTGCTAACTCACAAGTTTGAGTCCAGTTCAGGGGAAGAAGACCGGTGAGTAGAACAGAGGCTAATAAGCCACCTCCTCATTCATGAACAAGCATTTAAACTTATTGTCGCTGCAAGTATTGAAGGTCTCGAGGCTGTAGGAGTCTGCCTTGTGTTTTACTACACAACTCCACAAGCTTCAGAAAAGTCTAATCCGTTAGCTCACAGACTGCTTAACTTGTAGCACAGAGAAGCCCATAACAGAAAACAGACCCATACATTTAGGCAACAAAATCAAAAGAAGCCACAAGAAAATGTTTGCAGATAAATGTGTATGGACGTACTTGCTTCTTTCCAGTTAAGTTGTGTGTAAGTTTAAAAAAAAGATTAAATGGTTCCCTTCACTAAGACAATCAAGTGTACCCACATGTAAATTTTTGAAATAAAGCTTTACAAAAGGAAAAACAAAATTATCTTCTAGAACATAAGTATTACCTTTAATTAATGTAAATCTTGCTGATAGAGGAAGAGAAACTTCAGTTAACATATTAGTTAAGGGTTCTCCCCCATTCGAGGAATATAGTGCTTTAAAGGTACTTTGTTTCGTTTTGTGTTTTCCTCAAAGGCAGGAGACTTTGGTGTCAGTAAAGGTTCTCAAGTCCTTGAATTATCCTTTGGGCTATCTTTAAATCTAATCTTAGCCAAGCACTTACTAGTTATATGATAAAGTCAGAGATTACGGGCCAAATTCTCTTTTCAGTTATTCCACTGAAACCCATTGAAATCAATGTGAGATTGGACTTGTGTAACAGGGAAGAATTTGGGCTACTGTCTTCAAGAGATAAGAACAGGGCCAATACTATAACAGCCTTTTTCAGTAAAAATAGATTCAGACAAACTTAGGGTCATGTGCTGTCCTTGATGTGCATATGGAGCTTCAAGGGTTCACGTTGGACATTTATTTAGAAAAATATTTCTTTTGTAGTTGTTAGGTACAGAGGGAGTTTGGGTGGAAAGCATCCCAAATATAATCAATTTTATAGTCAAGCTTTCGAAGCCCTACATTTATTTCATAGGTGAGCAGCAGTTTCAAAGTCACAGTGTAGCACACTGCAAGTGACCCTCCCAAGAAATGGCTGTTAGTGTAACTATAGGTGATGAGGACTTTAGATGAAGTAGGCTTTGCTGCATAATGTTTCAATAGCTTTTGTGGAAATAAGGTGATACCATCTTTTCTCCCTTCCCTTTTCAGGCTTCACTACAGCACTCCTGAGAAATAGTGATACTTGGTGCTGTCATGGGGTTTCAATCTCCAAATCAAGGCACTCGAAAGGGTTAAGTCTGGTATTGTGAAAGTAAGAACCTTACCATAATCCATTGGGTTGGTTGGGCCATGGAGGTGAATAGAGTGCAAGTTTGCACAGTGTCAGAGCCTTCTTTCAGTTGGAAGCTAGAGAGACAGCAAGAGTGGGTTTCATTTGCATTTATGGTAAGCAGCTTACCTGCTTCTTCCATGGATCTTTAAATTCACGCTCAGTGCCTTTCTTGTTTGAGTGTTTGTTTAGGCTTTTTGGATATAATCATGACTAAAAATGCACCTTAGCATCTTAGACACTGCTCTCTTTATCCTTGACTTCCTTTCATCCATTTTTACAAGCAGTGCTTCAGACTTCCCCTTAAATCTCCTTTTTTGGGTCAGCAGGACTGTGGCCCTGTTTTCTTGGTAGCAGTGACCGTAGGAGCAGCAAATTGGTCCATACTGATACCTTCTAATGTTTCCCAGCCATGCTTCTGCACTGGGATGCTTGTGATGCTGTCTTCTGTAACTGATGTAGTCAAGTAGGCAAGTTCAAAATGGTGTAGTGCTGCTTTGTGCCGTTAAGCAGGTTTGTTGCGTGTTAAAAGGAGCTGTTTTTTCAGTGGTAGGTGGAACAATCTGTAGCATTTATATCCAAGGAAAAAAGAAAAATTCATGAAGTATTTTAAGATTCTTGGATGAAAGGGGTTTTATATAAATGTAAGGTAGTATTATTATAGTCATTTTATTAAATAACAATAGTAGGTGTCTTTCTTTAGGCAGAAAATCTATGCACGTGAAAAACAATAGTTGGCAGCCTGCAGTAACAGCACAGTGTGCTGAAATGATGGCAATAATGAATAGCTCCGGAACACCAACAGAAACCAGTGTATTGCATGTGTAATGTGAAGTATTTGAGCAGACTGCAACAGCTTTATTGTGGATTGTAAGGAAGTGTGTAAAACCAAGCTGCAACAGTGTAAGAAAAACACAAAATAAAGCAAGGAGGCAAACTACAGCTGGGGCTCTTCTTAGAGAATAATTTGGATAGATAGTAAAGCAGAACTTGTGTTGATTGGCAGCTGACACTAGCTCTTTCGTAAATTGGAAATTTATTTGGGATTTTACTGTAGTGCTGAACACAGGAAAGAGACCCGTTCGTCAGTGTGAATCAGAGGTGGCAAACCTTTGGAAGGACCTGTCACACTGAAGGGTTTGTTTATTCCCATTTGTATGGATTTTTTTCTCTGGGATTCACCTAAAAATCCTCATGATAGCTTGACCTCTTTTGTTTGTTTGTGCCTATTCTCTTTTTTTCATTCTCCAACGAATGCCTGGATTTCTGTAGGGTATTGCTGAGTGTGAAAATGTTGACTTCTTAAAATGAAGCAAGAGTATTTCTTAAGAGAAGTAAAGGTTTTACTGGCAACAGCAAAGCAAATGTAGATAGATTTGGCTGGAAAAGAAGGATTCCTTATATAATACAGTATTGTGCTTTCCACATTTATTTTTCTTCTTTATTGGAGAGAGCACTGCAACACTAAGTTCCAAATTATGAAGACAACCCAGAAATAGAGCCCTAATTACATAGCCTGCTGATCAAGGCAATCATCTGGGTTTTGGGACCCTTGTATACACGTTCCTTTCCAATTAGCACATTCCAGATGAGGTCCCAGTAGCTGGCCTGAAATCAGCTTGTCATATATTGGGTAAATATTTTTCTGTGCAAAGGGGAAAACCTCAGGTAGTCATGGGATATGTAAACCATTCTTTTCACTATCCTATTAGTTATTACCCCGCTGCTTAAAATGTACAGCATACAAGTGTTTAATCTGTATCTGAGATCAAAGGTGGCTTTTTTTTTTCTTCAGCTTTCTATTGTTGAGTCTAAATACAGAGATTTGACTGACATAATACTATAATCTGTTAGCATGTCATCATATGATTGTGTTTCTTGATAATGCTCTAATTCAGGTTAATTTTACTTATTCAACTTTTTGTAGTAACTTTGTTCTGAGTTAAAGATTTGACCAAAATCTTTTAATGAATGTATGTAATTCTTTACTTGGCTTAAACCAACAGCTTTCCTGCTAAGTGTAGAAATGGAATCTTTTTTTGCAAAACTAGTGTTATATTAACCTTTCTTTCTATTAGAAAAGCACACACCAAACATACTTGTTGCATAAATCAGAAGTGTAATCAAATTCATAAAGTGAAAAAATCAGTATCACAAGAAGAACTTGCATTCCTGCAAGTCTGAATTTCAGGTAAGCCTGAAATTCACAGAAGGAAAAGGTTTGCAGCTGTGCCATGAGAACTAGCTGGAAGGCTGTGCTCTGCTTTAGAAGAATTCAGAGAGAAGGGGGAAAGAGCCGTTCATATTTAAGAAGCATGCAAACAGAATTCCCATTTATCTGGAATAGCACATTTATTGGGCAAGTCAGAGAAGTGCTTACATATTTTATTGTTGTGATTTAATTTTTCCTTTTTTTGGTTTTCATCTCATTGCATAGGGTACATAAACCAGCTTTTCAAGAACAAAGGCAAATGAAAGCTATGATTTTCCTTTTTCCATCTGCCCCAAGTGTTCCTAAGCCAACAAATAAAAATATGACTAGACATAATTTTAAAATACAACTCCAGGTAAAACTTAAAACTAAAAAGAGTCATTTTTCAACTCACAAAGCCTTTGGGAGGTGGAATGAGTGAAGATAAAAACATATATGTGTATCGGTATATACTTTTTTCTGTGATGACAGCTTCTCCCTAAAAGAGTCCAAGTTAATTTGCCTGTCTCACTAAAATTCTACTTTTCTGTTTTCCTGCATGTTTCTAGCCTACTGTTTCTATCAGTCCATTAGTCTTTGTTTCATGGTAGTAATTATATGCCCAAGCTTTTCAAGAATGAGTGTGCACCAAACACAGTGGTTCTCATGCTGTGGGTGAATTAATTAAAGCACCAAGAAATTCATGCTCAGCAATGAGAACAATTGGCTTGATGCACTCTAATGTAGCTTTACTTGCAAAGACCTAAGGGCGTGTGAAGTAACTGCTGTGAGTATCTACCACATATTGGAGCACACTGTAATTTCCGCGTCTCTGTTCTGAACTTAGACTACTAGTCATACAGCAAGTGGCTCTTTCGCCCACATCTGTTCATCCAATCTCATTAATAGTGAAGACAGCTGTCCCCATTATGCTTCAGTAGGGTGAAGTATAGTGAGAACAAAAGTCTGGAGAAGACATTGTGTGTAGGAAAGAAGGGCAGGAAGGTGTCCAGGAGCCCAGGATGGAGGTGATTCAGATGAAGCTCCTATCTGACAGCAGGACCTGGAGGAGTGTTACTGCCAAGCCATCTGGGATGGAGATTCAGTAATGAGAGTAAATGACTACACCATTCCATCATCTGTGAAGATTTCCTGGAAATCGCAAGTCTTGATACAAGAGGAAGCCCAGAATTGTAGAATAAGAGCTTATTCTACAATCTTGTTCTTATTGTAGAATAAGGACTGGATTGACAGCCTTTGTAAGAATTAAACCCAATAAGCAATACTCGCTTGCCCTAATGCAATTAGATTTTAACAGCCTAATTGAGTTACAGATGAAATATCAGAGGCTTCACTGTGAGTAAACACAATGTGTGCCTGTGTCACAGTTCATCCATTATTTAGCCAGTTATTCTTAGAAACCAGCTTTGCATTAGGTTACTGGGAGCCTGCCTGTGGACATGTATAGGCAGAAGCAATCAATAGCAAGGGCCTACTGCTGTCCTTATCAATGTCAATGAGTTCTGCAGAATGACTTCAAGGAACAGGGGGAGCATTTAGGTCCTCTACCACATATCCAAAAAGAGAACAGATTGAATGCAAACTGGTCAAATAAGTCTCCCTCTATACAGTGTCTGTTATTGCTGTTCATCAGCATACGATCTAATCACTCGCCTTCACATGAGCTACATTGCTTTTGTTAATACCGTTTTTAGAGTTTATTTGCTTAAAACTATGCAACTTCCCATATGGACACTTGTATTAATTTAGTTCAAGAGTCCATTGAGTTAGTTTTATATGAGAAAGAAATCACTTCAAATTGATATGAATTGGGTTTAAATTAGATTATGATAGATTGCCCATAGACACTGGTGAGTCCACAAACTTTGGCAACCTAATAATAACTTCAAGCTTTTCTTCATTTTCCCTCTTTCAAGCTCAGTAATAAGTCAATTGTTTCTCACCCCACTCATCTTTTAGCAAGATTTCCCACAGTGAATTAGAATTAAGTTCAGCATCTTTTTATGCCTAACCTTGTAAAACCATGGACAAATATTACCTAAAAGCCAGAAGCACCATACATATGATACAATATAATTTAAAACTGTTAAAATCTATCGGATGCATTTAGTCTTCTAATACAGCTGGGGGAATTGAGGAATATTGAGGAATATTTTGAGAGAATTGATTTACTTTCATAACTTCAGATCAAGGCTTCTGATTTAGCACAGTGTGGGTTTAGCCACGAGTCAGCTAGTGTTGAGCTACTGTCACACTCCTCTTGTTCTAAAATTGGCCATTGACCAGCCTGATTTGCTTCATGAATTAGAGAAAATTAAAGCTTATTGCCCTACTGGTGCTTGTTGGCAAATAGGAGTTGCTGGAACTTAGGGACATCACAGATCTGTCCTTTTCTTCCTCCCCCCGGCCCCCTCACTGATCATGTTCTTTGCAGTAAACACCCAGAAAAACAGGAGGTGGCATCACACCAATATTCCTGCTCATCGGTGACAATCCTCTCCCTAGGGAAACTGTGCTATTGGGCATATCCATTGATTGGCTTCACAGCAGCTAAAATGGTGCTATGGCTCTGCTATTTAGTGGATTACTGCGTAGTGATGCTACTGGTTGTATCCAGAAAGTTTCTAAGATCTAAAATACATTCCTTTATAAATATGTGAAAGATGAGATATTGGAAGAGAGAGAATTGTTGCTTTGTACCAGGTGGGCTGTAACTTACTACAACAGAAGCAAGAGCAAGGATATTTTACAGGCTTTTGGTTTTGCTTTTTTGTTGCTGTTGTCCTGAGGGGAAACAAAACTCTGCACTAGCAAGTGGAAACTGCCAGCTTAGAGGAAAAGGTACAAATGGATGAAGGTGGTAGGAGAAAAGTGATGAGACTTATGTCAATGAGAAGACAAAAACAGATGCAGTTGCAAACAAAAATCTCTGTCCCACAAGTAGTGATTCACGTGTATCTTCTTTTTCTGGTGATTAGGCATCCCGTTCATGGAGAATGTATAAGGCTAATGTCTAAAATGTGATGACAGTGAAATTATATCAGATTTGTGAAAGGCCATGTTTTCAAGGAAGCAATCTGCAAATGGTTACATTGTGCAATGGTAGAAAGCTAAATAATATGAAGTTACTATCATTTAACATTGGACATCAATATGTGTCATTCAGAGTGAGGGGCCTGAATGAGAATCGTAAATACATTACGAACAAAATTATTCTGGTAGCACTCAAATAGTGGATTTTCATTTTAGGAGTAGTTTCCTTGGCACATGCAGTATGAAAGAATTTGCAAGAGTTATGATGTCTTGAAACATTTGAAAGAATTTGTAGGATTGTTGGTTTTGGTTTTGTTTCGTTTTTTGTTTGTCTGCACAACTGATGTATCTGTAGCCTGTGATGGAAGAGCAGACAAAATTACCAGAATTTGATCTTACAGGATTTCTATCCAAGATGAGAAATAGTAGTGCCAGTATCTCCTGGAAATAATATTCCCTTTGAAAATTTTAGACATTTTTTCAGACTTATGAATTCAAAATAGTTAATGTTTACATTACTAAAGGCACGTCTGAACACAAGCTGGTTGAGTCAGAACAAGGATCTGCATGCAGATCGTGCCTTGTGTTAGTTACACAACAGGTCAGATTAGATGGTCTTTTCTTTTCATATGCAAATTATGTCTAATTTTTTTTCCCCAGAGTAGTTACAAATCATCTGCAATCAAAGTCACTAGGATGGGATCAGGTTAAATCCAGTTCACTGAATTAGACCATTTCATTTGCTTTAGTTTCTCAGAAGAAAGCATTCATGTAAAATAATCAAAGTATTAATTACTGCTGTAAAAAATACACTTGAACACAGTGTAGACTGTATTACCATGGGCAGTGGAAATGTGAACCCACTTGAGGATTAGATCATGACAGTTGTATCTTAAATGGGGTTGCCACTCGTCCCATAGAAAATTATACTTCTCGCAGTACGTTCTCAAATCTCACATCCTGTTTTGGAGGTGCAGACTATTGCTTAACTTGTATTTTCCAGTTCTATATGAAAAAAGAGTGAAATCTGGTAACGGTACTGCTACAAAAATCTTTCATTTGTCCCTAAGGTGTTGCTGCTTGCTTTCCTCAATGGATGGGAACACCTGCTTTATTTCTGAAGGTTGTTGCAGCTGGAGCCAACGTCACACCAACAGAACTGCTAATGATAGGATTTTCTCCTATTTGAAAGAAGTGCCCAAATGACAATCTTGTGGTACGCATTACTGGATGCCTCCATTTTCTTCTGCACCTGACAAGGTGAGCTACTATTGCAAAATCCAGGAAAATTCAGTATCATTCAGGGCTGGGCATTAAGTGATCATTACAACTAAGTGCATTTAAAAAAAAATAATGAAAAGATAGACATGGTTTGGGGAGAGGACACCCCTGATCCACGTGCTGCTTCCCCAGCTGTTGTCAAGGCCCCATAACGCTTTGGCAACTTTTCTTGGAGAGTGTAGATAGTGCATTGGCCCTGTGGCACTCATATTTATTTTCTTCATGCTTAGCAACTTCTTAGGTGTCCCTTCATGAGAGAAAGGGACGTTTATGTCCAGTGTGTTTTTAAATGTCTTGGGCGCTGTAATCCTGGTCACTTAGCAAATGCAGAGAATGTGGGTCCCAATGTCTGTATGACCCACCTGAATGACATTAGCTTCACCTAATTAATTGCTGGGGCTACTGTGCTGGTGAAGCTTTAGAAGTGGAGAAATGAAGAGGTGTCCTCCTTGGATACTATTTTCAAAATGAAAAAAACGTAAGAGGAGGTCTAAAGCATGAAGATAGTATGCTTCATGCATTACTCGTGTTATAATTGAATATGAAGGAATTGAAGAGGCAGAACCATGAGTCACTTTACAACATAATGAAGAAGCTTAGTGCACCAGCCTATATGAACAGCTAACTGAAATAGTTCGGTCCTACATCTTCACGGTGATATATCAAATACAATATTATTTTACATAACTTCAAGTAGTAAACTTTATTATGATTATAAATGATAGACATTAATGGATCATTAATCCACATAATAATACCGCATTTTCATAAAACAATTTCAATTCATTTAAAATTCTCCCTAAGAACCTTTCTGACACCCTCTACCAGAAAATGACTTTATTTTATTTATCCCTAATCGTTACACACTTCCTTGGTTCCACTAATTACTGCTTCAATTCTCAACTGTTTGTTCAGATCACCTTTAACCATAATTCCCATAAATTAAAATACAGCAGCAGCTTGTCAGGTTTCAGATGAATTTCTAAGCGCATTAACCAAAGTATATACTATAAGATAATGCCCAGGAAGGCTCCATGCGCGAGTCATATGATGATACTCTATACAATATGGTTATATTTATTGCTACATTATGTATAATTTCTCAGGCAGGTGTTTACTGTCTTAATCAGTCGATTAATTCATGTCTCAAGGTAGGTGGAGATTGGCAGTTCATGATTATCCTCTTTTGCTGAATTTTGGCAACTTGATTTCTCTAAGCATGACCCTATCAAAAGCTGATGGTTAAAAGTTCTGAAGTCATAAACTGACTCAAAGGTCGTTGGCTAAAAAGTTGATATATGAGGTTGTATAGTTTGGTGCACTACTTTTGAAACCAGTGGCCTGGTCTTAAAGGAGAGAAAAACCCTAAGCTGCAATTGCTCATTGTTTACTTTTGTGTACCATGCAACGTTTAGTTGAAGTCCATGGTTTGTGGTTGCTATCAATTGGCCAGGTTGTACAAAATCGAGGAAACTGAGCTCAATCTAATGCAACAAAACAGCTCATAAAGAATGAGTAGGTAAGCATAGGCGCAAATCTCAAAGATCAAGATCCTGAAATATGTTGCATTCACTTGTGAACTAGATTAGCATATTGGATCTAGAGTACCATAATAAGGGTTCAAATCTATCCATGCAAATTTGGAAAAAGTCATAACTGTTTAGTCTTTCAAACTCAGATCTTCTTTTGTGGTTGATTGCAGTCTGAAAATGTGTTCATGTGTGTTTTGTTTTTAAGTCAGCATGAAGACTGCAGTGGAATACATTATGAACTTATGCAGTCATGGCTGGGAAGTTATATTGAACAAGTATAAAATAAATTTTCGTTGTTCAGATTCTTTTTATCTTTCTGTAAACATATTCCTAAATGCACTTAAGAAAAGATACATCATTTATAGCTGCCTCCACTACATTCCAGCCTCCTGCTCCAGTTCTATTTCTGGGTTCCTGTTCGTCACTCAGAGTTACATTTGGTAAAGAATCAGCGTATTACTTGCCTTACCTCTGTTCACGTACACTGCTGTAGTCTGAGTACTATCAGGAGCAGTGTGCTCCCCCAAATACTGCTCCTGCTCCCACTTGTTTCAAGCTCCCACTTGCGAATCAATGACTGCCTGCTTGCAGATTAAAATACTTCATGTCTTATCATACTGAAATTGTGTTCGTAAAGCTATCTGAAGCTTTATTCCATCCACTTCTGTATCGTTTCTGTGCTTATTAATAACGATAGCAGTCACCCATTATAAACCCTATATATAAATAGGCATACACAGAACCACACCAATAGGCATCAGCAAACTCCCAATAATTTTACAAATGCTGTATATGGAACAACACATAAGCAATTTTATGGTTTCTGTAAGTGAAGCTGTTAAGAAATGGGTTTTCCTCTTTTAAGCTAGGGAGTCAAAGACTTGTAATGCTTCTGGATGCAAAAAGTTTGTCAAACTTGGCATAACTTTATAGCCGTGTTAGGGGATATGTGATTTAAACACTGAGATTGTCGTCATTTCATTTTAGTAGAACAAATGCATTCTTGCAAAGTGCATCTTATTTCTTTTACTTTGAAAATTAATTACTAAATCGACTAGTATCTCAGGACAAGCTGCCAGCTCTGCAATGAGATCAAAGAATGTATAAGAGTAATCTGAACAAGTATATTCTAATCATTTGGCCTTGAGTTATGGTCCAGTGTTCTGAAAGCAGCTTTGTGAGTAACCGTGTGAGTTTGCTTAGTTGAGTTACTTTTTATAATTACTGTGGAGCTCTTATTTTACAAGATTTTAATTGTACTTTTCATCAGGCTTCTGTGCAACTTTGAACCTCTTAATAGGTTTTTTTTTCTTTCAGAATTTTCTTTAAATAGTCCAAGTTTACTGCAATATTTTCCAGCCAGATATTCTGTAAAATGCACTTTTGAGCCTCTTTGGTGTAAGCTAATTCTTGACAATACAGAAGGTATTTCAAATATATATGGAAATGCTCTGGTATTTTCCTGCTGTTTGTCAAAAGATTTTTGCTTTTACAGGGATGTTTTTCCTTGATCTTCACGTTCTGATTGGCACCATTTTTTTAAATATTTGGGGGCTTTCCTTGCTGTATAAAATTAATTTGAATAATTACCATATGTGTTCTCTGAAGTATTGCTGCGCTTCAAAAAATGCTTGTTCAAAGAATAGTGACTTTTTTTTCCTTCGTTCTGAAGAAAGGTGATCATGAATCAGTTATTGGATATCCCATCCAAAGCTTAGATGTCTTGGAATTAAGGCATTATATACTTCTAATATCCAAGACCCAAGGACAAAGCACTTGAAAGAAATCTCTTTAAGGATCAGTTAAAATTTCATATCAATCCAAAACTAATGCTACTTTGAATTCAGCCCATATCTCAAACTTTTCATATCCTTGGATCTGGACATGTTTAGAAGTGATGGTCATAAAGAAGTCTGCAGCCAGTTTCTTTATTGGTCCAGTTCGTGTATGAATCATCTTCACAGAAATAGGACAAATCTCATTAAGTGTTTGTGATGTCTTTGGTTTTCCACCTTCAGAGAAAAAGACTCTCTTTTTCAGGCACCTACCTCACAGAGCAGGAGAAAGGATGGCCATGTACGTACATTTTTTTGTACATAGTACAAAAGATTTAGGCTCTGTCCCTATGAATGATAATTCAAAATATTCCAAAATGATTAGTTTGTGGACTGTATACTTAATTTTGCTACTTTCTAGATCCTGGTGTGTAAAGAATGTAGTATGCAAGGGCATGCTGTTATACCTAAAAATAAAGATTTATACAAGTATTTGTGGGAATGTCACTGTTCAATGATAAAGCTCTAATTGCAGAATTCAGTGAATGTTTTACAGTGATTAATTTATCTACAATATGTACTTTGTTGTTCTGCAAGTAGAACAAGAATAAATTGTCATTACAATGACAATTTATTATATACTAAAACACAATCTTTACAATTGAAAGGCTAAATGATAGAATTACCCTAAGAAGGACACATAAGGAAGTCTGGAAATAAGGATTTGTTTGTGGACTTTTTTCTTCCTTCCTTTTAAAGTTCTAATGTATGTGCTTTGCATGGGCACTGTAAAATAGGCTGGTTTTAGGACATTTCTGAATGGGAGAGAAGTCATTTGGCATAATAGCAAATACCTTTGCAAGTCTTCAAGCTGTTCTATTCAATATACAGTGCTATAATTTTGCCACATAGGGCACACAAGGAAATGATAAAAAAAAAAAGCTGAATTGCGCTGCAGTGATACTGTAAATGCACTGTGATTTAACAATGGATACGTTTTTCTGAATCTGAAAAGAATAGTAAGTATATGTAGTCTGTTTAGGGTTTTTTGTAAACCATCATATTAAAATTTTATTACATTAGAAGAAAAATCATAGGAGTACTGGAGGAGTCTGGCAAAGAACATTTACCAAAAATTATCCAAACACTATATTTTACATTATATTCTTTAAAGACTCATCTATGCCTATTTCCTCTTGTCTTCTGCAGCTACAGAAGTAATTTCAGTAGTTGTATTTTAAAATCAAATATTGAAAATAACCCTATAAAGATCAATAAAAAGATAAATTATTCAGTACCAGGCAGAAAATAACATTTTGTTCCACCTTTTTTGTTATTAAATATTGAAATGAAACCTCTGAGTATTTCTGATGTAGAGGAGTATTTTAGCATCTTCATGAAAAGAAACCAACCCTGATTCTATAATCCATCTAGAATTGAATGATAGTGTATTTTTTTTAAATGCTGTTCTCTTTAAATTGTAGAGAATTTAAAACTGAAGACTGTCCCATACTAAACTTCGCATGTAATACAAGGGGTAGATGTGTTTGCTATTAATTAACCTTTTGCTGTTTCCAGTCTCTACTTCCTCTGAAATTTTACCAGCCACGAGATCTTGTGAAGAACTAAAAAAAATAGTGTTTTGATTGAAGAAGGGCGTTTTTTTTGGAGGGTGGTTTTGTTTTCTTTTGTTTTTAAATCAAAGCAAGCCTACTTAAAATACATTTGATTGGAGAATAGTCACTTTTGCAAAGCAAATGAAAAAACGTTGGCTTTCTGCCTATAATGCTTTTTTGGTTTGTCTCTGTAAATACCATTATCATATAGCATTAACAATCCATTTACTTTTCTCTATGATGGTAAATATTTTTTATGTCTGTATTTGGTCTTTGACAAAAAAAACACAACAAAACTGAAGTACTGCAGCCACATAAGACTTGTACATGCTCAGTCTTGCAAGACAGATTCTGCCAAAGTCTAGAAGATTTCTTAGGTCGCCATAGTTTTTTGGTTGCCTGATTTGAATTCAGAGCTCTGACGTGCTTTGCCTTTGCAAAGTGCACTACTATGCCACAGGTTTCTGGGACTGTAAGAGTGTTCCAGTCTTCATAAATTGCAGCATATTCTGTTGTTTCAGTTAATTCTCTTTTCTTTTTTTTTTTTTTTTCCTATTGATATAGAGAAATGAAAAAATTGAGAACTTGCCATTTTCTGTTCATGTGATCATTGAGTGCTTTATGTGAGGCCTCATATAAAATTAACAGAATTTAGAGAGGAAAGTAGAGAACATGAATATTCCAGTAGTTGGAAGAGAGATACTGAGATAGAAAGCAGTTCATTTTTAATTTTTTAATGAGGCTTTAAAATATACTGAGTCTTGCACCATGTAATACATCATAGCACATCCTCCATGTATGACCAGTGGCTAGCCTGGGGATATCCCTGAATTTCTTTTCTTTTGAGTTCCGATGGCCAGTTCATAAGAAAAAATCAAGACCTGGATGAGGCTGGCATGCTGCAAGGTGACATCAGTGAGTAGCCACACCAGGTAGCAAACTTCTCTTTCACAACTGATAGGTCAGGGGAGACTTAATCTTGAGATTTCTGTTGATTTGGTTTTGGTGAACACCACAGTATGGTGCTGCCAGCTCTCAGGCAGAAGACAGCTTGCCACTGATGACAACGAATTGTATAGCAAGATGATGGATACCACTGCACGGAGCACAAACCAAAGGGTAGGTAAAAGGCGCAAAAGCAACCTGGACTGTAGACAGTGAGAAGTAGATGGTGTAGGGCTCATGCTGTTTAAGGATACGGATTATCAGGTCCTGTTCAGGGCTTGGGCTGTGGGGTTTTGCGAAGATGTTTGGTGGAAGAGAGCATCATCAGAGGCTGAGGAAGGCATGTGTGTTCTGACCACTGAGGAGACAGGGAACATGAGGGTGATGGCAATAAAGGGGCAAGTTGTTTGGTAATAGCTGTTGTGATATGGTGGAGGCGGCCACCTGGTAAAGACAGCCCGTAAGAAGAGTTGCATGCATCTCTCCATCCATTACACACTGCCAGGCATGCAATTAGGCTGCAGCAAAGCGATCATTAAAAGGCTAATTGTCTAACACTCAGCATTATGGGGAGCACAACCCCAATCTTCTTCTTAATGTTCAGCCAACAGGAGTTTTTCCTCCTCCCTCTGCTTGTGAGGCAGCTGTGTTAATACCATGCAGCTTTCAACGCTGCAAAGATTACTTTGGTTGAAGGAAACTGGACTTTTTGTGAAGTAGAGGTTGAAAACAGTTATGCTTTTCTTCCCTTGTCACTGAGCACACATGAGGAGTTAGGAGATGCACTGGATGCTTGTTACATAACCTCATGTACTACAGAAGATGCAACTCGCCATTTGGAAAGATTTACTTCCAGCAGCTTGCAGCAAACTCATGTCATGTATGCTGCTTTTCCAGTCATTAAAATGCAGTCATTTTGGCCGCAGCTTTCTTTCATATATCCAGGCCACACCATGTGCTGAAGTAACAAACTATAATTTCTTTTTATCACCCCATCATGGTGGTGTACAAGTTCAGAAGTTTCTAGCCTTGGAGAAAAAAGAAAATTGTGACCATTTTTCAAACTGAAAGAGGGGAGATTTAGATTAGATATTAGGAAGAAATTCTTTACAGTGAGGGTGGAGAGGCACTGGAACAGGTTGCCCAGAGAAGTTGTGGATGCCCCATCCCTGGAGGTGTTCAAGGCCAGGCTAGATGGGACTTTGAGCAACCTGGTCTAGTGGGAGGTGTCCCTGCCCAAGGCAGGGGGGTTGGAACTCAATGATCTTTAAGGTCCCCTTCAACCTAAACTGTCGTATGATTTCTACTTGGGTTTAGTATTTCTACCACAAGATGTAAAAAGGAAAAAAGTGAGTGGGGAAGTAACACAAGTGACTTACAACAGAAATGCAGAAGACAATTTAAAGGATTAATTTGAGCCTTAAAGACATTATACATCTCAGCACTACAATGGACTCTTCAAGTGTCCCCATTTCAGATAATACTAATTTAAAAATGTGGCTTTCCTAGCATTAATTTATTGTTCGACTAGTTTACCATGATGTCATGTTTTCTGTATGGGGGTGTGGCCTTGCATGTGTTGATCTGAAAGTTAGTAATGATTTGTCACTGCCACCACCTAAAGAGCAGCTAGTTCTTTCAATATCATACTATTGCAGAAGTGCAGGGCTTTGTATTTTTCTTCTCATATTTTAGTGTTACGATTCTCACTTCTTGGCTGAGGCATTGTCAGTTTATTCATAAAGTGTTTCTGACCACCTGCAATTCAAGAATGAAAAAGAAAGAACCTTATAGAGTGTGTAAATATTGGTGGATGCAACAGTTATCCATGTGGAAAGTTCTGGCATTGTAAAGACTGCTTTGTACAAGTTTTACTAACAGCTTGAAGAAAACTTCCATCCCACCTTCTTTTCTATGGTTATGGAGATTTTGAATATTTTTTTTTTTATTTGGGTTTTATTTTTTGTTTAGCCTGGAAGTGCTAACTGATGGATAAAATAGGTTTATGTTGTATTATTTATTTGGAAAGTCTGCTGCCAGTTTCCACAGCAGATCAGAGATCTAAAAAGTTGAATGAATTTTAAATATTTAAAATCCAGTCCCACCACGAATAGCATGTATTGCAAACTCCAGAAATACTGAGGAGAATCATCTTGTGGACATTTGTTAAGTGTAATGCTTAGAGGAGGAGGAGATACTATCTGTATCTGCAAGGAGAAAGGGAGTAATTCAGTTATTACATGGACATTGAGAGCAATGCAGTGCTTATGTGCATAAGAGAGCCAAGGGAGTATATTAGCTTAATGTGGACCCTGATACAATCTACCTGCCTTTCCCATATGAGAAGATAGAGGGAGGGACTCTTTATCAGGGAGTATAGCAATAGGATGAGGGGTAATGGTTTTAAACTGGAAGAGGGGAGATTTAGATTAGATATTAGGAAGAAATTCTTTATTGTGAGGGTGGTGAGGCACTGGAACAGGTTTCCCAGAGAAGTTGTGGATGCCCCATCCCTGGAGGTGTTCAAGGCCAGGCTGGATGGGGCTTTGAGCAACCTGGTCTGGTGGGAGGTGTCCCTGCCCATGGCAGGGGGATTGGAACTAGATGATCTTTAAGGTCCCTTCCAACTCTAACTATTGTATGATTCTATCATATATTTACAGACATAATCAGTATTTCTTAAACACCAATCTTTGCTGGCTTTCAAATTGTAAGATGTTCATCATTTATCATACCTTTTAGACCACTCCTGTGACCTGTCACTATAGCAACTGTTGGCTTCTAGAGCAACACCTGGTCCTATCAGTAGCTTTACCCTGTTGAAGTTTCTTCATAAATAATCCATGTGAAAGTGAATGTAGCTGTCATGTTAATTTGTGGCTAACCTGGTTCTGGCAAGTTTATAATTATATTTATGAAGCAAATAAAGCAGATTGTTTGCTTTTTCTTCAGCGATGACTTAACACAAACTGACAGAAACAAATAAAAAAAGCTTTACTAATCACAGTCAAAGTAGAAAAGAATGTCACGAGGACGTTCTAGTTACTGTCGCACAAATACATTACTAAATCTGGCCTACTGGCTGTCTGACCTCTAGTTAATAGACGTAGTGGTACTGTTTACAAAGTGTGTTTACCTTCACAGTAAATACTATATGCAATCTTTGGTTGCTTAATTCCCTTCCTCCTCCACTTCCCCCTTCAACTCTTTTCTAATCTTGTCTTCATGCCAGTCTTGTCCCCATCCCTTAAAGTTAGGGATTGCGTTCATGGATGACAAAAGGACAGTTATGTTTAAAAATACTACCTTAAATCTAGAAGGACACGGTAGAACTAAGCTTCTGTTCATAACTCAAACTAAATGGGGGTAATAGTAGGCTGAGGTTTTGCATCTCCCTTGAGTTCCAGTGTCTCTTCTCCAGATTCGGTCTTGGTTTTGTGGTAGACCTTTTCATATGTAGGTCAAAGCATCAGTAGTGTTAGGAGTTGTGAAAAATTGTAAGTTGTGTTAATGTTTTTTTCATTGCTCTTGATACCTGAATTATATGGGTGGGAGGTAGCTGGAGCAGTAGAAGTCTGCAGTTCTTCCAATTGTGTTGCTTCAGCAGACAGTCCAACTAGAAAATGCAATATTGCTGGTATAAAATAGTCGCAAATAATCTGAGACTGAAAATAAACTATTTGAGAAACTGTAAGGGAAAAGTGTGCCCACAGGACATAATATCCTCTGGAATTATTCCATATACATCACTGTTCAAGTCTAATGGAAACTTTCTGATTACTTTCAGAGTACTAGATTGTTGTCTCTTCGGTCAAGAAAAACACCTAAGTTTATAAAATACTTATTGTCAGCAGTGAGCACTGCAGCTTGGCACTGGAAAAGGTATGTAGATGGCATAATTATAGTTTCTTGTCTCTATTCTTGTTTGACAAAATGACTATTTAAACTATTAGTAAATTTTATGGATTGTATGTCTGTATATACAGATATTCTGCACTATATTTATCTCTCTGACAACCAAAATAAACTTACTTTATCTGTTAAAAGATTGCTAAGGCATATGTTTAATTTATGTGAGATTCTATTTTTACTATTTTGTGTATTACAGGAGACCTTCACTAATTTAGAGCAACACGATGCTTTTTTTATTTCACATCATATAGAACAATTTTTCAGTTCATAATTATACTGTCCTGCCAATTATTCTTTCTGCCATTCTCTGAAAAGAATTCTTTAAATACAGTATACATGACCCTGACTTGCAAAACTAAAGTAAGCAAATCCACTGAAATCAAAGTAAATCTTTTTTCAGGAGTTAAATGAAGGTGGTGTGTACAAGGCAGCTACAACTCATGTTGTAGGATTTTTTGGTGTAGAAAATTAGCTTCTTCAGTTTGCTGTCTCTTCTTTTACAAATGCCAGTTCAGTTAAGAGTGTCTGCGAGTTTCTGTCTATATAATTCATAGAGGAATTACATCTGGAGATGCTGCCTACTGAAATAGCTGACCTGCTTTTATCCCCTGAAGGATATTTATTCAACGCATCCTCTGAAAAAAAGGATTTGCTACTTCATCATAGCGTAATAATTAACAACAACGAAACACAGGCATAAAAATCTTGTTGAACTGAACAAGGCCATTAATGCAGGAGCAGTGAGTGAGAGTGTGATAGAAAATAAGAAACAGAGAGAAGAGCTCCCTTGTCAGCTTCCTCTCTGTGGTGTGTGGACAAGTCAGAGAGGACAGTCTGCCTCTGTCACAAAAATGCAAAGTCCAGCTGGTGGCTCTGACCTTACTACTTCCAGTGTGTGCAAAGAGAGGACAATCCCTATAAACTGTGTATGTCATTAGCATTTTGAAAGAACTCCGTTCTGAAAGCTGAAGGGAGTTATGAATATGGGCGTTGAGTGCAATTTTAGGTATTGATACATGTGCAAGTGCAGAAGGTTCTTGTCTGAGCAGTGTGAAAATGAAGAAATAAGACCAGACCTTGATATATCTGATGGAATAATTTCACTTGATATCAGTGCAATAACTCGCTGGCCGAAAACGTAATTACTGCTGCATGTCAGTAAAATCAGGTTATCATATGGTCCTGAAACTTCATGCAAAACAGAATCCAAAAGGTATTGCATGGAAAGGCTCTGTAATGTACATGGGACAGGGTCCTAGTAGAGCCAGCGTAAAAATCTGCTCTTTGACAAACCAGTAACACCACTTATTTCAGGACAAAAAAAAGTAATTTGGTTCTCTGCTCTTCCCAGGCTCAACATCCGGAGGGGAACCAGAAACAACATGCCTGCTCCTTTGGCTGTGCACAGTTTCTGCTTGACATGTCTTGGGTTGTTCCTTCAGGAGACAGATTTGTGGAGTGAGTGCTAAATGTAGAGGTGCTGAGAATTTAGAGACCATCTACAAAAGGAAGAAATAAGGTAATCATGTCTGTGCTTTCGTCTTTACAGTGTAATGTAAATCTTTAACATTTGTCATTGAAAGGAGCTGAAGTGTATCACTAATGTCTACCATAACCAGCTAAATTATTATGCATACCTGGAATGTTTTTCAGGGCAAATGAAGGTCAAGAAATAGTTTGGGGGGGAGGAGGAGGGAAGATGCATCTCTAGAGTCTCTGTTAAGAGCGATTAGGTTTGGATTTTACTTACATTCCTCACGTATGTATCTGTGTGAAAATGATAACACTTCTCCTGATAATTTTTAAGAAGATTGCAACGTTTTCAATTGTTACATAGATTTTCTGGTATGACTGGTATGACTACAGCAGGATTACTCATGTAAAAAGGTGAATAAGGTTATTTGGTTATCTTTGACTTCTTGCTTAGTCTGTCTATTCTAATTCTAGCGTCATCTGTCTTTAATCTGCAGCCTTTCCAGTTTCTTCTTGATTACCGTTAGTGATTTTTAGATTTGAATTTGGAAAATGCCATATACAGTCCTGCTCTTCCCTGTTTTCTTTTTCTTACAAAGGCAGGAAAAATACAGAATGCTGCATTTGTTATTTGAGAGAAGATGCCTTTAAAAAGTAGGGAAGAGTTTGGCTAAATATGCTTTTTGAGTACAAATATGACTCGGCAATTAATTTTGATTTGATGATAAAAAAACATCAAGAACAAAAGCCAAATAAATTATGTAGGGAGCAACCCTTCCCCCCAGTTGTATCTTGACAGTGTTAAATGATCATAGAATGGTTAGACTTGGAAGTGACCTTGAAGATCATTGAGTTCCAACCCCCCTGCCGTGGGCAGGGACACCTCCCACTAGAGCAGGTTGCTCAAAGCCCCATGATGATTTGAAAATGATGATTTGAAATGGTGATTTGCCACTTCCTTGCACACAACTTTAAAAGCAGCTTTCTAAATTTCAAGACTTTTAGGAAGTAGCTGCAGATAATGCAAGCCAGAACAAATAAATCTTACTATCGCTTTATGGAGTTCCTACACATCTCTTGTTTTATAGCTACTTACTTAGGATGGGAAAAAAATGCAATTTACAAGAATTATTTTCAAAATTTTACAAATTTATTACCTTGGTATTCTGGTATTCTTGGTATAGTGTAAATAGTAATTCTACATTGAGGTGGAGCTGAGGAATGGTATGCTTGTATTTTGCTGGAACAGCAGAAACTTATTCTAATTGTTATTGATTACATCAACCTACAGCAGTTCAGGAATATTTCTGAGCTTGTAAAGATATTAAGTTTCTATTTGTGTCACTTTGAATTTTCAGGATACATTGTACTTGTTTTTCTTCAAATGATTGCCTCTATCTAGAGTTACTTTTTTGTAATTATTTGTTTTTGCTCTTTGTTTTAGTTAGCAGGAAAATGTTGCATAGTGACCAAGTGATCTCAAAACTCAAAGCTTTTTCCCACCAATTGATCAAAATAGATCTTAGGTGGAGAACTGCTATTTGGGGTTATAATTCCTAAGTGTTTGGTAAATTGATTTATGGTAGCTAATACCATTCATCACTAATAATAAGAAAACCCTGTGGAATTAGAGAACTGGATAACTTTAAATCCCAGTTTAAGTAGGGAAGTTCAAGTATACATCTGAAATAATAGCAAATGCTTCACCCCAAATATTCTCAGCATAAAGCACAACATATTTTGATCAGAGAGTATCTAATGTGATGCTTGCAAACTTCATAAAATATACATGTCCTTCCCTGTCTGATCTTAAAACATTTAGGCTTTAAAGAAATTATTATGAAGTGTCTCATGTTTATGTTTTTTTGCTTTTTTTATTGCATTTTTGGGTAGAGAGGAAAGATAATAAAATAAAAGGACCTTGTAGAGAGAGAAAGCAAATTCTTGTTTATAAAATGAAAATGAATACTATCAAAAATAATAAAAGTATAGGGTAACCTTATATGCTTCTATAGGAATGATTCTATCTACAGTACACCTCAAACTAGGTACTGTAAAGCTAGGTGCGAATAGGAGTCCAATTTGAAAGATTTATGGAACAGACTGCAGTTTCCTTGTATACACACCTGGGTGTCCTTCCTGTGGAAATCGGGGAGCGTGAAGATGGTGCACAGCCACGTCTTGACCCACTGTGTGCAGGGTGGAGGAAGCCCAGCGTGTACTCAGGCCTGGAAATGGTGAGGTGCTCCCACTTCAGATGTATCCAGAGCCTGTTAATTTATGCTCCTTCTCTGCAAGGCAGGTCAGCCCGCAGGGCTCTCTGTTAATTAAGCAGCGTGGCTATTGCTACTGTGCAACAATTGTGTCCTAAACTGGACGTGATGCTACTTTGAAAGGGCTATCAATAGCAAAGAGGATGGAAACAGCATTAAGTGAAATATCTGTGTTAAAAATACTTCACTCTAAATGTGTTGTCCTTGGTAGAGCTGGCAGTGCTGCTGCTGAAGGGAGGGCGATGAGAGCAGGAGGGAAGAACCAGGAGCAGAGTGTCTGGGAAGGGGCAGTGCCCAGCTCTGGCAGCAGCAAGGGGTGAAAAACAGCCATTTGCATCACTCTGCAGGTGCAGCAAACTGTAGGGCACAAGAAAGATGTTCAGCTCAGCTGAGCGTAGCAGGGAATGACTGCTTTGGGATGGGGTACTGAGGTGCTTGCTCTGTCTCTGGACGCTTGCTGGCCCTCGAGATGTTGTGTGGTTTTAGCCGTCTTCTCTCCCGTTGCAGTACGTGGCATACTCTGGCTTACTACCAGTAGGTCCTGGGCCCTAAAGTAGCCTCTCTGAAGTCCCACTTGAGGCAAGGTTTAGATTAGGTAATAGGAAAAATTTCTTCACCAAAAGGGTTATCAAACACTAGAAAAGGCTGCCCAGGGAAGTGGTGGAATTGCCATCCGTGAAGGTATTGAAAAGATGGGTAGATGTGGTACTTAGGGCCATGGTTTTGTGGTGGTTTTGTCAGTGGTAGGTTGATGGTTGGACTTCATCTGAGCCCCAAACTTTGTCAGTGACTCTGTGTTGGTACACTGGCTCCTTACACTATGGCGCTGCAGTGGCACTGGTGCTGTGGCATAACACAGAGCTATCTCGGAAACTTATGGGATGTTTTGGAAGAAAGATATCTGCAAAAAGGTGAAATGATGTGAACCCGAGTAACAAATTCAGGAATGGTGGCAATACAATATAATTTTTGTTCAGGAAAGGCCTCTATCTATGCTTCAAAGTTATTCTAATAGCCAGATTTATTGGCCTTCCTAGTTTTAGTTAGGCTTATTTGTCCTGGTCATCTTGTTCTATTTGTTCTGCAAACTCCTTTCTGTTCCCACCAAGGAATTTTTCAACCTATTAAACAGTTTGACTTTGAGAGAAAAAGTTTTTCCAAACATCTCACTGCCTACAATTTTCAGGCTGTGTTGAGGGGAGGACATTATGTCAGTGATGAGAATTAGTGGAAGAAATAAGGGGAGCTTGAGTTGATCTGTTTTGTTGATGTGCTAGATGAGTTACTGAAAATATTTGAGTAATTTATTTGGCTCACAATCAGTCATGATTTCCTAATAGGTTTTTGTGGGGAGATGGGAGAGGGATGGGAGAGCAGCAGGAGGAGCTTAGAGGATCTGAAAGAAGGACTGAATATTGCAAAAGTGAGAAAGAATGCATAGGGAAGAATTAGAGTTACTATAGAGAGGGATAAGTCATAAATCTATAGGAGGAACTTTGTTAGCTATACTCCTTATGAAAAAAGTAATTTAAATGAAATTTTCTGATGTCTCAGATCTTTTCATTAATCTCCAGGTTAGCACTCTAAAAAGGTTTGCTGTAAATTCAGCACTTGATAGTTTTCTCCCATTGGTGCAAGACTTCCCTCTATTAGATTTTACACCTTTTTTTTTTTTTTTTTTTTATTCCTTTCAGAATTAGCACCAAGCAGCTATATGCCACATGCGCGTTTCTCTATTATAGGCAAACCCCAGGAAGCTCATTAAGTTTTCTTTATGGCTCCTGTGCACTGCTGGAACCATACCTAAGTGGAGTGTTTGACTGTCAGTGATTAGATACCATGAGGGTATATACTTTAGAAAATATCATAGTTGGCATACAGAAATAGACAAGTATAACAGCACTGCAGAGGACCATTTATTCAATAGGCATTTCAGTTGCATAAACAGTAACACCGAGTTCCTGACATTGGCTTCCAGCTTCAATTGTAAAATTCCTTCTGAAAGAGCTTGTGTGTAACCACACAGTATGGCAGAAATACATGTATCCTAAATTCAAGAAAATTGTGGACGTCAGAGATGAGCAGATTCCCGCTAGTTTAAAATTTTACTGTATATAATTCTGTTTTGAGTGTTTTGCTGTAAAATGCATCTTTGAAGGGAAATACCCATGTGAGAAATATGACGCTGGTGGAGTATGTGGTGGGTTACTGGGAGAAAATAATCTTGTTACTCAAACATTCTGGTTTAACATGATGCATATCGTAAAGACGTTAAGTGACAGGCTGGAATAATGCCAACAGATAGGCTACTCCTGAAGCAAAACAGGCCACGCCTGTAACTCTCATTATGAGTTTTTATTAGTTCTTGTGTTGGTGATCATGAGGAACTGGTCCTGTTAGCAAAGTAATCTTTGATAGTACTTTAGTAAAAGTACTACACAGAAATCTTTCCCTTCTTCTTCTTTTACTCCTTCCCCTTTTCCCAAAATTTCTGATTATGCATTAACATTCTTGAATTGTTTATTTTCATAGCCAGTCATCTTTTCTATTTTATATCTTCCTACTTTCTTCTGCAGCTACACTGCTGTAGATTCACTGCACAGGGCTTTGTCGTATTTGAGTGGATGGGCTAACCTTGCATACTAAGATTACAGTTTCCAGCACTTATAAGAAGACAATAATAAAATGACAGAGAAGATCATAAGGAGGTCATACCCTACTGTGTGTGTACTTTAAAATGTTACCAGGCAGGGCCCAGTAAGGTGCTTGTATCAGGCATGTTTGAAGCTGCCTCGTAAAAACTTAGCCAATGCCTGGCAGCTTAGTATTGAGTAGTAGCCTAACAGTGCCGTTAGTCAGTGAGTGCTGCTATCTGTATCCATCTCACTTTGAAATGAAAGTGTATTTGAAACATCTGTCCTCTTCTTTAAATTGTTTAGTACAGTCTAAGTCACCCTAAATAAGTCAAATTCTCTTTTTCACAGAGCAGCCCTCCTGTTTTTATATGAAACAACTAGCAGTTCTTAGTAACTTTTAATCCAGTCTTGCGCAATGGGGTCTAAATTGCACCAAAGCCATAAACGTATTGATTAGCACAATAATTTTCTGAAGTTTTGCCACCTTCCTTGTTTTATTAGGGGTGTCACAGTGATTGCAGGGACTGTTGGGATGCGCTCACAGTCACTGGAACTCCTGCCGTGGTTCCTCCACAGAGCCCACCCAAGCAGCACAGGTCGTAGTCAGCACCTTTCCGACCCCACAGCCCCGGGCACGGCTTGGTTTTCCCCATAAGTTAGAATAACCATGAGCTGCTCTAATTTTTCTTGGCAGAAAGAGCTCCCTGGAGGCATTCCTCTGTTTCCGAATACTTTGTGTTAGTGAGAGACACTGCTTAAGATACTCTCTGTCTCTGTGTCAAGGACAGGGAATACATTGCATAAAGCACTTTGCTCAGAGGCCTGTTAAAGGCACCTTTATGTCTCTAATGGACTAGAGCAGTGCATGAGGGATTATTCAGAGGGCAGGAAAGATCTCCCCCTTGTTTCAAGAAATATTAGTATCTCACAGACCACATTTTCATTTTCTTACAGCACTTCACAAGACAAGTAAATGCTTCAGGACAAATCTGTTATTACTCGGGGACAGTAAAGGATAGGAGGCAATATATTTACTTCTAGGAAGAGTATCTTCTGTCAATTCTCATTTTCTCCTTGTTTCTGAGCTTGCCTAGGAGCAATTCTGGTGAGATCTGAAGGGAATCGCCATGGGAGGTCACTGTGACCAGAGTCCCTAGGAAGATCTCGGATAAGAGATAGCTGGACATTTTTTACTTTCTATAATAGTTTCTACAAATCAAGAAGTTCTTGTGTGTTCTTCACCACCCCACTGTAATAACCCACATACTTGTGTGAGATGGTATAGTTTTTCCGTACCTGAAACAAAATCAGGGACAATATAGTAATGGGTTCACAGCATAGATTACCTCCATGGCAATATATCTTACACTTTGGAAACTACTTGGTCTAGATGAAGTATGCTAACCCTTTCTTTGTCTTCTCGCTAGATGCAAAAAAAGATGCCTGAAATACTCATTGTTACTGGAATTGTTACCCTTTGTTTCTTTTTCTGTTTTTAATATCCTCCTTTTCTGTTGAAAAGGAGGTCACCCTGTGGAGCATTCCTGTCAAACCAGGACTGTCACCAACCCTAGATCAGGTCAGCCAGGGCTTGGTCCACTGGAGAGGGGAGAACTTCCAAGGATGGAGTTCGTACCGCCTCTTAGGCTAATACCTTCCAGCTCTCCCCTCTACTCCCAACAAGGAGCTCTTTCCTCTGGGACATTATAGTACCCACCAGTACTAAGGAGAGCTGGGCTGCATTATGTTTGTAAGTTTATCTTGATCTGCTGGTGGTTCTCCTTGTAATGTGCACGTGTACTTTGCCTTGTTGTTATGAGAGCACACTATTTTCAACAAGGCACCCACAGTAACTGCCGGACCTTTTCCAGCATAGCTGGTTCCCTGGAGGCAGGCTCCAGCCTGTACTCACACACAAGGTTACTCTGCTGTGGGTGCAGAATATTTTGCTTTTCTTTTTTGAACTTGAGTTGGCCCGATTTTGAAGCTTTTCAAAGTCCTTTTGGACTGACTGGGTAAATCTCCCCGCTCAGAGATTGAATCTCTGAAGTGTGGTAAAAGATCAGACTTAGCCAATTTAACCACATTGAATTAAGTTTATTAGAAGAGCGAGTCTCTTCACTGTTATTAGAGTCACATCATGCAGTTAATTTCTTTCCCCTTGCTATAAAACATTTTGAACAAGAGTCTTCTGCTGAAAGAGGAGATCTGTGCCTGATCTTGACCCATGCGCTCTAACTTGCATTATCATCTACTCTGTAAACTGCTTAAGGCCTCAGTTTTATCTCCCGTATTTGTTGTACTACAATCAATCCAGATCAGACTAAGCCAGAAAGTTTCACCTAGTCCAATTCAAAAAGGCATTCTGGATTCTGGCTGGCCTATTTCAAGTATTACTAGTCTTGTAGGTATAGTTCACAGCCTAATTTATTTCAGAATCATCTTAAGCATCAGCAGTTTTCAAAAGGCTACGGTACTAAATTCTGCCAGGACTCCATGCCGCAAATTCTGCTAGTAATTACTGCCTTTTGTTTCACTAATCAACATGAAGCTATTCCTCATTTTCAAATGCAAAAAATAAGAACAGCATTAAGATCAATTTTTTTTTTTTTTTTTTATTGACTTAAAAGTTCCATTTCTTGTTTTACTTCACCAGTGAATCATTTCAAAATCATTGAAGGCAAAGGTGTTACACTAGTATAAAATCAATAAGGAAGGAGCTAAAAGGACCATGCTTTCCACACGCAGAGAATGAGAAATGAAAGAGAGGTTTATAATATCATAAACCTTGGAACTCTGTCTGGTAATTACCCCCGATATGGCCTGCCAGGGAAATGACCACCATCTGCTGCTGCCCACCAGTGCCCTGAAAATACAATCAGGCTGCTGGTACTCGCCGGAACTGGCGGTTAAACTAATCCTCTCCATTTCAGCTCTTAAGATTACATGTAATTGTGTCTAAGATACAGTCTCAGTACACACAGATGTTTCAGGCTCTGAAGTTGTGAACATGGAAGTAGGTCCCATTTCTCCTAAACTTGCTGTTCGTCTTCCCCATCTGAATTTGTATTTCATTGCTGCTTTTGTTTTTAAATTGCTGGCAAAAATGGCTACCTGCCGAGATTTCAGTGTGTTCTCTCTGGTACATGCATTTAGAAGTGGGACTTTTTGTCAGAGAGCAGCTTTAAGCTAAAGTTAGTCTTTTTCTTTATGTAACTGAGATAAGACTGCTTTTAAAATAAAGAAAATGTTTTAAAGTTCTGAGGGAGTTTCAGTAATATACACACATCTCTACAAGGAATATACAGAAACTAGTCTGTGGTAAGACAAGGTGTGATAAAGAAATCTGCTGAAATGAAAGAACTTACAGTAGGTAGAAATGGCACAGAAAAATTAGATTACAAGAGGGAGGAGATGAAGTAGAAAAGGAGAGAATTTGTAAAGAATACAGGTGAACACTAATTCTAGTTTGGCCGTTCCTATGAGCCTCCGACACTCAATGCAATAATAAAAGGATGCCTTCAATGAAGGTTTTCATAGTAAAATATAGAATAACAGAATTTACAACAATAATTGAAAAAAAATACTGTGCATGTTCCTAGTACTTCCAAGTACCACAAAGAAGTACTAATATATTCAACCAGTATCTCCTAAACCTAGAGAATATGGAATTTAGGAAAAAAAATGGGAATAAGAATAAGGCAGAAAGGAGGGATACTGCAGAGGGATTCTGTTTTGTTTGCTCTCCCTCCCCCATTTCACATGGATTAAAGAATTATTAAAAATTAAAATGCAAAATCACTCTCAGACAAACCAAGTGAGAATGGCTTCAGCTGAACTGGGTAATATCTGGCTCCCGGGGGACTCAGTTCTTCTTCATCTGTTTTTGGCTATGATATAAAGGGTGTCTCTGAATCATTTGGAGTGGCCTGCAGCAGTAATAATGTATTCCTTAGAGCTGTGCTGCTCATTGACAGAATGCAGGACAAAAGAGGCAAAAACCACTGGAGAGGCTTTTTTGTCAGGGTGAAATGAAGCACTTTGGCTTCTGTGAATGAAAACAAGACTATGGTGGCATTAGATAGAAATTAAGGATGAAAATCAGCTCTGCCGTAAGAGGTATTTCCCAAGAGATGGCCATCTCAATTTTTGGTCAGTGTTAGGATGCAGAAAGGGTGTAGGGCTCAAGCTGAACTCAACTGAATTGTGGGATGTGTTTGCACAATTGGGGTTGTGAATATTTTAGAAAAAATGTTGTAAGGTTTTGTTCATTTATTTGTGAAACTATCATTAGTGATTCAGGTGGAAAATGTTACATAGATAGACAGTAGTGGTACAAGGAAAAATAAATCCACTGGCCTTACAGGCATAATGGGCACTGAAGGCAGAATTTCCACTCCACGGCAAAGAAACCTCTGTTCCCTACGCAAATAGGGAGGAAAATAAAGGTTTACGTACCATACTAAACCAACCCGGGAGCCTGTATCAGGGACTCCCATGTGTAAGCTTACGACTGTGGAAGAGTGGAAACTCCTCTGAGTCCCTTGGGTGCCTCCCTGGCTGGGAGGCTGTTAGTCACACTGCCTCCCGTACACCCCCCGCCCCCCGTGCGGAAAAGGCAGCGGTCCTGCAGAAGGAAAGGTGGCACAGCGGCTGCCTCTAGCAGCGGGAGGCAGAGGGCATGGCAGAAGGTGCTCTCATCGGTATTGGTCTTCTGAGACAGCTGCTGCAGCTCTTAGCTGCTTTTTTCCCCCCCTCCATCTTGACTTTCAAGTCTGTGCTTTCCTTCTAATTATAAAATAATAAAGGAACCTCAGAGTGGTTCTGTGCAATCATCTTGAGGCTTTAGTCCCAATTCTCAAATCGCAGTATTTTTATTTCAGTTTAATTTCTTTCTCTCCAGTGACATTACTCCCCAGTTACATTGAAACGTGACTTTCTGAAACTATCTTTATGGATAACGTATAGATGCAAATTCAGCTAAACTTATATTAAGCTATTTATTGTAAATGCTGCAGTGCACAGAAGGAGGAAGATGGAACTGAGCATGTTAAAAAGATAGGTCGTAACGTAATTCCGTTTCTGCCTTTGCCCATAGTGAGTGAAAGATGGCACGATGCATAACTGGGAAGACAAAGGTACAATATAATACATTTATCCTTATACCACTCAAGTGAAACAACTGTGAGGAAGATAAGGGTCTTAACCTCACAAGGTATATAAATGATAAATGTGCTATAACATTTCCTATCCTATTTTTCTCCTTTGATAATGCTGTTATCTCAAGATCTTTGCCACAATGTTATAGAATACACTTTATTATTTTATATGTTGGTGTGCTGTCTTTCTAAATAAGTATGTTCAACGTATCAATAAATTAAATGAAAATGCTAACATTCTCTTAGCGTGCCTATAAAATGAATAGCATCTTTACAATGCTATCTGATATGCTGAAACCTAATGATACTTCTTGTTCAGAGTCTGTAGCCATTCAACTTGAAAACAAATAATTAAAATAAATTATACCCTTAGCATCTACAGACTGAGGCGGCGACTGAAAATAGCTGTGCGGGAGGGAGGTTAACACAGGGCTATCTGTTGACAGCGTTATGAAGACCTCAAAGGGATTCATACGTTCGCCTGCCTGCAGTGATGTGTGTGAGGAATCCCATGTCAGACTGTTAAGTTTAGCAAACAGGATTTCCAGTAATAGATTTTCAGAAAAATGTGGTTACCCAGGGGTATTGTGTACTTCCCAATTACTTGAACATTTGAGAGACTTTGGCCTTTTTCTTCTCTGCTCATCTGTGCGTGTGTGTATATGCATATAATTGTTGGGTTTGCTTGTTTTCTGTAGTTTTCTGCTTATGTGGTGTTGCGCTGGGTGCAGTGAGAGAGCTTTCATGACCTTTAACACGGCTGCCAGTCACTTTCTATAGGTGCCAGCGCAGATGCATGACAGTTTTTCTGATGGTGATGAGTGACTCTCACAGCCCATGCCGTTTCGCCTCACAGCTCCTTTTACTTTTCTTCCTCTGTTATCTTTTTCAGTCCTCAGTGGAAAGTTCCTGTGTTCTGGAAACTTTAGATTCCAAATATTATTAATGCTGAAGGCTCTGAGATGTAGGCTCCTCCGCCATGCTGAATACCTAATGACCATGAAGTTTCTACTGCGAGGAAATCATCATTAACAACCCAAAACTCTCAGCTTGGGGCAGGCCATCCTCTTTAGTCTTTTCCGTGTGTTCTGATGTTTATTGGCGCTCATCGTTTCAGAGGAAAGAGCCAACTGAGGTGATGTACGAGTAGGAGCAAGGAGAGAATTTTAATAAGGAAAGCAGCATGGGCCAAGTGGCCTTCTCTGTACTTTAATATGCCTTGTGGTCTTCTTGTCTCCAAACACATCAGACTATAAATAGCTTTGTTTTCACCAATCTGCTGCTCTTGCAGAAGGGAGAAGAGGCATTAGGCAGGGCTACGCTGTCTTGCTGGGCACGACCAACCCCCTTGGTGTGTGAGGCACGTCTTCAGGGCACATCCAGATCACAACCGCCCTGCCCACTGAGCACAACATTGGGGTGTCTGTAGGCACGACACACATCCCAAAGGACTTATGTCACCCCCCAAAAGGCTCGACCCATTTGCAGCTGTGTGTACACTCAAAAAAATGGGTCTTCAACAGTTGACATCACTTATCACCAACTGAAAGGGGAGAAAATAGAGGAACCGGGACAAACAGGTTTGCAGTGGGCTGCAAAGGAGTTCCCATCTCCTTCCAGCCCAAGGCAGAGCAAGCAGCTGAGCCTCTTCCCACTCTTTCCTTACCTGAATGCCTGTACAGAAGATGATGTCCCACACAACGACTGGAATCCAGCCTAATTCGAAATCTGAAAGTTAATTTGCTGTTGGCCTGTAATCTCTTGACAATCTAGGCTTCTCTGATTAAGGCTGGTAACAAGATCTTTTCTACCCTGTTCTTCTGTCCCGGCTGCTTTCTCAGGAGATCCTAGTCCATAAGCAAAAAGTAGAATAATAAAAAGCCGGAGGGAAATGAAGGAAAGTTTTCACAGGAAAAAAAAATAATTAATTCAGATTCAAAAGATGAGAAAAGTTCTGGTTGACTTTTGATTGGTTTAAAAATCACTTACTTTCCTTAAACTAATGTCTGGAATTTTTTTTTTTTTTTGCATTTAAAAAGGAAGGTGGTATTTTAGATGTAGTTCTCCTTAGGGAGAACTATTGTTAGCTTGAACTTTTATCAGACTTTTTTTTTTTTTTTATGTAAGTTTCATAATGTTGGGCGTATCGATGAACAGTGTCACACTCAGCAGCTATATCTATCTGCCTCTTTGGATTTGAAATAGAGTAAGAATACGGCAGTGATTCAGTTACAAGACCAGAAGTCAGAAGATTTGGAGAGAGATTTAAGACTTGTCTGAATTCATCTTAGCTATTTATGGCTTCAGAGTAAGTTACCTAATTTACATCAGCTCAAGACTTGTGCTTTACAACTTCATCCCATCTATTTCCAGCTCAGACAAAAAAACTCAAAAACTTATGTAAGAAGTCCAGCAAATGACATAACTCCTGAACCCCGTTTTTTTTCTTTTGTATAATAGGATGATGAGGATGATAACTACATACGTTACTTGGGTAGTGATAGCAAACAACAGAATTTGAGATTTTCAGAATGAAATGTCTGTGGAAATAAGAAACTGTATGGGAATGATACCTAGGAAAATCTTACCAGGAAACGGCATACAGAAACAATTTTATTTTAGAAGCCAAGCCTATTTTGTCCATGTTTTCAACCAATCTAGATCATGACTCTAAGGATGGATACCTTCTCTTCCTCACTCTGGTTTCTGTACAGCTCCAGACACACTGATAATAACCTTTAACTAAAAATGATGAGTTACTGATGACAAAAGAATGTGCCTAAAGCACGGTTATTGCATTCATTGCCTTTGCTGTTTCTTGGCCTGTATGTGTCTTTGTAGAAATCAAAGGTTATTTCAGTCCTGAAAATGGTGTTGCTGTTTTTCCATTGTGCTGAGCTTTTCATGCAGTGCAGTAGAGGTGAGAGAGCTGTCCATTTTGGAAAGAAAAAGCTGAGACCATCCATTTAATGTCACTTAGGACCTATTACAGCAGAATAATTTGGTCATTTAGAATTTTAGATCAAAGCATAAATAGTCTAAAGCTACACTGCATCCCAGAGGTGAGAAGATGGAGACTATTTGCAGTCATAATACCAGATGTTTAGCCATTGCTATAAATTCAACAACAAAAACTGAAAATAAAAAGCAAGCTCTTAATTAGGGATATTTGGAGTCATGTCACAGGTGAAAGATGATCTAAAATGCTGCTTCATAGCACAATGCAATAGTGAAATTAGCACATGTCTATTATCACTGCTTGCAACTCTGCAGGAAACTAATGGAAATAGCTTAATCTTTTCAAGCTCCTCTAAAAGGAGAAATATAGGATTTCACCTGTGTTACTGTTTTCCCTCCTCTCTTATTCCTTGCCAAATTCTTACTGCACAGCAGATTTTTATTATTTAATAGTAATAAATTGCCTTGACAATAGATTGAATAAATAACTGTAGAGATCAGGGACCCAATCATTCATTTTTAGAGGCAGCTGTAGCGATCCATTGTGGTAACTGTTAGAAAGGGAAAGGCTGCAGTCCTAAAATTCCCCCTCTTGAACCAGTTTCAGGGAGTTCTCTTTCCAAAGCAGTAAAAGCAAAGGCATTAATTATACATTTCCATTATGACAGAGCCAACATCAGCAGTGACTAAAACATAATTTGTTTAGGTGGCAGTGCAGGCTGTTCTCTGATCAAGTTTTGTTTCCCACAGGGAGGCATCAGTCTTAAATTACACAGCAAGCAGGCAAGAGAAAGGAAGCAAACAATAAAACACTTCCCAGAGGAAGAAAAGAGGAAAAATTGTCTCTCAACGTCCCATTAAATAAATAAATCTACATTTCTTGTCACTTGACAAAAAAATCAGTGATGACGTTCAGCTTTAATTAAGGAATTATGTTTTCTGTGGGGCTTCATAGGATTCTGTTCTGGATTTCCAGCGATAAGTTGCTTTTCATGCAAAGGAACTCTCCCACTGGAAGGAAGGAAAGGATGATAAAAAGAAAATTCCTTGGGAAGTGCTGACAAAAGGGGAAAAATGGGATATCTTACTTGTTGTACTGTAATCTATAAAGACAGAGTAATTTGGGTTTTCTTTAGTAAGGTACGCACAAAACCAGTGCAGTCTCTATCACCATATTTCATTATACAGCAACACTAATATATATATTTTTTCATACAATGAAAGTTGGACATGCATCTTTCTGAGGAAACATATGTATGTTTTAAGCTAGAATTCAGTTTAATGCTATGAAGCATGGACCTAATTTTACTCTATCTTCAATTCCAGTGGATCTATTATTTTGCATAAATATGTGAACATATTTTAGTACTTTATCGAATCAAAGACCCCAAAGGAATGCTTTTGTTATTTGCTTTTAATTTTTGGCTGTTACAAAGAACTGTTCGTTGTGATTTTCTATTGTAATTTGACTTTTAATATCATATCCCCCAACTGCTTTAGCCTCTCTTTATTTGGCATGCATAAAGCAAAAGCAAATATAAGCTGATTTCTTATTATCTCCAACATTTTCAGGAGAAACAATAAAAACTAGGATGAGCTATGTGCCGTTTAACAGGAGTATCTTCCTGTTCAACACGCCATTCCCCCTCCAGTGGAGTTTGCTGGCAATTTCAAATGAATGAATAAACAAATCCAAAAATGCACGTCATTTACCCCATGTGCAGCAAATATTCCTCTGGAACTGCTATTGTGCAAAATTAGATTCTTTCTAATACGAGTAAAAACCCTACATGTCATGAAAATGATTATGGAGAATGTTGTGTGAGCTTAGCAGGTTTGATTTAATTGAAGTAGTTAATATTTCCTGTTTTTAAAAAAATAAGAAAAGGTGCTTCTGACCACTCAAACTTTTTCGAGTGATTAGCTACTAAAGAGGGTCACTGCCAAATATTACTTTGAAAGGGAATGAAAGCAGTATGGTTTCCTTAGTGCAGATTTAAGCTAGTGTGGCTCAATTCAAATATTTAGCCATGCTGTAATTATAAAATTAACTGCACTATACTAGATATTTGGAACCTTAAAATACAGTGGTCTAAGAGCATATACCTTGATACATCTGTCATTCATAAATGGCCAAGTTGCATTGTTGATTCCCCAAAAGGAACGATGAAAACACAGATAAAATGCTATCTAAAGCCATAAAATTGCTAAGAAAGTGTTCTGGAAACAGATGATCTCCATCTTTTACATCCATTCTGTTTCATTGCTTGTAACTGAAATAAGGAGCAAAGGATTAATACGAAGACTGGCTGACCTGGTGTCCCAAGATTACATCACCTCAAGTCAGAATTTTCTGCTTGTTACTGAAGTGGCAAAGGCTGCAAATCCCACTGATACATTATTAGAGTATGTAGTGTGGGGGGAGGGTGGTCCAGGTTACACTATACATGGACACCCCCTTCTGGCTATTCTAGGGGTAGAAGCTCTAAAATAGGTTGATGGCTTTGGATATAGTCTGCATCCCCTATGCTACACACGTACGTACCCCTGAAGTGTTCCATTAAATTACAACTATTTGCTTATCTGTGTTGAAACTGGATTTCCAGTGGCACATCTACATCTCCTAGTGCTGCTGAGCTTTCTGCAAGCAGGCAGATGAACTGCCTGCCATGGGTAATTTTCTCCTGAAGGTTTCAGGACATTTAGGACAAAACCAGGGTATCTCACAGGCTTCACTCTTCCTGCAGTGGAGGATGACTGCAGGAGCAAGGCAGTTCAGCACTGCTGAGATGAATTTGCCCTTCTTTAATCAACATGGTCAGACAACAAGAGAGATCATAGCAAACTGTAGCAAAGAAGTAGAATGTGCGTCTCGGAATGTAACGTAAGAAAAATATTCAGCCAAAAATGTGCTCAAAGGATCCAACTTTTAATAGGCAGGATTCATTCCAGTTGGTCTGGTTACGCTCCTGAAACGCAGAACTGCAGAGAGACCAGTGCAGGTAGAACCATGAAGTTTAGTCCATCAGAACAAGAGGGAGACTTCACAGCCTGACCCATCCAGCCCCTCTGTGAAAACATTTTGTGGAGGCAGAAAATGAAACAAGTAGATGTCAGAAAGGTCTGCTGATAAGTTTTCACTTGTAGTGACTCTGAGGGCCTAGTGAATTCATCGGGAAGACGATAAGACCATAGGAAGAGAAGAGCTCTTCTTTCCTTGCTTTTTGGTGCACCTGCTGTAAATGAGGTGGTGAGAAGAGGAAACACTTCACTGTCCTGGCAGCACTCAAACACCACATTTTTTGGTCTCTTCACCACAGTCTTTTCAGTGGACCAGGTAATAAGTGGATCAGTTGCCCTGATTTATTTGAGTGATTTTACTTGAAAGACAGGAAAAGATTAAATGACTGGATGGAGGCTTATAGGTTTGTTTGTACACCAGTATGTATATGCAATCTTACCAGTTCAAAGTGGGTAATAATATCACAATGAAGTATGTAAATGGGACAAATAAACAGAGCAATGCTAACAAGAGCTGAAGAAGAATAATCCAGGTCCCGCTAAAGGCATTTGGAAAAACTCCCACTGACTTGGTAAGGGCATGATTTAATCAAAATGTCATCACTGATCTAGAACACAATTACAGACTGGGAAATCTTGGTCTGTAATTTACCTAAACAAATTGTGAAGAATATTCCAAAATCAAAGCTCTGGATGGAAAATACCTCAAAACATCATGAAAATTCAGATCAGAAATTAAATGTAGTAATTCAGGATCAACTCTACATATCCATACTTTAGTACCATCTTCAGTCCTTTGTAAAATGTCCACGTTACTAGAAAACTACTGTTGAGAAGTCATTCCAGACTGCGTGACAGTTAAGTGTGATGACCAAATGGTCTTGCTCTGATTGTCCCTGGATTTGGTTGGGGTAGAAGACTGCAGTGCTGTGGGAGGCAAGAAACTGTTCGAGACAGGAAAGCAGGTGGGAACGTGAATGCAAAAACACAATTGCAATGATAGATTCCAGCCTGCTGGATTAGCTACAAAGTGAATTCCTGTGTCATTCAGATAGTTTTCTTTTTGTTTAGTTTGTTTTTAAAAACTAATAATAAATCCTATTATCTTGCTTTTCTGTATACATAATTCTTCATAGGTCTTGTTGTATTTTGATAGTTTACAGCCAAACCAAAAAGAACCAGGCAACTTCAAGAAGTGTGTTCAGTTTTTTGATGCTGGAAACTGTGAAATTAATTGGGGTTTGAAATGTTTTCTGTACTTTCAGATTTTGTTTGTGAGAAGTGAGTATTCCTAGAGAGAGTTTTGCATCTTTGGCTTTGCTTTCCCTCAAAATACAGTTATTTAATGGTAATATATTATGTGACATTTTACATTCTGTTTGAAAAGCCATCTTTTATTTAGGAATGTTCTGACAATGTTTTTAAGATAATTTACCTAGAGTCATTGTCATTTATTCACACTGTTAAAATATCATGCAGGCTTCATGAATAGGGACACTAACATCATCTTTGAAAGTTCAAAAATGCATTTTCGGCAACAGCAGCTGTAATAGAGTTGCACTCAGGGAACGTTTTTCCTCTGAAACCTTGTGTTTATGCAGCTTTTATGACCTTAAGGAAAGATCTCAAGCTGATCCATAGTTGTAAGATTATTTTCCTCCTCATAAATGTGGCACATAAGACTGACTGCCCTGATTTACTGAAATCACTGAAAGCGTCTTCAGTTTCTTCATGTTGCAGATGAAAGCTGGGCAGCAGGAAGAGCTTTCCCCCTGTGTAAATGTTCTCCTGTTCATCTGTAGACATCAGGGCTTCCTGGAAGATGCCAGGCTGAAATGGTTTGGATGTGAAAAGTGCCATTTGGTTATTATCCAGATGGAGCAAGCCATTATCTAAATTGCTCTTTTTTGGGGGTACAATGAATGCTGGGATCTTAGTAATTTCCTTGCCAAGCCTATTGAAGTGGACTAAGTTTTGGACTAAACACTGTTGTGAGCAGATTGGAGACCCAGATAAAAGGAATTAAGAAGAGAGGTTGCTCTGGCTGTTCATCTCTGTAATGTGTGCATTTGAAATTTGGAAGTCTGCTGCTCCAGATTGGCTGCTTCTTTCCCAGGCACAAGCATTCTTAAGTCCCCTTTTAACTTGCTCTCCTCAGCGGGATTTCTTCTACTTGCTAATTGCCAGCAGTGAGAAATCTTCAGAGGCAAACTGATGAGGAAGAAAAGATTTCCAAACCAAAGTGGCTAAAACAATTCCAGCCGCTGGCTATAAGGGCAAAAAGCTTTTGACATTTTAATTTTGTTCTCTTTTTTGTTGTTGTTGTTTTGTTTTGTTATAATAAGGAATTCCTACTAATTCTATTGACAATGAAGTACTTGGGAAGTATTTCTGCAGGGTCTCATAGTTGCAGCTCCATAAATAGGCGAGAGATCGATAGTTGAAAATAAACATGGTAATTTCAACTTCTAGATTTGTGGGAAAGATTATGTATTTGCTTTATTTTTCAGCCCTGAGCCACAGCATAGCTTGAGCAGGATAGCATAGAGTCCCCTTTGGTGTGGATCAGCAAGGATGTAAGTTTTACAGCTTCAAGTAAGTACATTTCTTTTTCCCTCCTGATCATGCTGAACAGCAGATGTTAGAGTGATCGATCTGAAAATGTAATTGTACATAGGAAATCATCTGCTGGGAGAACTTCTAACGGTTTCTGCATTAATATAGTTTTGGCCCAGTACTAGCCAGTATCTATATCTATTAACTGAAGTCATAGGCCAAATTGGTGTTATTCTAAATGAAAACAGCATTTGGCTGCGCTGGGCAGGCAAGCTTACTCTGGGCCACAGCATTATAAAATACTAAATTTTACAGAGAACTGTAGTTTTGCAGAGGTAAATTGATGAGATAGGTAGTTCTTACAGACTTGTCTAGGTCATCAAATTTTCCATATTTCCAATGTGGTGTTTTATCTGTATGGATCAATGTTTCTCTTGAAACAGAAATATAAGCCACACTTACTGAGGAGACTTGTAGCATCACAGATTTAAACCAGGCTTCTTATTTAAAATTTTAAGATAGGATTCCTGGATGGAAACTCAGGAGAACATGAAGTAAAAGTAGGTATTTACTATTCTACTGTATGTAACATTCATGAGAGCATTATCAACTGTTGGGTCAAGTTTCATTGTAGTTTTAAAATGAGCTCAAGAAAGAGTTGCAGGAGTGATTTGAAGTTAAAAATATCTGCTTTTCAGCAGGAAAGTAAAGAAATACTAGGAAGCATACCCCTCTAGGACCCACTCAAGAAGGTGGGTTTTGATGATTTTTCAGTTGGCATGCTAACTCACAAGATGTTCTACGGACATAAAGTTGAATCCAGTTTCAGATGAAAAATAAGATATAACATAGGATGTAATTAATTACTGAAACAACTCTATCAGAGATACTTTGGTTGAGGTCTTCAAATGAACTTTTAGGGCATGTCTTAGCTAAACCAGACATGCTGGATTCTTGGCAAGGCTCACAGGAAGTCAGTTTCTAACATTCAGAGCTTTCTGTGCTTTTCTCAGCAAAGCCATAAAGCTTTTTCCATACGTTGTCCCTATTCTAATCTCTAACATTATTCTATGACTGTGTAAAATAGGATGATGGCTTTCTTCTCTGCCAGATAAAAAAAGCTGTGTTGCTTTTACTCTTGCACTAGAATGAGAATAAGGTCCGGATATATATATTTTTTTCTTTGCTGGATTCCTTTTGGTTTTTCACACTCATTTTGAACTGTTTGTGTTGTTCAAAACAGGACAGAGATGCTAGGTATTTAATGTAGATCTTATTAGCAATGTGTGGACCTTCTTCAGAGTTAAATTCTCCTTTTTTGTATATTCAAAGACTTCATTATACCTTTAGCAATGGCAAGCTTATATACTGCTGTGCTTATAAATCCTGTTTTCTCAGAAAGGGTCTTTTGTCAGAGCTCGAATGTTTTATTCACATATATCTTGCACTGAATTTTTCAGTATTAAAACTTACTTACTGGCATACAGGAAATCTGATAATTATTTAATGGCTCTTTTAATTGCTTATTATCCTTAAAAACTTTTGTAGATGTGGCAGAGATGCTGGTAATTATATTGTAATCTGAGCTACTGATGAAAATACACAAGAGCTTTTATCAAAGTATGGTCCTCATAAGGGTTGGTTGATGGTTCTCCATCAGGAAATTTCAGTTTGGTTTAACTTGAAATCTGTTTTATTGCATGATCTGTTCATTCCATTTACAAGTTTTCTTAAGTAAAATTACCCTGCAGAGTGGAAAATAACCGAGGTGGCTTTATCAATCAAACGTACAATCTTAAAAAAAAACAACAAACAAATTAAAAAAACCCAACAGCAACCCCCCCCCGAAGTTTGCTAGAAAAGATGTGAGGTCAGAGAACTGCGTGAAAAGCCTTTAATTATCTTTATGAAGTTTACTCCTCGTAGAGGCCTAAATCAATACTACCTATTCAAGATTCATCAGGACCTACACTTACTGGTTCCCTGGGACAGCTCTCTTATCCCATTCTTTTTGGCTACCAAAAGGGATGGATATTATTCCTGCTTACTGCAGAATGACACTGGAAGATTAACATCTCAGGAATACTTCAAGCCACAGAATATTTCCACCCTCGTTGAGAGACTTGAAACATTCTTCTGGCCAGGACAATTCCCGGAAAGGAAGCTGAAAAGCCTTGTTGATGGCCTGACATACGCCTTGTGATGGAAGCAGCTATGCTAAGGGATGCCTGCTAGAGGATCAGCAATTCCTGTCGTCTCTCTGTAGTTCAGAAAGCAAAAGAAATCAGGAAGGTACAAATATCTGAGGAGAAAGGAAGAGGTTTAAATAGCCACTGAGTCCTAGGAGGTCACTTGGTGGACTTTTTTCCAGAGGCCCCAAGAGCCTTGCAGAGCTCAGGTCAAATGAAATACCAGGCATTAAGGAAATACCATTTCCTTAAGGGAAATATGTGGTCTTGTAAAGGAGCTGTATGGGAAAAGCACTGGCTGCTCTCTGTGCACACCTTACAACCTACAACAGCGCTAGGAGAGGTGAATGGGTGTGGAAGGAAATCACACCATAACTTACTTTTCTCTGAGTCAAGGGAGAAAGTATGGAAGTACGTAATCCATTCCCTAAGCTCTCCTGTTGTGATGGAGACTGGTAATTTGCCAACCCACTCAAAAGGCTGAGAGGGAACTCAGACTATGTCAAATAAGAAAAGGGGATGCCGGTAATTTCTCCAAGATCTCAGTGTGAGAATTCCAAATTTAATTTAAAATGCCACATATATTCCATCATCCAAACATACTAGACTATTTTAATTCCAAGTAATTTTTAATTCTTGTTCATGTAGGTTTCCAAAGCGAAGACAAAGAAAAGCCATAGTAAGAGGTGAGAAGCATTCTTCCTATATCTTCAGAAATGAACTAGAAATAACACCCAAGTAAGGGAATTATTTATAGAAAGCAGAATCTGAAGAGAAATGCCAAGAGATGTCAAAACTGATTGAAACATGCAGCCTTGACAGCTCTGAAATTCATAGGCTGACTGTCTGCCACAATTTGTGCATGATGCTTTATTTTCTTCAACCACTAGGTTTGGCTACTGGTGTGGTATAAATGGGGGAAAGAAAACAAGAAATTAGGAAACATTTGTTTGCTCTCGTGTGATGTATATTATTAACCACTGTGTTGCAGTTAAAATGATAGAACTAATGTGGCTCACTGAAATACCACTTTCTTCATTTAGTGCAGAAAGACAGTTTAATATAGATTTCAAGGAGATTGAATTAGACAAACTTCCTATGCAAAGCTGATTCTTGAATAGTGCTAATGATTGCATTCCGCTCATTTCAATGTTTCGCCTAACAAATAAAATTATACAAAGAAGCACCAGGTGAGAATGATACACAATGAGCTCTATCCTTCTGTCAGGGCACATGAGTACTATGTCTCTGCACTGAAATCTTTGAAGTTACACTATTATAGAAATTGTAAAATAAAAAGAGAGCGAGATACGGTAGTTTTTTCATTATAGACAAAGATTAATCATAGTTCTGTAACAGCAGCTACATAACATGGGTGTAACTGAGGCAAATTAAATAAGCAAGTCTTGCAACACTGCTGAAAATATAAATATTATTATACTGTATCATTAGGTCTTTATCTACCTTGTTCTTCTTTCACAAAAAGGCAAACTGAACTGTACAACAGTTAACTGACCTATTTAAAGTTGCACACTATCTTCACAGCTACATCTGAAACTAGATCTCAAATCGTCTAACCCTGATTCTGCATAAAGACCGATAAAATGACTTTCTTTTCTACAAAAAGAGAAATAAATAGGCTTTGAACAATGACATCTTACGTAGCTCCACATAAAGGCTCTGTCAGATGCACAACACTGTAGGGATTCTCTCTTATTCAGGACCCATTATAATCCAAATCATCCCAGAGACACATGTGAAAGCAAGATACGTGCCTTGTTCTTGTTGTCCTGTAAACTTTAAAGGAAAACTATCTTAAAAATAAAAATAATAATTATGCTTATTCTACAGTTTTAATTTACATGTAAAGCTTTTCTAGAGACACAGTAAAATAAGCTCAGAAATACTGTAGGAAGTGTTCATCTGATTTCATTACTATACATTTCAAACTGGTATTTTCAAAGAACATCAGTTATCTATTCATAACCACCTCTTAGAGTGGAAAAGTACATTCTTACAATAAAAGCAAATTTAGGAGTAATACATTAAAATTGCAAGAGATTTTTCTACTGATTTGGTGCAAACAGAAGATAAATTAAACACTTCAATATTTCAATAATCATCAGAAATACCTTTCCAGTTTCAAGACGTAGATATGTAATCAATTTTATCTCTCTTTAATTATGTTTCATAGCATAACCTTCTGCTGACAGACTACTCAAGGCTTATGTCAACCTGAATAATAGGTTGCACACGTTATTGATTTAACTATCACTTCTAGGAACTGATCTTGTGGTTTTATTAGACTGGTTTTAACAGTTCCTTTCAGACAAGCTAATTCTACAGAACTAAACAAATATAGATCATGTTCTCTCGAGATGTGTGATCGTTATACCTTCCTTTTAATCATCTATGATAATCAATTAAAATTATGGAGCATTCAAGCAGATGTTCAGATGCATTATGTGGGATGCATTAAAGATAGAAAGATGTAAGTTAAAGAGTGTGTATATGAGACAGGTTTACACAGAGATATTTTATCTGAGAATTGATCCCTTAAACCTTATCTGTAGAGTTTTTGACTACAAATCATAAAGATTTTGTTTCCTCATTTCAATTTCAATATATGCACAGGAATTAAGGAACTGCACCAGGTTCTTCAGGGTAAGAACACCACCAGACCTTCTAAATTTGGTTGAAACTGTCTGAGTTAATGTTTCAAGGTTCTTTCTTTCATATTAAATTTCTAATTCAGTGCTCAATAAATTAGAAATAGTGAGACTTTTCTTTCACTGTTGACGTGTACCTACATTTTCTCTCTTCCCTCTGCTTTTAAACTTTCCCAGCTGTGTGCTTTTGAAATAGGCATTTAGATTTCCACATTATGGATTTGTGATCCTTATCTCTAGGTTCCTGAGTGCACATTTATGTCGGACACCATTTGCTATGTGCCCACATCTTTCTGCCATACGCGGGTGGTCACTAAAATCTAAGGGGTAGTACTTACATTTTGCTCCACTGGGGTGCACAGAAAGCTGCTAAATTATGTGAGCTGAAGGTGCTGTTTACGCTGAAAGCATGAAGCCTCAGCCCGCAGTACTGGGCTGTCCAGTACAGTGAAGTACAGGAAAGTTTCTGTGGTCCTTCAGGCTCAGTTGGGAATGGCCAGATTTATACCTGCATTTACATGCTAAAAGATGCAAATGCCTGCCTGGTTCTTTTGGGAACCAACATCCTCGCATACAGGAGACGAGGAATCCGCAGCGATGGCATCATGCTTCTAAAAACTCTCCTTCCCTGAATTTAGCAGTTTTTTCTTCCAGAAGGCTCAGCTCACCTGTTTTTCTCATTTGAAACTTCTGGGGATTTTTGACAGGTGAGAGGAAAGGTGAATATTTTTCTTTTCATTTCCATGTTTCCTACGTTTAATTTTCTTCATTGTCTTTCTTTTCCTTAATAGAGTTGAATAATTAATGGAGTTTCTGCCTCCTAACTTTGTAGTACAAACTGGTGAATCATCACAGATCTTTCAGCATTACCTTTAGGGAAACAGGGAACTACCTTCAAAAATCTCCTATTATAGGTAAGTAATTTGATTTCTCTTCTCCATAAATCATTCTTTTTTAGAATATAAAATTAAAGAGATTTCTTGACATTTACCTACCCTTACCTAGGAAGAAAACAAAACTGAAAGACACTTCTTTTATGTTTGCTGTACTAAAACTTTGCATGTCTTTTCAAAGTTGGATGCTTTACCTTAGTTTAAAATAAAAATAATAAAAATAAGATAAAATAAAAAGCTTTCCTGTGAAGCACTCTGGGACTGAATTTCCTTCTTTGCACTTAGGCTGAGATGCTGATGAAATGTCAAGTAGATCATATCTGCCTCATCTTCTGAATATAAAGTTCCTGACAACCAGAATCTTCTCATGTGATAGTATGTAGGCTTGTTTTGAACATACCTTCCATAAAGTTCAGAAACAGCTGAACTTTTTTTACTTCTGGAACTCCGCAGGAATCATATGGAAATATTTGAATTACCTTCCAACTTAACTATTGCAATGTTTTGGTGAAGCAGGTCTCACCAAAATTATTGACAAAACTCTACTGACGTTAAAAACCTTTACATTGCATTATTTGTTTTTACTCTATACTTACAGCTGTTCCTGTTTTACTGTACTATTAGTGTTACAGGAAAGAGTTTGGTAATAGTCACATCATAGCAGAATTCTTCTTGCTTTTCTACCTTGTTAGCTTCAGCAGAGTAAAAAAAAATGTGTTGGGAATAGATGCGTAAAAGCTGGCAGATTTGCTCAATATGCTGCCATCTCTTAGCTCATTCTGTTGTATTTCTGCATAACATTATTCAAATCCACCAATGGTATTAGATAGGAAAATAATAGTAATGATGGTATTCAAGCCACTGTAACATGTCCTATCTCTTACAAACATCTTAAAGTTCATTAGAGTATCTTATTGTTTGATCCTCATAGCAGGACCAAACCTGTGAGGTATGTTAATTGGTTCAGAAGGAAAACCTACATGTATATACTCTCTCTAGTTATCAGACCTACTGTGCACATACATATATTACGTACCATTAGATTTATACAGATTTATTAAATCTCAGTTGCTTTATCAAATCTGACTTGGTTTTCATTATAGGCAAATACAGGCAGCCTTTCTGATGTTTTGGCTCCCCTTTTTTAAAAAAGTGTGTTTTGAAAATCCATTTCCATATGGTATTGCAAGCTTTCTAAATAGGTCAGTTTTGTTAAAAAGAATTCAAAATACTGTACTTGGAGCACCAAAGTAGGTCCGTGTACTCGACAACTGAAAGGATAGCAAAGATCTGTGAAATGTATCCGTGGTAGTAATTGCTACTTAAATTATTGTGCTTCTTGCTAGTTAGGGGGTTTGTCTCCTACAGCTGTAAAAAAGTTATGATAACTAGACAATGTACAAGTTGCATTAAGAATGTGCTCTTCTCTCTTTTCTCTAGTTATTTGATTGGTGTAATACATGTCAAAGAACAAGCAGAACATTTTGTTTATACAATTATGCTTATTTTAATAACATGCATTGCTACTTGAGACCTTTTCAGTACAAAATCAGACTTGTAAAATAGATTTTTTTAAACTGAAAAATAGACAAGTTGCAGCTTGCAGGGTCAATGCATTATTATGAAAAAAACTAAGGGATGAAAAATTGGAGGGCAAGACTGGTGAAAGCGAAAGAGAGATCATCAGGTAGAGATGTGTTCTTGGAATATTTTCATTACTGAGTGTGTGCTAGTACATAGAGCATCAACAGGGTGTAAAAATGAAATGGTTATTCATAGTTACTTATTTCTGTTGTGCTATTTCTTCTATTGAACAGAATTTTTAATTAGCTTTTTAGGTTTTGCACAATTTTTAGCGACTATACAATATCCATACAACGCTTCTTTCAGGATATCTGGGGGACTATTTTATACTTACAGGCTTTTATCAATCTTTTTTTTTGTGGTGAAATTTCCCAGCACATCTTCTACATGCATACCGATTTCTAAGTTTGAGAGCTCCATGGATCCCAAGCACAGCTGAAAGATAAGGAAAACCAAAAATCTGAAATTCTTCAAATCACAGTGCACTTTATCAAGAATTAAATTGATCTTATATATCAATCTTTGGCACAAACTATTATATTCTGCTTCAGAGATTTGGAATGAAGTTGTGCTTTGTGCTACTTTTTATTAAGAACACTGTAAGCATAAGTAATATTAGAGCTGAATATGTGGTTAGAGTTGAGAACAAATGAGGTCTGCAAGAATCGAGTCTGGTGTTTAAAACTTACGTTTGGGGTCAGAGAGTGGCAAGTTAGTGCTTTCCTGCTTGCTTTTGTTCTTTCTAGGTATTCGTTAAGTCAAAGATGAATCACACTATGTATACAGTAAACAAGATTTATTTTTTTTCTTCAGCAAAGCGTGTGCCTAATAATGTATTTCATTTTTACATAGTATGTCTTAGATTATGTTTTTGCTGAGTTCTAGGAAAAAATCAAAATAAAGGAATATGCTGTTAAAGAAATAGCTGGATATTCATATTTTTAGAAAATGATACTGCATGAGTTCATTTAAATAGAATTGAAAAGACATTGGAGAGTGCGAGAACTAAGTGGGTTCTGAGCCCGCCCAAAGGTGACTTTGGGTGCTGTCACAGTTCGCTACTGGAGCTGCACCTTTCGCTTACAGCAAGAAGGCAGCGTAGTTGTATTTCTACAGAGCTTTAAACTATCTGCTCACTCCTGGTAGCAATAGTTGGAGTCCAAAAAATTACACTATACAGAAAACTTGCAGTGATCCTAAGACACTTAGGGCAAGGGTTGTCTCTTAAGGTCCTGAATACACTGTATGTGATCAATATTTGAACTATATTCCTTTGAGAAGTCAGGAATTTTGTTTTGCTGAGTCTCATTGCATTTTTATGTTACTTTCTGCCCTCCTATCGCACAGTATTGCTACTGGGTTGATTCTCAGTTTTCTCTGTCTTTCAGTTACTGGTAAATCTGGCAAATTCTTCTTCCTTTTATTAAATAAAAACTTGTATTTACAGCAATCTATGATTAATCCCATATGTGATTAGCTTTAGCTTTTAACTGTCTTTCAAAACCAGGGTGTTTTTATGGAAAATAAAAAAAAAATCTTTTTCCATATTTTTACTTCAACTAAATATATTTTATTTTGCCACCCAAAAGATGATGACAGCCCATTTATGTTGTCAGATCTTTAGCATCATTATTTCAGTGAATTGAGTTAAAACTGCCTTAAATCTCACCTGAGAGAATGACCTCTGTGGGCACACAAACCCGAAGAAAAGGAATATGGATGGCGAAGTTTCATTACTTTTACTCTGTCTCCTAGACTGATCTCTTGGTACACATCAAAGTGTCCCACTGGATTGATGCCGTGATGCCCAGCAATGCTAAGCTTAAATATGAGACTAGAAAAACCAGACAGTGGTTTACCTTTGCTCAGGTCTCCCATTCCTGGACGAGGTGAAGTTCTCACTCAGCGCAGCTGCAAACACAGGGTTTGCTTACTCCATCTCCCGCTCCTCCTGGCTGCGCCTCGGGCATCGCTGCTCTCCAGGGGCACCTCTGGGCCCGGGTGAGTCACTGTTCCTTCAGCTTGGCACCGCCACTGGCACGGAGTGACGTGGCTCCATGGTGAGGGGACAGGAGTGGCATGGGTCCCACCAGGAGGGACACAGAGCATTTCACCTTTCTTTTGTCTGAAGATTTCAGGTTGTTGCAGACCACCCTGCACTTTCCTGATGGACAGTTCTCCTGATTTCAGATAAACCAGGGACCAAACAGAAGTAGTCCTAATTACCTAGATCCCCTTTTTTTTTTTCTCCGATAGATTTTAATGAGTATGAAGTGTTACTATTGATTTCCATGGGAACAGAAAAGGGCTTGTGTTATCCAATGCATACTGAAAATCCTATGGCAGTTACTGGAAGGCAAAAAGACACACTAACTCCTTTAAATTGCAGGTTAAAAACTGTGTATTAGAACAATTATGCCTCAGGGTGAATGTGTAAGTATAATGATACTGAAACTTGGCTTCTTTTCAAAATATACAAGTCTGTGACAGTTCTGCGTTGAAAAGCTAGTGATTCACATACGTAAAAAAATAGAAGCTGAGCAAAAATTTCAAGGTGTGACAGAGGGCAAACCTAAATTACTTCCAGTAAGGAAAAAAAAAATGTTCCTATTCAAAAGAATAATTGCCGAGTCTCTTTCTAGGAATATATTTATATCATTAAAATAACATTTATGTATTAGACATAATTATAAGGTAGATGGAATAATTTTTTAAAAGGTGCAGGTATATAAAAAGAAGCCTCCCACCCTGCACATTTACCATGCACGGAAGCAGCTTATTGTACGGAGAGTAGGAGTTAATGGTCAGTTTTCCTGCTGGAAGAAAATCACCGTGGAGTCCCATGGGGAAGTATTCATCAGTGATCTGAAAAAGAGAATGAGCACTGAAGTGACACGGTTTGCTAAGTTATTCAGGGTGATGAAGGCAAGGGTAACAATAAAAAAAGATGCAGAAGGTGCTCTCAGGGACTGGCTGGTAAAATAGCAGCTCAAGATCCATGTTGGTGTATGTAGCATGATGAACGTATGAAGAAAAATAATTACAATTTAACATACATAATAGGAGGTTATGAATGAACTCTTATGCTGAGAATCTTGTTATTGAGTATTGTAAGGCAGAGTTCTATGAAATTCATCTTTAATTTCCTCTATGGTCAAAAACCCCAAATATTTTTAGAAAGAAAAAAAGAATAAAGCAGAGAGCACTGTAAACTGTTGTATGTAGAGCTGCCGTGTCACCTCAGATTGAGCACTGGGTGCAGACCCACCCTACCCTCACAGAACAGTGCAGGACACTGGGATGCTGCAGGGAGAGCACAGTAAAACTCAACAAGAGACAAAGGTGACCAGGGTAAGGAGAGGCCGGGACAGATTCTGGGCAAGTACTTAGGAAAATTCAGCCATGAAAAATGGGGCAGAAGAGGTGGGAATAAAGTATATAAGCAAAAAAGTGCCTGTACTTCTGCGCTCTTCCAGGGATATCTAGAATTGACCAGTCACACTCACACTGGTTTCTAGACCATGCAAAATTAGCTTGTTTTTTAGTTTATGCCAATATCACTGTACTTAAGAAATGTACATACCTGCATATTATACTGTTGAAACATTCTTTTTCTTTTCATGTGGGAAAATGACCTTTTTATTTATACAAACTTCACCCTTAGTTCCACTTGCATAGCTGCTACTGAAGTTACTGGCTGTCCTCCAAATTCTAGAGAGATAATAACAAATTGGGCACTGGACTGAGTAACAGAGGAATTCATATAAATCCGTAAGTCGTGAGTAAATAGCTTAGCACCCCTTCAGGCCTCAGATCTTGGATCTCGGTAAGTCAATTATATATAATAGTTACAATTACTATCTCTGCTGTTATCCAATTTACAAATGAACTACACCTCTCTGTCACATCCATTTATTTCCTATTTAATTCCTTTCTTTTTGGCTTTTTCCAAACCATTCTGTTCTTTTATTAGAGTTTAATCTAGGAAAAACCGGAAAAGAAATTGTAAATTGCAAAAATATTTTTTACTTTATCTCAATTTTCAAGTGTCTTTTATCTTGTAGTGTTTTTTTTTTCACCAGATTACTAATACCAGCTGTTACTTTTTTATGGAAAATGTGTTTTAAAACAACATGGACTATGTGCAAGCCTTGGAATTACATGGGTTTAGGACTGCTCTCAGGCTTATAGTTGGTGTACTGTGAAGGGCCAAGATTTATTTCCAGGAATGTTTGAAATGGTGTTGGTTCGGAAATGCACAGAACTGCTTTGATTTTCATCATGCCTTGTTTGGGGAATGTCTGAAGTAGGTGTGGTAAAAACCAGCCCAGAAAGACAAGCTGAGCTTGTTATGGCAGCTACTGCTTTTGAAAATCTCTCTTTAAGTCCGTGTCAGTATTTTGTTTTGCCCCGATGAAGATTTTGTTCAACATATTACGCTTATTCCATTAACAGGTTTGGTTTGGGTTTTTTTGCTTTTGATTGTGTTGGATAATTTCTACAGGGAGAGCTTTGTACTTCAGGATGACCGTTGGGTAAGGTGATGGTTTTACTGAACCGCGGTACCTGTCTGTTGCAGGACAGACGGTTAAGAGTTAGTATTAGACTTTGTGAGCAGATGGTTATGGTTTGTGCAGCAGTGAGATCTGGCCAGAAATTCTGTTCTGCTCCAGCAGAAAACGAGATCTGGAGGAGTTTGCTGTTCTCTGATCTTTTCCACATATGAGAGGAGTATTTAAAAGTATAATGTCTTCTGTGGTCTTATTTCATCAATTTGAGGGAAAAATAATAACAGCATTAAATGAATTCCTATGTAGAAAATTGCCTAAGGACTCAGGCCCCAAATGGTTTAATTTCAATATAAAATGAGAAATAGCTGCTTTTCACCTATCACAGCAATTTTTCCCTTTAGCTTTTCAATTCTGTCTCTGCATGTTGTGTAGCTTCAAATGTACTGGTATCTTAAGCATGAAAACAAGCTCTTCTGGATATTTTGAATCCAAATTTTTATGAATACTCTATTGAAGTTGCCTATTTACACACCAGCCTTTTTCCAGCTCCGTGTTCAAGACAGCCACTCTCAATTGAACAAGTGGGGAAATTAGTATTTATTCATATTAGATCTATTAATATTGCCTTTATTCAGCAACATTGCCTGCTTAAACATACATTTACTAGCATGAGAACTTACAATGAATAAGATACTAATCAGCTGAGAAGTAGGGAGGGACAATGTTGTAGATTTAGATTATAACTTAAATGTTTACGACATTTAAGAAGTGTAAAAACTACAGATGCTTGTGTCACAATTAATAAACCCCAGTTAACCCAATCTGACTACTTCTTTAAAAAATCAAATAATTGGAATAAAGCCTGCCACTTAGACTCGGCACACTCACCTTTAACTTGGTGTGGAATTTGCTCTCGGATTCCGCAACGTCTTAAATCCAGATCGGGAATGCTAGAAACATTTACCACTTCCACTGAAAACCTTCTAAACCAGATGTTCTAGCAAGCCTGGTTTGAGCTGCGGGTCCTCAATGGTTTTGGTTTTCCTTAAATGAGTTAAAAAAAAAAAAATCCAAATAGGAAGAATTTAGTCTACTTCATATTGATAAACCACTGTGTTATGAGCCTTTATTTATCAGGATTTCCTACCTCTTTGGCTCACACTTTATTCTCCAATTTCGATTTTAATCATCTGTAGTTTGAATCCTACTTAGTATGAAATAATTGTGTGTTATACCAAAAAGCACTCTGAAGCACTCTCCCAATCACATATAATTTCCCATATATTTTTTTAAAGTTCTGCATATTCAAACCAGCTGTTTCCAACTCACCATGATATTTAGCAATACAGGCTTTATTAAATATTCCAATTTAATTCCGTGCTAGCTACTAGAAGGATCCTGGATTTATTTTCCTTTTAAGTCTTCCTTCAGAAACAGCCTTCATGCTCGCCTGACTCTGCAGATAAGAACAGGCCAAGCTGTTTAAATCCAGTAGCAAATGTTCAAGACCAAGGACATATGTAAAATACAACACAACAGTCCCCTCTCCTGTAAGCACACGATCAGCTACAACTCCTACAGCTTGGATAGATCCCAAGGATCATGTATTAGTTAAATAAGCAGCTGCCCTTACGCAGCACAACTGGGGCACCCACAGGCAAAACCACCCTCCGCGCGGAGCCAGAACCCGAACTCTGGGAGGGGCGATGCTCCTGCCTCACCCGCCGTTCCAAAGCGCCGCCTCCTGTAAACAAGGTACAGATTAAAACGTGACAGTCAAAGCACAAGGGCTAAGTAATTTCACCGGATGGGGAATTGCTAAAAACTAGAGAATATTGCCGTTGATCTTGCTTCAGAAAACAAGGAGAGTTATTTCAGAATAGCAGAAAAAAGTACTTGTATATTCAGAGGGTGCCCCCTGTGCTTCCCAGGCTGGTGAGAGGGACTGAAGGTCACCGCTTATGCAAGGTGTGGCCTCGGAGACAATACCAGTAATTTATTATGAGTGAAAAACGTTCTGATTTGACCAAGGTTGTGCAGAACAGCTCTTTTTTTTTTTTTTTTTTCCTCCTGGAAGAAAGATTTTATTTATTATGCTACATATCATTCAATTTAAATCTTTTCAACTGCATGCCAAGCATGTTTCTCAGGCTGTATTTTCTATTATAATACACTTATTTGTAGAGATTTCTGTAAGAAAGAAACGTCCTTCTCTTTTTCACAGAAAGATCATCTTCACTGAAAAAAAGCCCTTGGATGTCTTGAAGACTTTCTTCTTCTCCTCAAAAATTGTAAGACTAAGGTAAACATTCCACTCCTCCTCTTTTACAGGTGAGCAACTTTATTTTGTAGTTCTGTAGCTCTCAGGTTATGCTTTGTGGAGTCCGGAACGCCTGTTGACCTCTTCGTTTTTGTCAACAGACCAAGTTTGCGTTCCTTGTATTGGTTCATGAGCTTACATAAATTGCACTACATTGTGGAACGACACCAGAATGAGCTTTTTTAGGAACTCCAAAATAACAGAAGTAAATGTGGACCTTTAACCGCAAACACTTAAACAAAGAAACTATGCAGTCTGCAATTTACTGAGTCAGCACTACCTGAATTCTGGTTTCTTGTTTCTTTAACATACTTATTTATTACATGTGTAGCTCATCAAACTAAATTACAATAAGATTAGTGTAACCATCTAAGTGGTTAGAACTCATTAGTTCATCCCTATACTGAGAGTTGCTAAATCTGAGGATTTAGCAAGGCCGAAGCAGTGTTGTGTCCGTGGTAGGAAGTGGCAACGGTAGGAGCTGGGTGTGAAATCCTCTCATTTGCCCGAGCTACACCTGAGGCTGCCACTCAATTTCGCACACCCTGCTCCGAGGGAGGCACGAAGGCTCCCCCCTCTCCATCAGGAACATCAGACCCTCTCCCCAAAGACTGTGGTACGTTATCGCCACTCCGACTTCTCCACGCGGTGCGGCTGCAGAGCTCGTGTGCTGCAACAGCGGCTACGGGGTTCTCCTGCTTCCCTCCTCTGCTCCAGCCCAGCTTCCCACATGACTGAAATCCCTGAGGACACTGCTGGCTCCTGGTAATTGTCACCTCTGCATTACAAACAAAGAGCCGTGACTTTGACAGTACGATGTTTTGTCTGGGGTGTCAGTAAAGACTGTGTAAGCTGGGAGTTAGCCCAAAGTAGAATCGCAACGTATTATCTTTGGGGAAAATCACTTCATTTTTTTGAGCTTTTCAGGTGCTGGAATGCTTTCCATATCGTAACTGAAACTTTGTTGCAGATTCCTTTTACAAGACGTTTAACAATAACATAAGCTTCAGCTGAGCCCTTTTATGGCAGATATAAGGTGTTATACATAATCTTCTTAGGAGCTTTGCATGCACTGCCTTATACGGGGAGAATAATAACAACGTTACGTTGAGTTGCTCGCCAAGAAAGAAAAAGTTACTGCAGCAAATATTCTCCTAAACAAGCATTTCATTAACAAAACAAGATACAGTAGTTATTGTTGGTCAATGAGAGATGTAATAATTACTCCTGATCAGCTGACGAGAACAGGATAAGTAGGCAATTACCATAAAAAACTAAAGTGCAAGTAAAATCAACTAAAGCATATATTATGTTGAAACAAATAAGTGGTATCTGAAGTACACCATCAAGTCTTTTGTTCCTCTTTCCATGTAAATATTTTTTTTTTAAAGTGAGTATAGAATGGTAATATAGAGCTATTATTATAATATGTAAACTATATATAATTTTTATATATAAAATATTATAATATTATGTTCTTAGTATAGAACAGAAGAGTCATTCTTCACTTTCAGTTGCCCCAATTCCTCTAAAAAACAAGAAAAAATTTGGCTTCCAGATTGTGTCAGATTCTTCTCAGAGAGAAATCCAGGCTCAAATGGGGATATATTTTCTAAAGACTTTTATTTTTAACATTTATTAAAACTAGGGAAACAACTTACAAAAAATAACATATTCAAGAATGCCTGTCCTTATTCTCTTCATAAATTATTTCCAGACTGAAATTAAGGAATTCGTTCTTATTCAAAATTACTCAAAAATAGATTGTGCAAAGATAGACTGGCTGTTCACTAGCTCTTTTTATACTACTTACCTAAATCATATTCCATTGTTCCTTTACTTTGATTAGATCACTAAAATATTTATAGATCTGTACAAGGATAATCAAAGATTTTCTAGTACTGAGTTCTTGAGGCTACCACTGAGACGCAGAGACTAACAAATCCATCCATTAATGAAAAATAAATTTGATTGGCAAATATTTAATCAAATGTTATTGACAATAACTTAAGCTTTCCCTTTTGATAGGAAAGTACCTCTATTAGCCACAGAGTAATTTTTATAATATTTCAAATAATTTAAAGGGAGACACTGACTCTGGACTGCACTGCAGTATATTTTTTCATCGCTCAGCTGCTGCAAAGAGATTACAAAATAAACTCCGTCTGCTCCAAGGGATAGCTTTAAAGCATGTTCAGAAGTGAGTAAGTACTCTACACATCTTCTAAGGCTTGGTTTTCAGGGATCAGATTAGGGGTGAAAGTGCTCATAGCCAGAGTGCTTTTACAGCATTGGGGTCACGGTGCAGCCTACGCATGGGAGGTTTTTAGCGGCTCTAATTTAGATGAGGAGCACGGACTCTTCCCAAGGACTGATTTCTGCCCCAGAAGAAGGGTGCCACGTGCATTTCTTTGAAGGCAATACTAGCTCAAATGTCCTTATCTCTAACCGCTGCTCCCTGCCCCTCTTGCTGCTGTGCCGGTACCACTGTTTCCACAGCTTAGTACTGAACTGGGCAAGGGAACTGATTCCTTAAAAAACAACCAAAAAGTATTTTTTTTTTCCAGGGGGATCACTTACCACTTCTTAGCTAAGTATTTCTTTATTATCTGCCATAATATTAAAAATTAAAATATTTTAAAATAATAGATGTGTATATTAGATTTCTATTTTGAGGACAAATTTAGATGTAATCATATTTCCATTGTCATACACTTTAAGATAGACATGCAAAAATATTTTCTAAATGTAGCCAAGTCTTCCTTTGAAATGAGGTTCAGATCATTTTCTTATTTAATTATTCTTAGTTTAATTGAAATGTTCAGTATAGTTATGTAGATCAAACAATGATAATGACTGTGAACCTGTGAAGTGATGGATTCTGAATTCGAACATCAGATACATCTATTGTTTTACTACTTTCCATTTATCACATGCAACTTAGGAGGGGAGCCATTGATGATACAGCTCCTTCAGCTCTCCAAGCACTTTAAAATGCTCTTCCCTTTTACTTTCTGAAGAAGCTGCAACTTAGAGCCAATGTTCAATGTATGCAGTTATTATGGTCCCACCATGGGAATACAGAGCACCGCCAGCATGTTCTTTATAATATTATCATGTCATTGCTATGGAAGATTATGTGTTTAGACCTCGCTGTGTTAGATATGGTCCTTATTTATCACCACCTTTAAGCAGTTGTATCAAAAGGTTCGGGGGAAGTTAAACTTGTGAAAGGTCACTAATGGGTGGAACTAATTTTATTTTCCTACCAGGAAAGGAAAGGCGCTTGCTTTTTCCTGATGGTGCTAGGACAAAAATGCACTCTATGATGCATCTGTTACCTGTATATCAAGCACCCTGGGTAAGCACACACAAATTCATTTTCTTTTTTTTTCTTTTTTAACTTAAGCCTCTTTAGTCCTTAAATTCATACAAGTCCAATCTCAGACTCAAATATCTGACTCTTTCCGATTGTCATTTTGCAGCATTTGGTTTCATCTTGGCAAGAAATGTTATGCCAGCCTATTTTCCATTTTTTTATTTATCATGTCTAGGCCACAAATTTGATGAAAGCAGAACTGTTAATTGGGCAACTGATATGAATTGGGAGTTTAGTTCTATGGTCTGCTGCACGCTAGGATTGGACGGAAGTCAGGAATCCCTTCAATGATTGCTTAATTTTATGGGCAGTAAAATCTTAGCCTGGGAATTTGGACAATCAGAAGGAAAAAAAATGATAATGTGATCTGAGTATCTGTTCTTTAGCATGGTTTAGAAAATGAAACCTTTTCTCTTAGTTCTGTAGAATTGGCTCCAGCCAGTTTTCCCTATAAATTGTGTTCTGAACAGAAGACCTAGAAGGTTGCTGAACTTTCCAATATCGCTATTTCTTTATTGCATCTTTTAAAATTGTTTTCAGAACTACTTGTGGGGCGATTTTTGTTAATTAATTTTTTAACCTTAGAGATATAGATTATCTTGCCTATATGTCCATTCAGTTTTAATTCCTAATAAAAAGTCTGCATCCAAACATTTGTAGAAGCTTAGTTATTTCAACAGACTTGGAGTCAACTTTTAAAAACAGGGATCACTCCTGAAAGAGCAGAAGTCAGTGGCTTCAAGAGTGGACTACACTGGCACTGCTTAATTTCCCTCACAACAAAGGCACCTTCAGCACAACTGCTCTGCAGCAACAGTATCTTTGGAGAAAGTTTGATGGCACAGAACTTTCATAATAACTCTTAAAAAAAAGAAAAAAAAACAACCTTTCTCCATAAAGCTGACAGGTCTACCTGGACGATCTCAATCTGGTGTTGGCAACTCAAATGAGTAGGATCAACTTTGTGTTTCTCTGGCCTTTAATCATTGGATCAGCTGGCATCAAGCATTGCCAGAATCCAAGGTCACCTCCTCATTGCGCTTTTCATCTCAGCAAACTTGGCTACAACGGGTGAGAGCCTGGACCAATATATATATAGAGATATGAGAAATCAATCCTTAACTCAGCAATAATGACTAATTAGACAATGGTAATTTAAATAGACAGTCATAAGGAACATTTTCCTAATTAATGTACTGGCAAGTAAACTCTCTCAAGGAATGCCAGATTTATATATTTTGAAAGTGCATTATATATATATGTAATTTGTTAACGTGACTCTGGAGAAACTTGACAGCAGAAACTCTAGAAAAGCAGTCTGTACTTTAAAATGTTTAGCTTAATGGAAGTTGGAGCACTTAAAAAAAACAGACAGGAGAAAACTGAAAGGAGACCATGAAAAGTACATTCAATTTCTAAGGTTCCAGTAATTTAGAAATATTGGAACACACATTGAAATCTTCATAATTTCAAAATCATGTCCAACAATCCCAATATAACTTTTGAACCCCAAATTTAAAATTTTAACTATATTTACTAAAAAACAAAAGTGAAAGAAAACCAACCCCAATGTTTCTATATTGTTCATGGCTGTAGAAAGGTTAGTGTGTCAAGAGAGATACTAAGTCTAATTATCTTCTAAGTATTATAAAGCAGTCATTTTGCATTTTTTGATTAAGTCAATAAGTGTATTACTATGTAAGCAATTTTCTTGACACAAATCCAATATTTCCTTGCGTATCCCGGATTTTCCACAGTGAAGGTGTCTTAATCATAGAGCACATTTAGTGCAATGGCAGAATATAACAGTATTCGAGTATTCATCGTCAATATTATTATTACTATTAGCAGTAGATTAAAACCCCCATATGCTCAATTTCTGTCATTACCAATAGGTACTTAATAACTTACTTAGCAGTAAGGCTCTCCTGTATTGGGTTTTTTTAACACTGTCTGATCTTTTCCTATGTCTTCCTGAGAAAAACGTATGGCTGTATTGCAGCAGTCTGGTCATTCATATAAAATTGGAAACAACGTTCTTTCCAAATTCAGTTATGACACAAAAATAAATTCCACTTGTGTGCTCTTCCACAGAAAGGTGGACGTTGTGGCTAATGTTGCTGTTATTCTGTGATTCCCAAAGGATTTTTCTTTAGAAGTCAGGTTTGTGGAGTGATAGTTAGCCATGACAGGTACAGAGTGTTCTTGGATAACTCAGGTTTTTGTAGAAAGACCTGTCAGAAGCCAGACAGGCTGAAGTATTTCACAAGCTGTCCATTTTTAGTAGAGAATTCAGGAAGTAGTAGTCATAAAATTTACAGTTGAGGATAAGCAACCTGCTGCGTAGTATTGTAGCATTTTAGATCTAATCACAGAAAAAAGACATTATTTTCTGTTTTACTTTTAAGTGATCAGGAACCAATAAAAAGAGACAATAATTTCCTTTTATGCACTATAAATTACCCTTTTATTTTTTTTTTTGAAAGGGAAAAGAAGAGGGGGGAATATGCCTCCTTCATGTGCTTCCAGATTTTGAGCACTGCTGTAGCTCTTACAGGTAGGATGCTGAAAGAAACTGTGCTGAGATAGAGACATAGAATATTTTTTTTTCAGCAGGAACTCCTGGTGATGTCTGCTCTGGCACCTGACTCACCTCAAGTCCACTCTGGAGCTGAATGAGGTTGCTCAGGGCCTGGCCCAGTCAAAATCTGGGATGTGTATTCCAGCCTCTCTAGATAACGCAGTGGCTTTCTACCTCATCAGGACTGCTCAGGTGAGTGGGGACACTGTGTCCCAGGAGCAAGGCTCTGCATTTTCCTTTATTGAGCTTCATGAGGTTTTTCCAGCTTGTCAAGTTCCCTTTGAAGGGCAGTGTTACCCTGCAGCTTTTCTCCAGATATAAATAATTTTATATTTCACCTTTTACTTAAAGTCTTCATAGAGTATTTTGTGAAGAAGGGTATTGTTAAGAAGCATTCAGGAAATAAGGAAACTGTAGCACAAAAATGTAGCATGAGATGTCCAAGGTGACTGAACTTTGGTGACAGTACTGAGCAGCCAAAATGTATATGAATAACAGGTTTTTTCGTATGTCTTTTCTGGTCAGAGAATGTACTAAAAATTAGTATACGGTGTCTGAACTTAGGGCTCTTAGGCAAAAACTCCATTCAAACACCAGTGCAGTCAATGGCAAAATGTGATAGCGAGGTAAAAGGAAAGCAGTACATGGATCTGGAATGGAAACCTGGGAAGGAACATCATGACAGAGTCGCTTAGAAACTGGGTATTTACTACTTTTTAGATATGTATTCTCTTAGTGGCTTATTAATATTTATCATGTGTGTCAGTATCAGTACAGACTCCTCAAATGAGAACTTTTATGTAATATAAAATATGTTAAAATGTAGATACCTTTTCTTTTTGAGGCCTGAGTTTGAGTGCCTGAACTGCAGCAACTTCAAGAGAGTTAATTTTCAGTGGGTGAGTGGCAGGTTTTTTTCTGTGTATCAGACCTTTTGACATTTCCCCTCAGGCTGAGCAAAGCAAGCAAAATGTTTTTACTAAAAATCTAGCTTTGTAGTTAGTCAAGTACATGTATTTATCAACATAGTTCAATTTCTACATAGACCTATGGGAAAGTCTGTTCTTTTCAGATTTGATTTTTTAAGGCAACTGTAAAGTCTTCTATTTAGGTCCCCTTTTATACAGGAATCTTGGAAACTTTACTGGTAATCGAGTTAAAAGCTAACTAACAGTAATTAACAAGCAACAGTAATAACAGGCTAATAATAAACAAGTTATATTCATGATGAAAAAATGAGAAGAGAAATCCTGCCAACTTGATTACTGGATATTGAATAACTTTAGATAAAATCCTCCAGTGATAGGTTTGAAAGAAATGCATTAAACTCTTAAACCTAAAGTTTAAGGTGAAAACTGCAGCAATCGAAATTGTCATCAGGTGTAAATTTTTTGTAACCTAAAGTATTCTTTATTCTCTATAGACTCGTATATAAATAAATTCTGCAAATCTGTACTGATACGTGAAGGAAATGTACTGTGTTCCATACTTAAAAGTGCTTATGCAAATACATGTTGCAATGTTACATCTGGGAGACAAAATACTGCTGCAGTACTTCTAATGTATCGTACTAACGCACAGGGACATACACAAAATATAGTCAGGATAAACGTGTCATTATAACACTAAAAAAACCATTTCACCTACTGCCAGGTATCTTGCCCAAGGGAACAGAGAATCTCTGTTTTCATCTGTTTCGTAGTTAATTTTCACTGCTTCCAAAAGTATATATATATGTGAGTATATCCTTATAGACTCCAACAACCCAGTCAGAAGTCATTAGGTTAAGATCATCTCAGCTAGTCCAGCTCTATAAGGCAATCATAATTTTGTCTGTATGGTACTCAGGTGTTTGATATACCTTTCTCCAGGAGATAAAAAAGGACCTTTCAGAATTCAGTATTTTGTTGTCCTTCACATGTAATTCTACAGTCAGGTTTTCCCCAGTGCTTTCTCTGGAAAGACAGGGACTGAAATCTTTTTTTTCTGACTATATAAATTTTGTGTAGTAATTGTGACTTCTCATTTTCATAATTTTTTCAGTTTTTGTTTTTTAATGTGGACATGAGATCAGGATAAAGCATTTGAGCATTGGTATCCTCAGTGCTACCTAGAAGGATTAACACCACCTAACTGCTCCTGTCCGTTATTTCTGAGTTTAAAGGACAGTAAGATGGCTTATTTTAATTTCATTTTTTATACCTAAGTTTGTTTCTCTGATATAATCCCCACAATAGACTTCTATCCTTGAGAACTATAGCTCAGTCCCCTGTGCTATAGGTAGAACTCAGATTTCTTTTCATTAGATGAAAAACTTTGCACTTCCTTGCTTTAAAACTCATTTTGCTGGAATAGGCCCAGAGTTTCCAGCCTTGAAGGGATTTTTAAGGATGGCACAAATGCTTTCTACTAATACTCCAAACCCAGAAAACAGCAAAATGGAAGCTGTGCAGGTCTGCTCAATAAGATAGTGAATGCTGCTGAGAGTTCAAACGCAATTGTTGGGATGACCACGTCTGTCTGGCTGCCTCAGAGCAGACCCAAAGCCAACAACAGAAGTCAAATAAATATAACTAGTACAAATCAGATCATTCCAGATGAATGCGAGGCCTGATTATAATTTTTTACCACTCAACCAATCTTTGCATCAGCCATAAGTTTTATCAGCAGTGATTCTGTACTTACTTCCAAATCATTGCTCAAAATATTGAGAAAAATTTGTCCTAGAGTCCTGGAGTGGAGTCCTGTATCACTGCGCTACAAACAGCGCTCTATGTTTAAAGTGCTTGACTCAAATCACTTAAGAAATATGCATCTATAGATGTGTGCAGGTTGGAAGCATATATATGTATGTATGGTTGGAAGTGTTCTCTAATAGCAAGAGATGCTCGTAGTCAACTAGTTATAATTGGCCTAAATAAACTTAGACAAATCACATCTAGTAACCATATACAACCCTTACAAAAAGGTTTTGTAAGACAGATTTTATCACTGAAAGGCTGCGAAAACAGCTTCCCACACACAGGAGTCACAAAGGACAAAGAGTTAAAATTCCTGTCTTGAAAGTAAGGAAGCCTGCATACCTGGTTATTTAAAACAAGTAGTCTGGATGCTGGCATCCGTGTGAAAGTCTGAAATGGAAAATGTGAGTGATTTTATATTCTTTAGGACTACTCTAATTTATAGTCTTGAGCAGTGATTGGATCCTTAGAAGACTGCCAGAACACCATGTGCTCTGGTCACTCCTCCCCTCTACCCCTGGACACTCTTTTTTTTGAGATAATTAAAATACTTGTTTATCACTTAGGTCTTCAATTATGCAGTGAGTATTCCCAGCTGACCACTTAATCCAGTTTTGGGTTTGTTTTTACCAGTAGTACAGCATAAAAGTACCTTTTATGCAGCAGGATCTTGAATATACTTTTCAGAAAATCAATTAAGTAGTAGTTGCTAATTTCATTACTGTTGTCTAAGCGATGAATTTGCAGTTTTTATAGTATATTAAGAACGTGCACCAAAATGAAATCTGTCGGCATAAAAAAAGTACTGGTCCAAAATGAAAATGGAAGAGTAATACAAAATAATGGCCGTTTTGTTTATTTTTGGTTCTAGACACTTCTGGTTGTAAATATCTACTTAAGAACTGTATTTTGTCTTCAGATGTAGCACCAACAGAGAAGTACTGAGTAGTTTCCCAAGGGTAGCTCTCCCGACTTAAGTTTTCTTGCACAGGTTTAAATTTTCAATGGCAGTGCCTAAAAGGATGTGAAGGGATAAGAATATCATTAGCTCAGTAATTCAGATCACATTAGAGTGACCTGGCTGTCCTAATTTTAAAGGTTATTTTAATTTTATGTAAATCTGTAGCTGCCATTCAGGAAAAAATCTGCATAATATGCCTTGCATTTGAGTTTTACTTGTCATCCACTTTTGTACGTGAACATGAGTTAACTTATTTTTTTGTGTCTTCTGGTACACCGGTGTCTTCTCAAGTGAAACTTGAAGAACTTAATTAAAACTGAAGGGGCTTGTCTTCCCCCTCCTTATGAAACGCAAACTTGTGACCAACCAATTTTCAAAATTATGTGCAGCTAGAACAGAAAAAGTTGACTGTTTCGTATCTGTGAAAAGAATAATCTGAACCAAGGAAAATATTCAAATGCTTAGGCTAGACTCTGACCCCAATACTCCTCATATTAGTGAAGGGTTATTCACCTTATTAAAATTAATCCCGTGTTCATGTCACTACCTGCCCCAGAAGGCATTTCTTTATTTAAATATTTATTATATTTCATACTCTGTACTTTTAATTAAATTTTATCTTTAATAAATCCCCTTTTGCTTTGTTTCACCCCCTTCTGTGATTCACTAGAGAAGCTGGGTGATAGGGACTCTAATTTCCTGATTGGTTAAGCCTACTTCCAGAACAGAGCTCTAAAACCGAACGACCACATTTTATATGCTGCCAGAAAGTCAAGGAGAAAAGAATCAGTCTAAGAAAATGCTCCCTCCTCAATACCGGCAGATGATATCACCTGCTCTCTCTGTGCACTTTCAAGTTATTTTTTACTGTTTCAGGTTGGCGCTGGCCCTGCCTGAAAGAAATAGCAGAGCACATTCTTCAAAAATCACCTACTGGTCCTTTCCCTGTTTGGTAAAATACTTTCCATGGGAAGATGTGCAAACATGTTTAAAACAAAGGACATGAATTTAAGGAGGCACAAATTTTCACAGATACTGGCACACGGTGACAGGTATGAAATTCATTACATCCAACCTCAGCTAGGCAAGAACTAGACATCTCCTCTTAGTGGGTCTCCTAAGCTTTTTAATCAATGCAGAGAGGGTAATAAAGGGTAATAAATTAAGGCTGGAAGCCTCTGTAAGGGGATGGGCAGAATCACCTTCAGTAATGCTAAATATCCAAAATATTTTCCAGAATGGTAAAAATCTATACATTTTGGAAGATCAGATTGATAATTAAACAAAGATCTTTACTTTCTGAGTATGAAAATAATAAAACCAAGTAATACTTTTCAAAAGTCTCAGCTTCCAGATTAAGAGATGCACCTCAGATACCAATATCAGTAAATTTACCTTGCTATCCTATAGTAGAATTACTTCAATTAGTTCTGAAGCATTTCAGTAATCTGGATTTTAATTGTTCTTGGATTTTAAATGTGCTGAAGCCCATAGAAACTTACTGTGGACCATTAATATCTCATTTATTTTCACATCACACTCTTAAACTTTTTAAACCTTCCTGTCCTTTTACACCTTTGTTCTGCCTGGGAACATGGTGCTAATGAAGTCCTCACAACAGCAGCATCACGTTAATCTTTTATCTGTTGCTGTTGATTCTGGACTTTACCATTTTATAGTTCTTTTTAGTTTAACTCTCACAATGACTTTTTTCATTGTTCTCGTTTTATGTTCAGCAAGACTCGTCAGGAGATGAAAAAAAGCTTGAAGCATAGGAAACATCACAGAGACTGTCAATTAATATCTCATTAATAAAGAAAATAACACCAAAATGAACAAACAAACAAGGAAAATAGGCTAAGCGGAAAGGTGTTAATTGAGGAAGATCTGAAAGGCTTGAAAGGTCTAAACATAAAGAATTAAGAAAAGAGTGAGTTTTTCAAGTGAATTCATCTGCTTGGAGGTTTGAGGCTTGGAGGTCCTGCACAGCTGAGATGTTGTCAAAAAACATGAAGAATAAGAAAATCGACAGAACTAGGAAAGAGAGCAGGACAGTCGGGATTCTGGGTTAGTGTAGGTGGAACAGACAGTTGAAAACTTTTCATTTTCAGCTATTGTTGGAAAAAAAAAAAATTCCAGTCATTCCTACCACCTCAACACCAAGCCAGGGACTTGAAGGAAAGAGAAAAACAATCAACCTTCAAGACTCCTGCTTTTCTCAAAGGGCTCGGCGTGAGGGATGTGCAGCACCTCTCAGGTTCTTGGAACCCACTCTCCCATATTGGTCACTAAACATTTTACATTGTTCTTCTGCCCAAGCTACGATAAATACCAAAATGGATGAACAACACTTGTAGACTGATTTAGTTTGGGCGTTTTGCTGGGGGTGTTTTGTTTGTTTTTTGTTTGTTTGATTGTTTGTTGGGAAGTTTTGAGAATGATCAGAAGAGTTGGGAAAGCTGGGAAAAAAAGGAAGGCAGAAAAAAAAAGGGGAGAGAAAGTCATGTCTATTTAAAACCCAGTTAGGACAACTGGTAATAGAAATGAGTTCCTGTGTGGTAACTTTCAAGAAACCAGCTGATAGGTCCAATGGAGATTACAGGCAAAAAACAGTCAATCCAGACCTCTGTCCACTGCATTACTGGCCCTCGTTGAGTATTGTAATTAATTAAAAGAATTCATGTTGTTAAGGAACTTGTTTCACACTGTTGTGTAGGTATGTTTATGATTAAACAATAAAACATACAAACGAAATATGATGGTAATTTTGATGCATTATGTTTAAGAGAAACTTTAGTTTGTCTTCTGCGTGATTCCCATTATTAGCACAATCATCTAGTGTTGTCTCTTATTTTTTGTCTTTCTTATTTTCAGTAAGATAAACAAAAAAAGTGTAATGATCTTAGGATATTAGTATTTTTAAAGCTTTTTTTTAATCTTAAAGATTTTTATAAGATGGAAAAAACTAGCTGAAATCAGCACAGAAAGAGGAGGGGAAAAAAAAAGCATTATTATTTTTAGAGCTGGCCTCTTGAGCTGGGGATGGCCATTTCAGCTGAATGGAGAAAAACTTGCAGTTCCAGTGTCATACTTTCTCTCTTTGCACATTTTAATTTCTATTGCTGTCAAGTTAAACTGTTTTATCAAAACTAAATTGCCTGAACTAAAAAAATAAAAACGAAAACAACAGCAAAGCCTAGACCTTCTTCATTAACCACAGTGAATAAGGTGTACAGTATTTTTTCCCCAAGACCAATTTATTCTGTGAACCATGCATGCAAGCTATCAAAAGCTGTAAATTAGTGGTCACCTCAGGCATTAGAAATAAGAGCTGCTTTACAGGAGCTCCCATTGAGTCAGTCTTTTTCATCTTTGCTAATTAACACTTTTTTACCATTGCCGTATAATAAATAATTGAAACTATCATGTAGGACATGATTCAGAAAAGAGAGAGCAAAAACTTTAAACTAGATCATTTTCAAAGAAATCGTTCTCTGATTGGCTTCTTCAGTAAAACCCTGAATAATTAGAAAATAAACTGTTTTCTGGCTTTAAAAAGTCTTTGAAACTCTCCACTACCTGAACAACTTTAATTTACGTGCATATAGCAAGTCTTTTTGGTGTTGAAAACCAAACATTAAATTCCCTGAAAAATCCAGGTAAGCCATAAAATACTTCCCAGTAGCCCAGGGATGACAGCAGTGTACTCTCTAGTCTCTACAAAAGCTGCGGTACCACAAGATCTTCTAAAACAAGGAAGCAACTTTAGTATGAAAAGGAGAGAGTTAATCTTAAAGCTTTTGGATTGTGTGTCTTTGAGCCTGACTATAGGATCGCCAACAGACTAGAACTTCTTCAGAGTATGTAAACACCACCTCCCAGTAATCTCTCACGCTCCCATCAGCTCCTCTCCTGCGTTCAGGAGCAGCATCACGTGAAGCATCGCTATTAGCACAGTGAAAACGTAGTTAGCTTATGGTCTAGGGAACAAGTAGAATGCCCAGGTAACCGTACAAACCAGCCTTTGCCCCTGTTTCTCAGCAGCTTTCAAAGCATCCCAACTTTGCGCTGATTCTGAGCTGGTATTAGCTCTGGAGTCCCACACGAGGCAGTAGTTATTAACATATTTTGAGCCACCTGAGGTAACACGGTCAGAAAAGAACATCTTTATGGGCCCGGCTCTCACCTGCACTTTTGTGTGCTCCAAGCAGTTCTGCAATAATTAGACACACCTGCATAGCCCTCATTTGCAAGGAAGAAATTTCTGCCATACTGTGACTGTCAATATGAAGACTGGTTTGATTAAGCTGTGTTAAGCAAACGTTGAGTGTGCCTTTTTCAGGACTGTCCATGGAGCTTCACTGCAAGGAAATGCTGTATGAATAAATATAATTACGGAAAAGAAAAACCTAAAGGTAATTTGATAACCCTCTGCAGAATTTAGCAAGGTGTCTAAGAATGAAATGTTGACATTTCTACGGTTACTTTACATATAAAAGAGGTACCTTTCATGAAAAGCAAAGCACTTACTTAACATTCCTCAAAGGTGGATCCAGTATTCTTCATTAGCAAAGTTTCAATTGCCTTTGTCAAGCTCGTCTTCCCAGCAAAGGTCTCTGTCAACTGTGAAATCCACTTAAAGTAATTAGTATTCTGTTAGATTTAACAGAGTCTGTGAATTAGAACTGTAACAAAAGAGAACATCTAGTTGTTTCTTCATTATCAAACCAGTGGAGCTTCCAGATCCTGTGGTGGATGAATCTGACTCTTTCATGTCATACAGGCCACGTTCAGTGTAAGGATTAATAGCCCGGCTCAAAAATTTCATTTTCCATTTTACCAGAAAAGATGACATTTCAGAATCTTTCTATTCTGATCCATAACAAGCATAAATCTCACCCTCTCCAAAATCAGGGAACAGTTTCCTCCAAATCACTATAGCATGTTATCTCAGAATTTTCTACAGATGTTCAAATTTTATTTAAGAGTTTTACTTTTTGGTTTGAGTTTTATTTGTAATCTATAGTCATATTGTTATTTTTATGTTTTATTATGTCACAGAGCAGTGGCTGTGTATATATGTGTAACTGTTACACACCTCTGAAACTCTGACATGAGGTAACATTTGAATTATTCTAATCCATACTTTATTTTTAGCATCTGTCACTGAACGTTTGCCACTTGTTAACGGGAGTATTTTCTCTTTTCTAAGTCAAAGAGAGGTTTTTTTGATCCAAAAAAAGCATGTTGGAATAAAAAGGAAAGCTTTGCTAGCATCAAACCTGGGCAGATTTAGGAACAAAAGGTTCCAAGTAATCATAAGCAGATATAAAATCTGGACAGGATATAAAAACTGAGAAAAGATTGGGTTATTCATTGTAAGATCTAAGAAGAGGCAAGGAGGAAGACAGTGGATCGATTTGCTGTATATTAGTCTCATTGTCTGTATATTAGTGCCAGAAATACGGTGAATAAACAAGAGAAACAAGGAAATCTTAATAGCTTATGAAAACATATGGTTTAGTCTAAATTTATTATTTTGCCGCCTAACAGAATTTGATAGGGTAAGCCTTCTGACAGGAATATATTAATATTAAAACCCAATACATTATAAATAAAAATTGAAATAATATGAAATGAAAATGTGTTGCCCTGTACTAGCATTACACGTGCACCCTCAAGACAGCAGACCATGAAACGAGACGGGTCTGTCAGTGATCTGTTAGCCACAAAGAATGGCTCCTTTTTATTCTTTGGCAGCCCAAGGGAGCGTCCCCATCAGGTTTCTACTAGTTTTTACTTAGACATGAAGGCTCTTAGTGTTACCCACGCAAGCTAAATTCAAACTAGGATGGATGTCTGTACTGCCATCACACCTCCAGTACGTTGTGTAGACATACTCTAAGATCAAAGCGTTTTCTGTTTGTCTTATAGTGACACAGTTTGACACTTTGAAGTATGAAACCTCTTCATTACAACACAAATAAGAGACATCTTTGACGCAGAAAAATCTGTTTCAGTCACTAGGAAGAATCTGTCTACATGAAGACGCCAATGAGAAATTGTGTGAATTGAGAGCAGAAACTGTTGCAGACTAACTCTTGCTTTGGGCAGCCTTTGTAGGTGCTTATGGCCTTTCTATGATGTAGCTAAAACCATTTAGGAAATGTTTTTAGTAAGAAATAGTAACAGCCACACCAGGGACTAGAACACATTAATTTCAGGTCATTTCAGAAAACAGAGTTTAAGTAGAAGGTTTTTTTCTTTCTATGAATTAAACTGATGAAAACATGACAGAGTTCTGTACATTTATGCATGTGTTTGAAATCCTGAACTTTTGAGGTTTTTCTTAATATTTCACATATGATTTAGTACTCTGAGGGGGAGAAAAGAAATCTTATCCAAATAGCACCCAGTGCTCCTCCAGGCAGAACTTTCCCATCGTCCTGTGTATGTCCTTTGGATCGCTAAAAGTCACTCTCTCTCAGGGAAGGAATTGTTCTGGTCCATTCCATTTGGGGGTTCCCGCAGTTGCCCTGTGGTGCACTCACTGCTGATAGAATTCTTCAAATGGCTTTCATATCGCTGCTGACAGAGAGATATAGCTTGCCTTGCTATCTTATTTATGTATATATTTTTGTTTTAAATGTAGTGATACTTTTTCCTAAGTGCCTGCTATCGTTATGAATTGTCCAGGTGGCTTTTCAGAGCTGTGCTAATGCATAAGCGTGGGGTGGGAGAGCAAGAGAGAGGGTGTCCAGCTCGCCATCTTACTTATGTATTTATTTTCTTTTAAACATACCTATATTTTTCCCTAAGTGCCTGCAACAATATATGCAATAGACAGTATTAATCAATAACCATGTTCGAATCACTCGCTTCCTTCAGTTCAGTGCTGTGAAACAAATGTGAGAAACTAAACAGACCCTGTAGAGTGCCTGTAGTTCAATAAATCCAAGGCCTGTCTGATCATGGAGACAAGGTAATTTTAGCAATTGACATCTCATCTGTGGTACTCTCCCTCTGCTTCACTTCAGCTTCTACTAGAGAATTATGAACCTTTTTTTTTTTTGTTTTTCCCTGCTTTCAATTTATTTTAACTGTTATGACATGAAATAGGAGGAGAAGTAGTTAAAAAGAAGTAAACGGGAAAGACTTGAAGTGTTTCAAGACTGATAACCACAAACAGCTTAATTTTGACTCCGGAAAAGAATCTTGGACAAAGAGGGGAAGAAAGAAGAAACTCTTAGTGGTAATCTCAAGAAAATACTGAAATCCAGAAGAAAACAGAAGAGAGTTAGAGGAAAAACAAGGACAGAAGTGCCAGGCATAGGTAAGTACAGCTGCATGTCTGAACTGTTGGATATATATATTCTGTGGGTGTTTTCAGTTCTTCTATATAACTTGCACAGTTAATAACGTATTCAGTATTACTCCATAGTACCTCTTATTCCTATAAATCCTACAAAGCAGTTTCTTCCCATCAAAAGCTGAGAAGAAAAAACAATTAATTTCCTTTTTCCAAACCATGATCATAACGAGCACTAGCTATTATAAAAATAGATTGTCCTTAGAGTTTTCGCCTTTGTATGTTACAAACTTTTCAGTTGGAAAATGCAAACGTCAAGAGATTCTTGCCCTAAGAAAATGAAGAAATTTGCACAGCTATTGTGTATTTAGTATCTAAGTGCACTAACAGAACAGGCCTGATACAATGGAGAAAATATATCAAATCTACATAATAAAAACTGTAAGAAGTGACTGCTAACAAGTGTTTATCGAGTTTAATTTTTATTACTTAGGCTTCTTTTCATAGCAACTCTATCATATCTTTGAAGAGTTAGAAGTTGAAATGGCATGAACCTTCACAGCCCTTGAAATATAGTTCCTTTAATTGAGTTGCTGAAAGCAAAGACAATGTCTTCCCCTCCCTCAAGCACAGACGTGTGCCAGCAGTATGGCTGTCAGTTTACGTGAGACAGAGAACAGGCCCATGTCTTTCTGTTTTACTTAGGAATTTATTTTCAGTTTATTCATACCCGTATATTTATTTCCCTGTGTGTCAGCTATGGGTATGAATTGTTCAGGTTGGTTTTAAGCCTATGCTAATAACTTCGTGTTTCTTCAGATGCCCGTTGTGTAACACTGCTCGGAGGAAGTCTCTGACATGGAGGAAGTCTCTTTGGGCTGTGAAGGGTGTACAAACCCAGAACAAACTATTGGTGAGCCAAAAAATATTATTTTTTTCACACTTTCTTCTGTCCTTTAGTAAGAATATATTTAAAAATTGCTTTTCATCATTTAGGTTTGGAGTTAGAATAATCCTGTTATTTGCTGTGGCCTGATGATTTATTTAGCTTATGTAGACTTTGTAATTTCGAAGTATGTATCTTATTATATTCTTTTTTTAAACTGCAAGACACATTTGTTTGCAGAGGTTTTACTGGTAACAGAGTAATTATACCAGAGACAATATGTTGCATTGGCAAATCCATCCCCAATTTGTATGCACACAGCTTGATATTCTTCTACAAGGTTTGTATTTTTGAGCAGTGCTGCCTAGATGTTCAGGTTGGTATCAGTCAAATAAAATGAAAAACTGAGAACCCAAACGCCTGCTTATCCTCAGGGATGCCATGACAAATTAGTAAGACGATCTCATATTATAACAATGCTCTCTGTTGTTATGACAGTTGTCGTATTTTAATTCTTTACGAGCACTATCTTACATTTGGGCACTATCATCAAAACTCTTTTTACTAGCTAATTTGCTTTTGAGGTAAACCTCCCCGATTTCCCAGTTCTTTTGAGTCTGTGCCAGCTGGTCCCCTGTGAATCGGAGCATCCTGAGAACCGCTCCATTTTCTGAGAGACTCTCTGTTCCCCAGGCATCGTTTTGGCAGCAGCTGATGATGGAGACGCCGCAGCCATCCCTGCCTGTCCCTGGCTGCAGCAGCAGAGCTGGAGAATAAAGCAACTCTGCACCACTTACGGATTAGGCAGAAAAGTCATCTGAGAGCTATTTCAGTTGGGTTACAGCTGTTCTATGCTTCCAGCACGGCACAAAGCATCTATAAACCACCACTCGGGGCACGGGGCTGGGGGACTGCGACCGTCCTTTTGTACCGTATTCTAAGCTGTTAAGTAGTGCCTCCGTTAATATTTGTCACCAACCTGACTAGCTTCAAACTGAAAATCAGGAGATGAAATAGCGTAAATATCATTCCTAATCCCCGAGTCACTTTGGCTCTCGACTCTTCAAAGTACTATGGGTTGGCACGTTGGGCCTTTGGCAAGAGGTTCTTCAGATTTCTATTGCATTTCTTCACTTAATTTGAAAAAAAAAAATATTAACCCATCAGTGAAAAGTCCATTGTGTTTATTCTTAAGATATGAAGTGACTATTTATTAAGTAGCCTTCAGACAGTGTAGATGACACTGTCCTGTACAGCCGTGTCACGGAGCGCCCTCCTCTAAAATAAATCTAAATAAACAAATAAAGCAGCAAACCCCAATCTCGCTCTGAGATCATGCACTGAGTAACTAATCCATTCTCGCTAGACAGCAGAAGCCTCTGTAGACTGAGAAAAGGTGTCATTAGCTGATTTTCATTCCAGGACCAAAAACAAATAAAGCCAGAGCTGAAAACAAACAAAAATGTATTAAGCTGACAAAAAAGTCTCCAGTGGGAAATGGAAGACAACTAGAAACAATGATAATAACATTTTCATGTGCTTTCATTACACGAGCAATTTGGGGATGCGCTGAACAATTCAGAAATATTTCAAATTGCTGGGTATATGCCATAATTGCTGGTTTACAAACATGTCAGATCCTTTACCATGCAGGCTCCTTTTATCTATGGCAAACAATTCCAGATCAGATGTTTTCCATTAAAACTGTTAAAAGAAAATAGTGCAATGTAGAAATAGTATTAATTTTCATGGCTGCACTGATGAGGGTTGCTGAAGCACAATATCATCCTGGCATTTATCAATATGTAATCTTAATTTCCATGGTGATCTCAATTAGTCTCACTCCATGCTAACTCACTGTAACACAGACTATATGTACTTACAAAACTAAATATAAAGCTGAGTTAGCATGGAGTGAGACAATAGTTAAAATGGACACTTGCAAAGATGCTAGAATTAAATAGCAATTACCTTTCTTTTACGTTATCTGGATTCACATTGATCTAAACAACTGATTATGAACATTTATTGTTTTTTGTATCTATTGTTGCAGTAGTCACCCGATCTCAGGGTTTAGCGTAATAATAAATCTCTTTAATTGCTTATTAGATTTAGAACAATTTTTAATATCATTGTAGCTTTCTAACTCTGAGATGGTAAATTTTATATTCTAAAAGGAACAGAACTGTCCTCCCAGAGAAGCGGTTACTTAAGAGGCCATGCTATCTCTTCTTTATCTGATTTCAGTGCTTCAAGAGAGAGAGAGGCAGGCAAAGGAAACCTTTTGCAATGAACTGCCACTGCAGGCCTGGAGGAAATGCCACCACTGATCAGAAGTGTTTGGCAATCGATGTGCATTGAGCAGTTCCCACTGTTCACAGCCCCACCAAAGCTCAAGACCAGTGACATGTTGTTTAGCAGACACTCTGCCTGGAAAAAGTTATTCTCATGTGTTCCCTAATACATTTTTCCAGATTCCCATCTCCGTCAAAAACAAATGCTATTTCAATGTGGTGAAAACTCCAGAGGGCTATTTGCCATCTCTAAACAGCATTGGTGGACCATGCAGGCATTAGGCAGCTGCTTTGCAATTCTTCTACACAAAATCAATCTCCTGATCTGTTTCTTCTTAGAATACGTTGGTTTCCACTGTGGAACAGCCTCCGAGCTTAAGAAGCGCCTCCTTTTAGGCAAAACAAAACTGGAAGATGCGCACTCCAAGAACTTGCCTTCTGCACTTCAGCCATCAAAGAATGCTCAGAGCACAGGGTGAGTATGAAGAAGCCCCCTCAAAGCACATACGGTGTCCATGCTGAATTCTTGGCATCGACTGTTTTGCTTTACTCGCGTGCTTCCACTGTCCTGTAAAGTTTGCCCTGGTAGCCATTGCTGTTGGCTGGTGGAATGGTACCAGCACCCAAGAGTAGGTGAACTCTTGGTCTTGAGATTTCTTGTATTGCTGCATAAAAATTAGGCAATTCTCTAATTCCCTTCACCTTGTCACAATCCTAAAAAAAAAGGAATCTGGGAAAATATTGGCAATTTTTGTCTGCTTACATCACCAAACTGTGTCACAAAATGTGGTGGTCCCCCTGTCTGCATAGGATAAATTTATAGATATTTGTATGCGAATTGTTAGTAGAAAAGAGCTTTAAACAAGATTCTGGAAATTTTCATTTTCTTGCAATGCCAAAGCCATACATTGCAGTCAACACAATGGCTGAGTAAACATCTTCTATGAAACATGCATAAAGAATCTTATTTTAATTGGAAAGTCTAACCCAGTAGGGGTTTTAGAAATGGAGTAGATTATAAAACCAAAGATTTGTTTGGGCTGGATTGTTTGCAGAAGATTTAAAAAACAAAGAGGTTAGAAAAAATGTGAATATATTTGTATTATCTTAGTTCTCTCTTGCATTCTCTATAAATAATCTGGAAGCAGTATCCTGTTAACACATGCATTTGGTGTAATACAATTACTGTATTAAAATTTATGTTGTTGATTTTGGGATGTCTGCTAAAACTGCCAAAGCCTCCCACTTGAACCTTCTGTCACCTTACGCTACTTAATGTGACATGATTATCTTAACTGATTTTGAAATTCATATATGGATACACAATGCATTTGAATGGCTTCTTTCTTATATAAACAATTTGCACGAGATGGCATTGATGTAACTTCATTATGAGACGACTGTAAGCAAAATGCTAAACATGGATATAACTGTCCAGTACTGGAGAACTGCCAACCAGAAACCCCATACGTTAAAGAAGCTTAGGTCTCCAAGTTATAGCTTAGGCTTGACTCTTGCCATAATGACATTTTCCTGTTTATCCTGTCATATCACTTTCAAATCTTCCCCTATGGATTTGAAGGCGCCACCAGACTAAGTGAGTAAGTTCAGAAGAGATTATCTAGGATCACGACAAAACAGTGAAACTGAATTTATCACCATGATACATACTGGCCACCTAAATAATCACCAACATTTTGTAGGCCAAAAATATGTCTCACATTTATCAGTTAATAATATGAATTCAAAAATAGATTAATAAGCATATGGGTCAGTAATCGTTTTGTAGTATTTTCCTTTATGGTAAATAAGCAGTTGCCTTATGTTTGGGGAGTGAGACTAGAATGAAGCTTGATGAAAATAAGCAAGTAAGAGTTCTTGTGAAGGTACAAACTGCAAGTGACAGATTTCACCATCACTGATTCTGAGTTCTGTTCAGACTTTGAAGCATTTCAGACTTAGGTCCTTCTATTTCATTCACTCCCAGACCTACTTATGAGGGAGAGCTGGTGGCATATATATATTTATATATTTATATCTATATATATGTATCTATCTGTGTGAGTGTACATATATATATACACCAACATATAAATCTTAATTAGAAAATGGTAATGCCAAAATGTCTACGTAAAGGAAGCACTTAATTTTGTCCATTATTACAGTCCGTTGTGTGTTCTTCCCTACTGTAGACCATGCAATGACTCACTGCAATGAGTTCACGTTTGACTAGGCAGTAAGAAGGTTAAAGCAATCCTATGTTCCGATTATGTTACAGTGATCTGTCAAAAACCAAGTAGAATATGATAGAAAGAATATGCCAGAGTTGAGAACTACAGGGAACACAGCAGCAAACGACTGCAACTACAGTTTCAGCCTCACCCTGAATGCCATCGGTAGGACTCTGTTCAAGAAATATTTAGGATCCTTTCAGCCACAGTCCTTCCTAACATTCCTCATAAAGTTCAAACCAATAAACTAATCAAATGTAAATTATATTTGTTTTCTGAGACAGTACTTCAGTAATAATTGCATATTTTTCATTATGGATAACATTTGTGTGCATAAAAAAATTGAGATAAAAATCAAATTCTATTTTAAATTATGAAATACACTGACAAGCATCAAGTCAGTATAACTTTCAATACCCTGACCAAAGTTCTGAATATTAAACTTTGTATTTTTTTTTTTTTACTTTTAACATTCAATGATGTGCTTGTGTGCAGTACTTCTCTTAACAATGGATAGATGGTGGAAATATATTCATAGTAACAATGCACATATTCTTATATATCTGACACATTTGGAGAATTGTTAATTAAAATATAAGTGAATATATAAACTATCAGATTCTGGAGCACTTTCTTTAAAAGTTAAAACTTCCTTTCTTTTTCTTGCAATTGTGAGCAAAATGCTTTTCTCCCTTTAATCTCTAATTGGAAAAGCTTTCTTTGTAGGCTTTTAGAAAAATGCAGAATACATTGGCAAATTATACATAGAGATCCAGAGTCTTCTCTATTATTTCAAACTTTAGATAATGGCTTCTTAAGTAACATATGGTAAATGTGCTGAAGTAGTATCATTTTTAAAAATCAAATTGAATATAAAATGCAAATATAATTATTCAGTCTTCAATAATGACTAATGCATTTGACTGTCTATCTTAATACATTAAAAAGTACAGGTTTTTCAGTTTCTATTCCGTACTTTGAAATCCTGGCCTTACAATTATTGCAGTTATTATTCTAATTAGAAGAAAGTACAGTGAAGCTGTTTATATATAACTAACTTAACTCAAGTACAGTGAAAATTTGGAGGACAAGAAAAATGTCTGAATAGTTTTCATACCCTGCTTTGTGAAAATTAGTATTCCAAATTCATCTTGAGCAGGTCTATAAGGAAGTCTGTCTAAAAAATAAGATCTATGAGAGCATTATTTTTTTATCAGCAAGCTAAACTGTACAGCTGTTAGTTTGGTTATGTTTTAAGAAATGTGATACACAGTGGGACAGTTCACAAAAATGAGCATTCTTCAGTGCTGACTTTTACTGTGTTTTCTTCCTTATGGTCAAAGAAAATATTCTTTTTTTTTTTTTTTTTTTAACAACAGCAGCTGCACTGTGGAAATGAGGTGTTGGGTGTTTTTTTGACAGGGAAATTTGTAAAATTTGAGCATGTTTCCTTTGAAATTAAAAAAGAGCATCCGTGGCAGAGCTTTTCTTGGAACACCGAGCACGGGGCACATGGAACCAACGCTGTCCATCTTTGCAGCAGCAGCACCACGGGACGCTGGACGTCTTCCTCCGGTGAGTGCAAATGATAAGAAGCCATGAGTAGCTTCACTAGTAGAGACAGAAGCTCTACAGAAATACTGTGGCAAACTTGACTTTTAAGAGGAATCCCGGCATGCTTTGGTTGGAGTTTTATTTAAAATGTTGTCCTAGGAAACTACTAATTCTGTTGTGGATTTGAGGTGCAAGTAGCATATTGTGCTGATTCATAAACTGCCATGTCCTTACTTTGTTTGATTTGCTCCAAGTTCTTATGTTGCACTAAGACTCTGTAGCCCAGACATCTTCTGCAATTCTCTTCTCAACATCTGTGCTTCAGATGGTGTTGTGAAGAAGAGTTTAGCAGCTACCCAGGTTTGAGGACTGTTGCCTCATTTGCCTCAGCTCTTCAGCACAAGCAGAAGGCAGCAAGTAATGTTCAAGCTCAGCTCTGTATCCTGAAGTGCAGCTCAATATAATCAGAAAGATTGGTAGGCCGAATTTTGTGCCTAATGCTGTGGCAAGGAAAAGCCTGGGGCTGAGAAGGAACCGAAATGGACACAGAATGGGGATGGATAAGCAAGAGATTCACTATCTGAAATAGAATATATAGAAAAAGATTGGCCTGTATGGAGGGAGGATTCACAGATATGGAAAGTATGTGGATGAAGACTGAAGATTAGGAAAAAATCAGAATTCAGAAGAAAAAGGCCAAAAAAAGAAGAGCAGAAATCTCAAAGTGCAGATTCTCTTTTAGGTGATGCCCTAAACGTCATCAGTTCATCAAGAAAAGAGAAAAGCCTTATATCCCCTCAAGAAAAAGAAACACTGCAGACAAGAAAGGTATTTATCTTTCTTCTAGAGAGCAGGCTGACTTCTGCAAGAGAGAATAGCAAAAAAAAAAAACCACCGAAATAGAGAAATGCCTGTTCTGAGGTACATATTTGCCAGGTGTATGTCCCCTACTCCAGGGAACACGACGAAGGAAAACAAAAACATTCAGCCACAGCAGCATTCAAATTTATAAATGTTTAGGTGTTCCTTCCGCTTGCACAGGTTCTGTATTTAAACCTGCGGTTTTTAATTGACCCCAGAAATAATTTCAATTTATATATAAGCCTAGGGCCTACCTGTCCTAGGCCTATTTGAAGATTTATCTACAGAAATCTTTTATGGAGGAAGAAGGGAGGATTTCATTTACAAAGGCCTAAATCCAAAAGCCTGTTCTAGAATTTGGCTTAATTATTGATGTGCAGTTACACAGGGATTTCCTACACAACCTCCCAGCAGCATCAGATTACCTTGAAGTTACAGTAACCACAGTAATCTGAACAGGTCCCTTGTAAAGAGCAGAAATAGAGGTCTGGATATGAAAAAAATCTTTAATGCATTGCAGCACGATGCCAGCCTGGGACCACACTAAAACTGTTCTTAAATGATGCAGGTAGTGCCCTTTGCTACTTCAGAACCTTTCTCACCTGTTTCTTCAAGGAAGAGGAATCTCACAGGTTTAACAACAGTAGAAAGAAATAGATTTGCTCGGTAAAGTAAAATTATGTGTGACTTGACAGTTTCAGGCTGAGGTCGTAGTATATGGGGAAAGTCCTTTAAGATATTTGGGGTTCGTATTTCCTTTTAAAGGCCCTAGCAGGATTTCCAAAAGCATATGGGGAAGAGTCCTCCAAAGTATGCCTGACACAGATGATACTAGCTTCCTTTCTGAGGCTTTAAGCACCGAAGTATCTACAAAATGTAGCCTACAGTTCTTTTATCACTTTGGTGAGGTCATTGCTATACCCATATGGCAACGTGCCTACAATTTAAGGGCATTATTCTTGATAGTAGTCCCTGGAAATGCTCTGGACATGTATGGAAGACGACTCCTCCTCCTCTTCCTTTCTACAGCACTGGTAATTGGACGCTGTGGGAAAGGTTTCACTATCGTTAAGTTACCTTTAAAATGAGCATAAAAGTGGGCATTCAAAAATAATACTTATCCATCATAAAACTTATATTTACCAACTTCCATCCAGCAAAAATTCAGTTTGTTTTATATATTGTGTTTTGTATATAGGGATCAGTTCAGTCACCTCTGGGGCAAAATTCAGCAGCTGTTTAATAGTGACAGCAATGCTGCAGAACAGTTTTAGGACATAAAAAGTAGAAGAATAACTTATCTAATTGAAATTGTGTGGGGAATTTAAGTAGGCAGAATGTAATTACTCAAGCTGGAATTTGGCCATTCAAATATTGAAGCCTTTAAAGAAATGTTAATAACTATTCACAGCTTTAGGAATATATCTTCAAATCACAATTTTAATAAGAATAAAAAAGAGGAAAATACATTTAGCAGCTTATGTTAGGGAAATACTGTATTAACTGTAGAGGACAAAAATGAAGGTAAATATTTAAATACATCTGTTATCATGGGATAAGACTTTGATGTATCAATCCCATCTCCACTAAAGCCTCCTACTATAAAAATAAAACTCCCACATTGAAGTATGTTTCTGTTTTGCTTTTGCTATGATAAATAGCTATCACAAAAAAGGAAATTTGGCACAAAACATGGATAATAAAAGATGTGATTTAAGAAAATAACTTAAGGCAGTGGTTTTCATTACGAAAAGGTACAAAAGATGGAGCAGAACAGCTATTTGTTTTGCATAAACACTTTAAAAAATATTGTCTTTGTGATAGATGTCTTGTAGGCTTGCTGTTCCATTGTATTAGTGATTGCTAGCTGACGTGGTTATTCCTGAAGATAAAAAAAACTGGCAGAGTTAAAAAGGTGGCCTATAATTATATCAGAAGATAATTGCAGTGTCTATTAGGTAGAACTAATTTACACTGATAATTTCTAGAGAACCTAGTCTTCTTCAAAGTTTCACTTTGAAAGCTTATAGAGCAAAAATTATGTAGGCTATCAGGTTAGTGACGGTGATGAGAACATTAGCAAGCCTCTTTATTAAATTCCATTTCATGAAAAAAATTTTCCAAGTAATATTTAAAATGCAAGTTGAAATCTATTTCAGTTTGGATGGTTAGCTGAAGTTTAGCCAGACCGCACGAGAATCTGCAAGCTGACACAAAGGTCTCCACTAGCAATGGTGGGACTTACACCTTCTTCTGCTACTGAGAGTGATACCTGTTATCTGTCTTGTGACTGATGGTGCCAAGCAAGGTAAATTTGTGAAATCCTCCTAGAAATGCAAGGTTGTGCAAACCAGTATGAATATGTTGAACATGGTGCAGTGCAGTACGTTCCTGTGCAGTATCATCTACTGGTTTGTCTTGAAAGCATCAGAGCTCTATTAGTACAGTACTTTGTCTCAGCTTATTACGGCTGAGCTGATGAGCTTTATTGCCATTGGTTTGGTCACGATGGGTTTAGAGATTGCTGCCTGGTGCTCCAAAACACACTGTGCACAGGCATCAAATTCATCTTAGGCTTAGCTACAATTAAAAAACAATAACAACAAAAAACACAAAGGGAAACCTACAGTGCAGAGGGACAGTTAAGCATTTCTGTTGGAGATTCAAAACAGTCAGCATACTGAGCAAGGTTGACTGCAGGATATAACACTAATATGCTTTTTACACATTAGCTGAGCAGTTAAGGACCAGAGTGCTGTTCCCTCCTTGTGACAAACATTTCAAATCTCATCTTTCTCAATCCCGCCCAAGGCTCACCTACCTCTTCCTGTGGAGACCAGGACTCTCACTGTAGAGGAGCTGTGGAGAGCAAAGGGACACCGCAGTAATGTGGGGAGTCTGGGCTTGACCCTTGGGCCAAACTCTCCTTCCCATCCTTCTGCCAGGGGAGAGCTGCATGCATTCCTCTGCATAATCATCAGGCACACACTGGTCTTCAGTCTGAAATGAAAACAAGAGAGGAAACACTCAGGTCAATAAAAAAAAAAAAAGCCAGGGAAGGTTGAATGTCGGTACCTTTTTCAGCCTTGTTCCTCACAGTTGTCATCAGCATGCAATTGTATACCTTTCCAAATTGCCCGTCTGTGTGCCTCCCACATCCCCCAGTAACTTTTGGTAATTTCTACACAGTTCATTGCAACCAGATTTCCTGGAAGGTAGAGGTCTCCAAAATAATTACATGGGTTTGAGTTTTGCAGGGGAACTGCAGAGGCCTGCATAAATGCAATATTGGACACCAAAGAATCCTGCCTGGAGACGGCTCCTAAAAACACCAGCAGGAAAATCTTTAATGAAGATTTCATTTTCTATCCCACTAAACTAGACAACAACAAAAAAGGCCCAAACATAGGAAACTTCGCTTCCTTTGTTCTACTGAACTGCCTTTTTTTTTTTTTTTTAATATGGCTTAATCATCCGTAATTGTTGTAACAAGCCTCCCAAAAGGTAATAATGATATGCTATGACAAATTTTATACATTATGATACATGTCCTTTAGGCTTTATAAAGGCTCCTTGTGATGGGTTTGACAAGCTTCCCTGAGGCAACTGAGGCTCCTTTACATAGTTCATTAGTTGAAAAGAGAAATGGGCTTCAAGGTGCTTTAAAAAGATTAATATTTTTTCAGTTCACTGTGTATGGAGAAAAGGACATGTAGAATAATTCAGGGCCAAATTTGGCTTTAATCAGAAAAATACCTATTTTGGGGAAAAATAGATTTATAGCTGGTTGCATAGATTGATAGATGACTGTTCATGAGAACAGAATGTGGCTCAAACAAGACAATTGCTGTCCTTAATTTTAAAACAGAAGTAGTTTGTCCTCTGTGCTAGATGCTAACTTCACACTTTCTTCTCCAAGATCACTGTTTGCAAGATTTATATCAGAGAACATTTATAATAAGCTAAGAGCGTTTATAATAGACTAACCTAGGATAGGATAATGAGTGTTTCTCAGTCACTCAGGGAGAAAGAAGCACAGAAACCTGACTCGCATCTGGAGCTATAGAGCCTTGTCTACAGCTCAGCCATTAGTAAAGGCCTGTGCCTTAAGACATTAGCATAACCTTTCCTTGTATTGTAGGTCAGAGAAAACTCCCATTTAAAATCTCCCTCATTTGTCAAGACAATTTCTCTTTTGACATCATCCAGAAGGTAGTTGCTCTTATTGCCGTATCTCTACTATTTTTGCTAGAAACAGATTATGGGAGCAGCATCCATGGTCTTCCACATAATTACTCCCCTTCTGCCTTGCCACCAATCTTGATTCTGTGAGCGTGTCATTTAAAATGAACCACTGGCTTTTACCTCGGGTGTAAATCCCGCACAGGAGTCTCCTCAGTGGCAATCATTACAATATATCAGACAACAGCAAAATAAAACAGGTAATTAATGCTTTTATACTCCTTCCTCTCTCTCCTGCAAGTCTTATATTTACAGCTATCATTAATTAGGGTTTTATGTTAATGCTGTGGGGCTTCAAAGGTAATATGACTGCAATATTGACTTATGTCAGCTGTTGCTGGTAATCAATGTTCAGAAAGTACACAGAGATTTATTCCAATCAAGCTTTAGTGTGTCCAGTAACCTCTACGTAACTGTGAAATGAACTAGTAGCAACAATAATGGCAAAAAAACATCCCAGGGAACTTATGTATAGATGTGATTAATAAAAATATTCTGTAGGTATTAATAGACCATATGTTAATATTCCCCATGAGGAAAAATTTAGAAATTTATGTGCTAAATAACTGCCAAATCTTTGACATCTGTTTTTTTACATTTAAGTCATAATTAAAATGGCGTCAATAAATTCTGCCTTTTGGTTTTCAGAAAAATTGTCATCCATTTCTCTTCCTTTAGTCATTCTTCTGTCATACTTTGTTAAAAAGTTGCAACACTGTAAAAAAAAACTTAGCTTATAAATTAAACTGTTATTCTAAAAAAATATCCCCAATTTATATGGCTTACTTTTTTAATTAGAACATTAATGAAATGCATTTGTTATCAATGCATGTTTAGTTATTGCTGATAAAATCAGCACATACAGGCATAATAAATTTGTGAGGGAAAATCTGTGAAGCTGGTCACACAAAGGATTTTTATCTCTGTCTCTACCAATATAGCTAAGTCAAGCCTAGTTAAAAAAATGAACACACGCAGCTTATAATACAGATAATACAGTCATAGGCTTTTGCATTTGCTGGGACTATCATACCACCACCACTCAGAATATAAAACACTACATAAATTGGAGTGTTGCCGGTTTATAGAGATTCCTGTCTTGCAGTTATGAATATTTGCATTTCAACCAAGTTTTCTATCAAAATAAAACTTTCAGTAGCTTGCTAAAGATCAGTGGCTAGAATAAAGAAGGTCCCGATATTCATTTTTTCCCAATGGCAGTTTCACATGACTTAGTTTTAAGAACTGACAGAGCTAAAAATTCCTCTTTATTTAGTATTTGAAAATGTCTACATACTGTTTGTTCCAGTCCCAAATGTAATATTCTTTTAAGCACATCTGTACTACCATCTACTGGAAAGGTGAGTAACTATGTATCAGCAATCCCTGTTTCCATCTACCGCTGAACCCAGACTAAAAAGAAAAAATAAAAAAATAAAAAAAGATTATTCTTAGTTTCTCCCACAAAAATTGCATCTTCGTGTGCACTTTAAGTTGCACTGACACTAGAAATCTCTCATCGGTAATCTTTTACAGAGATCAGGTTGAGCTAAGGCTGGATAGTTTTCACCAGGGTATATTTCAGCCAGAAGTGAGATATTCTCTATCATTTTCTTATGATAAGGTATTGCACATCCATAGTTCTCTTTCAGCTTCTGACATAAACAGAGGGAGGACAGTGAGTGTGTGTGTGTGTGTGTACAATTACAGCTCTCAGTCAAATAAGGGGTCAAAAAAATTCAACAGAGGACAGCAGAGACAGGTACTGTGCGTGCTATTTTATATGCTTCTGGACTGTGGATCTCGGCTGTGTTTTCTGACGATTCTGTTATGCCCTTCTAGGATATCTTGAAACAGCTCTGCCAAGACTACTGAATTGTATTCTTGTTTAGCAAGATGAAGAAATATCTTCTGAAGTGAGATTACATTATTCTTTATATATATATATATACACACACACACACATAACCGTCTGCATTCTTTGCTAACCAGCTGTGCACACACACACTAATGCAAACACAATGGGAGTTTTGCAAATAGTACAGCTGGATACCATCGAGGGAATACGAAAGCAGTCTCTAGCTGCCTTGCATGTTATCAGCCTCCTAGACAATTACATCACTTCTGCAACTGGCCACGCAGACACACTGTTACCTGCTTCTAGGCAATTAAATAATATTTGGTACTGATTGCAGACTTTTCCATTTTTATTCTTCAAAACCGTGCACAGGCAGAGGCAGGGAGAGCTGTGTAGGAGTGTAAGATGAGTGTACATAAATGAAAAGCAGAGGATGGCAGCAGTGTTATTAGTTTCTGGAAATGGCTGTTCTCTGTACATCTATTTAAAACTGTATTTAGAACACTGAATAGGAATTATTTTAAAGAAGGTCATTGTGTTGTTCTTAGGCACATCAAGGACAGCTAAAATAATCATCATTTCTTCAACATTTAGATGAGGAACTATTAACAATGTATACTGTTATTAACATACATTATTTCAACACACAGAAAGCAATGAAAAGTGTTGCAAAGAAAACTTTAGAAAAATTTTATTTGACATGTTAGACCAAGCCTGTAACAACCAGGATACAGTTTACCTTTGTTCTTCTGCCATTTGGCAGTAAGTGGAAGAAGGAACCCTGCCTTTCATTAGGAAGCCATGTAAGACCCATTGTGCATCATCAGAAATCAGTCTAGCAGCTCATTCTCTAAAAGCAGTGGTAACTTATTTCCAATAACACAGCATGCAGTCCTTCTAAGAGGATATACAGTGAATGCCTTCCACAAAGGTACCTTCATGACATCAGGACAGACAGTGAATAATTTTCCTCAGTGTCAAAGAAAAAAAAGAAAAAAAGGGAAGGGAAAAATGAAACAAGCTAACCAAATGCACTCCTGTCTTTCACACATTTTGAGTAATCCTTGCTCGATTTTCACCTAGTCTGTAGCATCCTACCACACAGGGAGAGCACAACACAGTGATTAACATACTTTACTGTTTTGTAACCTTCCTTCGTAACCTTCCTTCAGCTTTACACCTCATATTTTCATGCTTCTGTTCAGACATCATCAGTACAAATGATTTCTGTCTCTAACCCAAGACTTAAAAACCTTCTGTGCCACTAAAGAAAATGTAGATGGCCATTGTTATAAGAGAAGGGGTAATGTTTTTAAACTAAACAACAGTATATTTAGACTAGATATAGGGAAGAAATTTTTTACAGTGAGGGTGATGAAGCTCTGGCACAGGTTTCCCAGGGAGGTGGGAGATGCCCATCCCTGGAAACATTCAGGATCCAGATGGACAGGGCTCTGAGCAACCTGATCTACTTGAAGACATAGAACCCTCTTCATTGCAGGAAGGTTGAACTAGATGACCTTTAAAGGTCCCTTCCAACCCAAACGACTCTATGATCCTATGATTCAGTCTCTTCTTTCCTTTTTACCTTTTCAGCTGTGACATCTACCCCACCTTGTCTTGAATTTCTCCTTCATGCTTTTCTTTCTCCAAACTGGATTTTACCTTTCTTGCGTCAGTGGCTGCTTTCTGATACAGTTGTATGTTCTCTCCTCCTTTAGTATACTTAAAATTAACTTCTCCTTAATTTTTAATCCTATAAGTTGTTGTTTTCAAATCACCTTGCTTGATTGGCTTTCTTTGTTCCCATGCTAGTCACTCATCTTAGAAAATGCTGTAACATAATCTTGATTTGCACTTGCTAAAATTCAGCTGCCTTTACCTTTCACCAGTTTTTATCGTAAATATCCTATATTCCCTGAGGTTGCAGATACCAAATTTACTGGCAACAGGATTCACGGATGTAATACTGTTCCAACTGATAAATATCTCTAATACTGTCATTTTTCTTTGACTGTATTATCTGTGCAGGATATGACTTAAAAGTGTGAATTTTTTTCCTGATGTGATCTATAAAAATGATATCTCTTTCAAATACTTCCTCAAGACTCAACTCTGCCCTAAGGCCTACAAAATTCTAGCTGTTAATCATGTTGATGGAAGTGACGGACTGTAACAGTAATTGCCTTTTCTTATTTCTTTTTTTCTAATTAAACTCTCCATTACCCCCCCTCTAAGTAGAAAAAAAACAACCCACAACAACATATAATTAATAGTTATATCAGTTCTTCCCTTTCTTTATTTACTTCAACATTGTGGCTGCATTTCTTGCCTATCCATCTTCTCCCCCTTTTAAGACTCTAACCCTGCTGGGGACCAAGGTTTGCCTTCTCCTTACTTGTTCGTAGAGGTAGCACAACCCTCAGGTTTCCTAAACCTGAGGGAGGCTGTTGAATACTGCTGTCAAATAAAGGCAACATCTTGTCTTCAGCTCACTGCTGTCAATTAGGCTAAAAATTAACTACTCTACTTTTCCCCTTTTTTAATGTTATGATAGAGGAAGAGAAGAGGGAAGGAAAAAGAAGAGGAGAAGAGCCTATCAGTTTTATTTCAGGCTAAAATACATGTCTAGTCATACTTGGGCTGGTTGTATCTGTTTAATCTGAATCATTTGACAAGACAAATTGTTTGGCTGATCTGTACAAGAGTTTGTAGAGGAATGAACTAAACTGCTGTCTGAGAACGGGATTAATTTCTCTGAGAAATTCCAATATAAATGTAAATTTCAACGTACTCATTTCCACCATGTAAATGGAAACATGTACATAGAAACACGCAGTTTCCACTCTTCTGACAGCAATTTGGGGCTATCCTTCAAGCTGCTCACAGGTTTTTGACACTATCTTCCAGACCCATATATATCAGATGTAGTTTTGACCTAATATGGGAAGGTATTAATGTAGCAATGCAAGAATCAGTAAAGCCCTATCATGTTCAGAACATTTCTTCCTTCAGGCATAGGTATAAAGTACACCACCACCACAACCAGCATGTTCCACCCACGACGAAAAAAACACACAAAACCCCTTCAACAACAACAACAAAACCCAACCCCACCTTCCCCCCCGGTTTAAAGTCCGTTAAATTCTATAATGTGATTATACTTTCTAGTTAAGCAGGGGGGCCCAGCAGGAGAAACAGGAGCAAAACAACACCCTACACCCACTCCTGGGCTGCTGCTGAATTCATGAATATTGCAGAAACATTTTAGCTTGATGAAAAGGAGAGCGAAAAGATCAAATAAAAGCACTGAGTAGGAAAAATAGTTCTCTCAGCCATTCACAGTGGGAGGAGAAAAACATAGAGAAAGTGAAGAGAGGTCCTTTTAGACTAGAAAAGGTTTGAGATTGGAATGACGTGATTTTGCTCTGTCATTATTAAAATTCATTGTTTTTTAAAATAGCACATTTATACAACTGTTTTTTTGAGCCAGGCATGTAAAAAAAGGGGGAAGCTAGTCTTTAAATTACCTATTTCTGAATGTTAAAGCAATCCTATTTATTGTTCTTTATGTGGCAGGTGTGAGTGAGTAGATCTAAGAGTGAAGAGTGCCACCATCAGGACAACTGGCCAAATGGAAGCAATTTTTGTGAAGGTTGGTTACTCCCTCATTTCCCAACAACAAGATTTACTTGTGAAAATAGTCTCCAAAGTTCTCTTATCTAATATTACCTGAGCAACCAAAGTCGATTGATTTGGTTATTTAGAGGAGGTGGAGATTTCTCTGAAACCTCACACTCTTTTTGTTATTCTCCCTGTACCACACCACACGTGGTTTTTTGAGGTTTCATATTTTTCCGCTTGTGGTCTGTGTTGTCTTTCAACTCTTTCACACAATGGCAACTAAATCAATCCTGTTTTTTGTTTAGTCTTTGGACAACAGTTTCTTTGGTTTCATTTATTGACAATCAAGAGAATACTAATTGTTCCTACATTTAGTCTTGATGGAGATCAGAGACAAGCATGTCATGTGCCACTATAACCTCTTAATTAACAGTATATTGCAAGATCTCAGCAAACATGGCAGTCTCATTCTTCACATTTAATTCACGCTAAGAGTTCTTGAACTCTAAGGCATACAAACATTTTTTTTTTTCTTTCACGGAATAAATAAATAAATAGTCAATCAAATAAGTGGATTTCATTAAAAAGTTCATTAAAAGTGAAGCATACTGCAACAAGCTGTGTAACAAACTAAATCTTGCCTTGGGCAACAAGCAGAATTTATTTACTTTTTGTCTCTTTATCTTCTAACCCTCTCATGTCAGACTGTGACGGATGAAGAGAAAAGAGTTTCCACACCAAAATCTGAATTCTCAGCAAATTGCTGACAGCTGGTGTCATTCCAAATTGCAGATAGGCTATTACTAGTGATCAGTTTATTCCAAGAATTTAGTCTTTTTGACAACTTGCAAATTATTTGTGAATTGTTTTTGATTTTTCACATGCATTTCTTTGCAATTCATTTTTGTTTGAGATATTGTTTCTATGGAGAAATGTTAACCATGTGGGAAATTTGTTTATCCCTGTATGAGCTTTGAAGTAATTTTTAGGTAACTCATCTTACTATTTTCATTCTAAACAAAACATGTTATTTTCTACATAGCATTTATTCACTAAGATATTTTTTGAGAATTTGATTTGTGAAAAATTTAAATTATGACAGAGAGATCTGCAATATGAACCATTCCACAAATCTTTTGAACAAGTATACTCAGCTCTGCCTCTGTGAGAACATTCCTGCAAATGAAACCTGTCTATCAAACTCTTTATGACTGGACAGTATGGAAAGGTCACTGGTCACAGCAAGCACCACAGTAAAAGCACATTTTCTCCTCAAAAACATATAAAAAATCTCCTTATGCTTCATTTGTGTAATTCTAATTCCGCGATCTCTTTTGCTTTATCAGTTTCTTTCAGATTTGTCAGCTTGCTAGACACTACCTGACAGTATCAGCAAAAGAGAGAAATTAAGAATAAGTAAAAACAAAATAGCACAGCTGTTTCTTGTTTATATCATTCTTTCTGGATGTGAATTAGATTGTCGCCCCCCCCCCCCCTTTATATTTTAGCAGCAGACAGAGATCATTTAAAGAAGCACATAAGCAATAAAGATCTTCATGTTATCTTTTTATAACTTGTGTATTATTCACTCCCTGTCTCCTCTTGGCTCTCTTTCTAAGAAGCAGGATTCCTTTACATTCGATTTTATATTCTAAATCTCATGCTTCTCGTTTCTGACCAAAAAATATGAGAGGGAAAAAAAGACTGAACCAAATTGTGTTGTTCTGTGCTGTTTAGATGATTACATACCCAGAAGGAACCTTGCTGCACTGCAGGAAAACGATCTTGATCATCTGGAAAATTTTGGCAGGGAGGGGAGACTTCCCTCTACTTTGTGCATGTTGCTTGAACCACTTCTTTTCCTTACTTATTGAAGGAAGTTTTGTTCAAACGGATCTTTAAAATCTTGTATGCTATCTTCACGATGTATTTCTCACAGCACAGAATTCATATTCATCATTCCTTGTTCATTAGCAGAAACACTCCCTGAATAATCTCTATTCTCGTAATATTATTTTTTTGTAGATTATAAAGTTTTGGAACATTTTTTTCCTCTCTCTTCTCTCCCTTCAGTTAGATCTAGAATCAAAAACTCTTCATCTAGTTCACCAATGCTAAAAGATGTCAGAAATCTCAGTAGAGTTTTGTCTCATGGGAAGAGACAGGTCTGTATCAAAAGTGAATTCTATTTAAAATGGACTTTAGTTTGTGGAGATCTCATAAGCACATCTCTAATCAAAATGGAGTAATTGCTGCACCAAAGCAGCATTCATTCAGAATATACATTTCAATGCAGCTGAGCTTGAGAGGGAAGATTAAAATGATTTCAGGAAAGGATATGCATGATTCAACACTGAGTAAAGGAATAATCTTTAGAGAACACAGAAAAGTGGCTCTTCTCAGAAGTATAATTTCTGCTATGTGCAAAATGCATTAACATGAGAAAAGAGGTTGTGATAAGGTTCCATAATACTGAAGCTACATTTGTTTGTTCTGATGCTCTTTGCGTGACATCAGTATTTATTGCCTTACTGATTTGCATTATATGTCAATATGCATGCATCATTCTAGGCCTTCCATGAATCACATTGCTCCTTTCATTTCTCAGGTGCCACAATGTCAGCTGGACTTGTGCTGCCTCCATTCAAGGCTGACAAATTCAGCAATGATAAAATCACCCTCCTCTTTTGGTATATATCCAAAATGTCTTTGCTAATTAGAAATGATCCCTTATTCTAAAGGCACTTAGGCCACTGATGCAGTTTTCATCCCTGTGAAAGGGCACCCCTTAAAACACTTCACCGAAAGAGAAGTAATACTATTATTTTCATCTTACAGATGCAGAATTGCAATAGACCGAAGAAATGACTTCTCCAAGGTTATACAGTAAGTCTACAGCAAAGCGTGGAATTATCTGAGATTCCAAAGCTTTAGGCTAGCACTGTAACTACTGGACCAAACATTTGTCTTCTTTTCAAGAACATACTGTATCCTAAATAGAGAAGTGGCGCAGATCCTTACAGGAAAGAAAATTAATCCTAAAGCATGCATTTCAAATCTTTATGTAACATTATGCCTACCATACAATTTTACATTTCTGAAGCTTTAAGAGTATAGAGTATCAGCCAAGCTTAGATTCAGGTGCTAGTTGTCTTCCCCCCCCCCAAATAAAACAAAAAACCACAGCAAGTCTCCAGCAAAGTACAGAATTATCTGAGTTTTCAAAGCTTCAGGCTAGCATTACAGCTACTGGACTAAATATTCATCTCCTTTTCAAGAATCTCGAGCATCCTGAACAGAGAAGCTACTGCAAATTTGAAAGTAAGTAGGACTACTTTTGTTTTATTACTTCGGTGCGCTGTAAGTAGAACCATTAAAGCATGAATTTTTTGTGTACTTTAAACAGTGATTGATCAGAGTTCGAGGTAGGTGATATTCAGGCAGGAAAATCAGAAAGAAGAAGGGGAGAGAGTCTTAATGCTTATTTTTATTCTCTGTTTTGTTCATCTCTGTTTAAGGAGAAAAAAAAGACAGAACTTCACATTGTTATTACATAATGGTGATAAAACTTACTATCTTATAATCCCATTAACCTAATACATTAGCTTTTTTTTTTTAACTTCAGGAATATTTCAGTTGGTCAAAGGAGACTGTTTCTTAAAATGTGGTTAAAATCTCTTCCCAACAATCTAAAATATAGGGAATAAAAAACTTTTTTCCAACATCTTTATAAATAGAAAGGGAACCAAGCAAGCAAGAGGCAACACGTGCTTTAAAGCAGGTTGGGTACCACTTGCAAAAGTCATGTAACACACCCTGCAACAGGCCAATTTGTTTCTTTTTCGATTTAGTAGGAGAGCTTGGGTTCCTCTCCTTGTAGCATAAGTGGCATTATTGAAATAATGAAAGACTGATAAGCTGGAAACAAGAAAAAGAGTGTGAATAAAATGCACAGGTGACTTTCAAACTCTAGGATGGCTGTAACAGAAGTGGCAGAAAAAGAAAAAATACAAAAAGAGAAAAATTATGATATAGATGTTTACAGACCAATTTTAGAGTCAGTCTAGTTTTCGGCCCTCTTCTTTCTCAGATCTTTGACAGTCACATTTTTTGATGTGAAATCACATTTGCACATCAAGGTAAAATGTTTGCTTTACACAGTTAGTTCACTACTACATTTTATTGATGTTCATGTTTTAGTGAAATTCTCAACATTATGTTAATGTAGATCTATGTAAGAGTCTATCCTTTAGAAGAAAGACGTGAGTAGGATAGTTTTCTAGGACATTTACACTGGCTGTTTCTGGAAAAAAAGAATAATACAAAACCACCTCGGTGTTCTTAGAGAACCAAACTGTTTCCTAAAAAAAATGGGCAATTTGGCAGTGGTACTTGACTCTGTATTAAACTGCCCCACAAACTGCTCTCTAGAGTGGCCCTCCCCACACACTTGCTCAATTAATATATAATTATTTACATCAGCATGAGATTTGCTTTACTGTCCTCTGCTGAGATTATCTATCAGGGAACTGCCCTGAAGGGTATTTCATAGGAAGTCAAGTCTCCATGGTCACCATAGCCTTGTCTGGCTTTATAATCAATTAATCAAACTTGATTTTAAAAATGGCAGAGAACCCCTCCAGGACAGCCACTGTGCTGCAAAGCACTCCTTAGGGATATCGGAAAATGATGTTCAAGTCCCTGCTACACATCAGTCAGGTAGATTGCTTTGAAGCGGTGTCTCCCACATTGCAGGAAAAGTGCTTTCGCCACAGTTACCTGAGTGTTCTTTTCAGTCTGCGCGAGGGAAGTGGTATCTAGGAGGAGATGAATGGTTGACAGCCTTGAGCAGAAGGAGACAGCTCGCTGTCCAGAACTCGCTGCCTGTGTTACAGACTAACCGTGGACTAGTTGCTCAAGTGTCTCGGAAAGCATCATGAGCCTTTCTGTTTTCCTTTCTGTCTTAAAGGATTCTTTCTACAAACTTTTAATCTGCATTGCGTGCAAGCCAAAATTCCTAACACAGAACTGGATAGCAACCATATGCATTGGAGTTGTGAGAAACCCTTGGAGCTTTTTTCTTATAGGACTGCCATCAAGAAGAATAAAATACATGCCTTTTTTTTTTTTTTTTCACTCATCCATTGTGTTCACTTCTAAATAGGTTAAGGCAGCTGTGTGATATATGGATAACTGCATCTGTACGAAACACCTTTTGTGTCTCAGTCTCTGGGGATGTTCAAAACCCCTCTGGGCATGTTCCTGTGCAACCTGCTCTAGGTGGACCTGCTTTGCAAGGAGGGTTGGACTAGATGATCTCCAACCCTGTATCATTCAGTGGTTCTGAACGCTTTCTTTGCTACCATACTTCATGTTGTCACAGATAAAAGTTACGGACGTCAAAGTTACAACCACCTGAGTAAATAACAAATTCATTTAATTTTGCTGTCTCTCTTCTTGTGGTCTGTTGTTAATAAATTAAGAAAAAAAAACAGACAAGGCTATTTTTCAAGCATGACTTTGTTTTTCAACTTCACAAAGCATCCATAAAGAATTTCAGAAGGCATATCAATATTACAGTCTAACAGTAGAACTTTGCTGTCACTTTATTTTAGGTCTGCTGTAACTTAGAAGAAAAGCATGACGTTCATGATAGCAGCCTATGAGAAAGATTTGACCTAGGTTTTTCTGATACTCCAAGTGAGTGTTTCGACTGCATCCCCGTTAGTTAAAGCCTTGATCATTGCTTCAAGTGAGATGATTCCTTCAACAAGTTCAGTTTCTGAGCCTGCTGTAATGCACTGTACATCTCCAGAGCCTCTTACTGAAAAAGCTGTATTCACTGAGGTGATACGGGTTTTGCTAATAGCAAACTTTGCAAAACTGAACTCAGCTGGGTTATGCAATATGTAATTGAAACTATATTCTTCCTCAGTTTTCCTCATGGCAACAGAGACATACCTCATCACTATCACTGTAATTAAGTCATTATAAATATACATTGATTATTCTGAAACCTGTGGTCTAGTATAAAATCCCAGCATTACTGTGCTTGAAAACATCGCTTTGACATATTACTTACTATTACAGTATTGTACTCTGGCAAAATATTAAACTATTCAGTACAGGACTCTCAAGGGAATGGGGGAGGGAAGAGATATAAAAAACAAAAACTTGGTATTGTATCCTCTAGTATTGATTTTAGTAAAATGGTTTAGTGCATTCTGTAAAGGGCTAAAATATTCCCCTGGTTTGTTTTGGCTGTAAGACTCAGACTTTTCATCCATCTTTGTTAAATCCACCACATTTAAATAGAGTTTTCAATCCAGCACTTTTTAAAAATGTTCTGTGGATTGACACAAGTTAGGAGATGTAAAATGCAGAGACAGGAATAGAATCATAGACTAGTTTAGGTTGGAAGGGACCTTTTAAAAGGGTGTCTAGTCCAACGCTCCTGCAGCAAGCAGGGACATCTTCAACTAGATCAGGTTGCTCAAATCTGTGTCCAACCTGACCTTGAATGTTTCCAGAAATAGGGCATCTCCCATTTCTCTCTGGGCATTGCCCATTACCTCTCTAGGCAACCTGGTTTGGTGTTTCACCACCCTCATCACAAAAAAATTCTTCCTTATATCTAGTCTGAATCTACCCCCTTTTAGTTTAAAACCATTACCTCTTGTCCTATCGCAACAGGCCCTGCTAAAAAAGGATGTGGTCCACTGAAGCAGATATCCTAGAATGTTCAGTCCTATATGGATTTCAGAGAAGGACAGAGATGTCAGAAGGGACAGCTGTCACTTTTTCTAGCTCAGTCTTGGAAAACTTCAGGGATAAAAAGTCCACAACTCTTTGGGGCAGTGTGGTCTTTTTTTTTTTTTTTGGGGGGGGGGGGGGGGGGGGGGGGGGGGGGAGGAGGGCCATTCCTAGAAGTATTAACCATCTGCAGTTCCTATGAGTTAAATACTTGGGGCCAATCTGTGCTCTCTGCAGACTTTTTTTTCCATGTTTGTCAATGGTTTCACCAGATGCTGATCAAGCCTATATACCAATTTTACTATATCCATTTTGGTAATCTGGACTCATAAAATTTGACTAACAACATTAAAGGCAATTCATTGAACCATGTCTGGTTATAATGCTGGCCTTGGTTTGCAGCAAAGGAGAAGTGCAGTGCTGGATTCTAAAATGAGTATTTCAAACCATATGTTTTGCAGATCAGTAGAGGATGACATGTTTTTTACGCCTCTAAACATTTTCATTTTTTCAACTTGCAATATACAATTCTATGGTGAGGGTCTGTTGTGGGGTTGTTTGTTTTTTCTTTAAAAAAGTGAAATTCATTGCTAAATTATCTGTGCCAGGTAATTTCACAAAAGTAGTATAATTATATGCTTTTAAAGCTGGGCATTATTGTGCCTAAATGCTAGGACAAAGACTGCTTAAAATGCTCTTTATAAAGAAATATGGTTATTTTCTGGCTTTAGCTGAGGGACAGGCAAAGACATACTTAAAAACTAAAAGACGTGAGTCTAAAGTAGCAAAACAGTTAATTGTGACCTTAATTCTTATAATTAATTTAATTCATAGCAATAGCTAAAGGATACTTACATTTAGCCCTTTGATCCAGAGTACTACCTTTTCATTATTTGATGTGTATTTAAAAGTGCTACTCCTGTGTTAACTTTGAATTTCTGACCTTCTAACTCACAAATCTCACTATTTAGCATTCACTTACTATCTGCAGTAATAATACCAGTATTATAATGCTAACTTAGAAACTGATCAATACTGGAAACTCTATTATGTTCATCTGCTTTTTGAATCAGGAGACAGCATCCTCAACCAGATCCATTTACAATTTTGGTACTACTACACAAAACTGAAGATGGTGACCATCTTTGTAGCTGACAATAAAAAGAGCAGGAACAAGAGTCATCAGAGAACTAAATGGTAGCTTAAAACAACTGGGATTTATAATATTTTAAGAATGATATTGACATTGTTCTTGCATTAGTATGAATATTGAGAGAAGTTAATTTAATACAGTAGAATTGCGTCCATACAACTGACCACTACATCTTATCTCCAGACTTTCTGGAACTCTGGATCCTCATTCAGACAAACCTGACTGTTGCTTTCATCCTTCAAAGGTAAATTAATTGAATAACATATAAATAACCTGGAGTTCTTACGGGAAGAAATAACACACTTGTTTCTTTAGCATGGATAGGAAAACATTTACTATGTTTTTTTGTAGAAATGCAGTAAAAACTTCGTAAAAAGTTTGTAAAAAAAGTTCCTCTAAATAAACCACTACTACCATCCCCATATAAGACCAAGCAACCTGTTGGCTAGCGTTCTGCATGCTACTAAGCTGTTGCAGACCCTCCCAGTGGTGATTTATATTTAAAGGCTGCTAAAGGCATGTAGTTTCTGAAACTTATTGAAATCCTTTAGGTTACAGGGTGCTATATAAATCCAGTAGGCTTTAAAATATTTTTCCCTGTCAATGAACACACGTATTTTCAGACATCAAGCAGAGATTGCACTGGGAATTTTGCAGTACTTGTGGGATATTGTCACTAGCATCACAGTGGTTATTGAATAATATGCATATTAAAGAAGATAACTGAGACCAGAGGTGACCTCAAAGTGAAATTCCAATCAGTTCACTGCAGCTTTTTCTGGCAACAGGACAGATCCCATTATTTTGATCTGTACTGTCATTTGCAATACAAACATACCCTTTAGTGAACCCTTCTAAAGCTGTTTATACTTACAGATTAAGATTCACCATCTACTTTCCTTTGCAGCCCACTTAGGGAGTATATGCTGCATGTGCAAGTCTTTATGCTTTTTATTGAACTATATGCATTTCTATTTCTTTTTTTCTTTGGCTGAACTAATCATCTGTTGATAGGAGCTCCTATTGCAGTAGAAGAAACAGCCATGCTCTTTGTAAAGTTCAGCCATAGAAGGATGAAGAGGAAAGGAATGATAAAAACGGTTTTCCTAAATATTTTCTAATAATTTCTATGCTTTATGAAAATTTTGCACTTCTTGAAAACCAAAGAAATGTCAATATATTCATTCCTGGTTTTGTGAAGAAAATGCTAAACTTCACTCAACAGATCTATTTTCTTTCTCTTCTTTCTCCCATGAAAATAAAATACATTATCTGTTCACCTTAAACAACATGTGTCTATTCTCTTAGAAGGATGACTAAGGAAATCTTCAGTTCGTAATCTAATGTTTCCCTTTTTTCCATGGCAGATAGGCACCTTCAAAAGTTATAACAAAGTGCTTTAAAGTTATATTTTAAAAGACACATATTCAGCCATTGTGGGGATGCGAGTTCAAGATTCTGCTTCCTGGAAACCCTTCAGCATTGCTGCCAGACCTTTAATCTGATCTTAAGATCTCAGTTTACCATGAGTTCTCATACCATAACTGCAACAGCTTTCCTCCTGTTAACTCATCACTGAGTGGAAGTGCTTTTTATATAGTATCTTAATGCTGAAACCGTCTCCAAATACAAGAGCTGGATTCTCATTATTCCTCTGCCTGAGATCTCCTAATCCTGTTTATCCCAACTGTCTAGAGAATCCTAATTATGCCAAGCTATAGCACAGAGGGAAGCAGTCTGCCTTCATTTTCGCTGAAGTTATTCCATTTTACTTAGAAGAATTCAAGACTTGTCATGCAAAGATTACCAGTATTACCGTAGCTGTGTAACCAGTAAGAGTTGTCTTGATACCTAGAGAGCTGGGTTTGTTCAGCCTGGAGAAGAGAAGGCTCTGGGGAAACCTTATAACAGCCTTTCAATATCTGAAGGGAGCCTACAGAAGAGCCAGAGAGGGACTCTTTGTCAGGAAGTGTAATGAAAGGACAAGGGGCAACAGGTTTAAATTGGAAAAGGGGAGATTTAGACTAGATACTAGAAAGAAATTCTTTACAGTGAGGGTGGAGAGGCACTGGAACAGGTTGCCCAGGGAAGTCGTGGATGCCCCATCCCTGGAAGGGTCCAAGGCCAGGCTGGATGGGGCTTTGAGCAACCTGCTCTAGTGGGAGGTGTCCCTGCCCAGGACAGGGGGGTTGGAACTCAATGATCTTTAAGGTCTCTTCCAACCCAAACCATTCTATGATTCTATGATATGCAAAAATTACATGAAGTTATTGAATTTGGGTCTCTCTAGGGTGAAAAATTTGATGTGAGAGAGGAGTAACACCTGAAAGAGGCACCATCTAATTTGTGCAGATTACACAGCCATTCTGGAATTCAGGATTACACCACCACATTATCCTCTCCTTGAAGTGTTAATTCATTAACATTATCTTTCTAGGTATCATTGATTCGTGGTTTCCCTGTTAGGCTGTGATTTTTTATGAAGATACAAAGCAAAAAAGTCCTGATGTAATCCTATACTAAGCCTTAAGAGGAACGGCACCGGACTTGCCTTATCATACTCCCTTAAAGTTCCTGGGAAACAGCCTACCCATTTTGTTGTTGTTTTCGCACTGGAGCTGCCCTTATTCTAGATCACAGTACTAGATCTGTAGAGAGTCCCTCACGGTTACGAACTGGGAGTAAAAATCTATAGTCATACACTGCATAATTTTAGCCAGGAATAGATAAAACCAATTGGTTTTTATATAAACCTCTAAATTTATTTCATACAAAATAATCTTTTATAGCTTTAACCACATAAGTTATCTTTAATATAAGTTTTTATATTTCATTTGATAGTCCCTGAAATGTACAGTGTTGTCTCCAAATGGTACTAAATTCTGAGCTGCAGTCTTAATTTTATCCATCAGTAGAAGTAGAAGAGCGACAAACATTTTAAAAAAAGGAGGAAGAATACTTGGCAGAGTTAAGGCTTCAAGAAGACAGAACCAATTAGTTTTTTTACTCTTACTGCTCAGTCAACAATTTGCAACCTGGAGGAGTGACAAGTCAGTCACTGAATAGTGTGTCAACACATGTATCTTATCTTTTATTGTGGCATTATCCTGCTGTTTTTACATTCTCACAAGTGGACCTGCTCCTGAAACTTATCATTATATGAAAATTCAGATGATTGAATAACAGCATTTGATTCCAAGGTTTTACATGTAATTGGTTATTTTTTCTGTAAATCTTTATACAATGCCAAATAGGCAGTACACAGTTTTCACTAGTAGCATGGGGTTTTTTGGGGTGCCTTTATTTCTTCTGAAAGTAATGTGTTCTCAACAGTTGAATCTTAGCTTTTAGAATTAGAGGGCTCTCTAAATACAGATAACACAAAGGCAGATCCTTTCCCACATACTGACAAAATAAATTATAGATTATTTAGAAACTTTTCTTTGTTTGTTTTTATAACTGTTGTACAGAGTACTAACAAGATTAAACAGAACTGACTTCCTGAAGGCTCTGAAGGCTAGGAAGAGTGTTTATACTGCCTCCAATTGGCCAAACTCCCAACCTCTAAAATCTACCTTGGAATAAGAATGTGAGGCCAATTTATGAGCTAAACTGAAAGCTTCCCTACTGAGGCTAATTGTGGCACCTTTATGAGGTTCTCAGAAGCACTGTCAGAGAAAAAAATATTTTGCTCATTGAAGAAATTGGGCCTTCAGGCAGCACTGATAGCACTGACACTGGCAATAGAAGTTGAATGTCTGTTTAAGCGCACACAGGTGAGCGCTTAAACTTTAAATCAAATGGGTGTAAAAATCTCACCAAGTATGCTATTTTTGAAGAATGGAGACCCAACAGAGAATTTTTCATTTTCTTAATGCAGGTGATCTCTCTGCACAGGCAGCACAGTCAGAAACTCCCAGATTTTAATCCCAGTTTACACTCAAATTGTGTCTGTGATCATGACTGCCTACTCATACTGCTTACTGTACTTAAATTCTAATTTGCTAAAAGGGGTATGTCAGGAGGTTATTTAATGAAGAAAATTCTACATCTGAATCAACTGCCTCTGGAGCAACACATTGAGGGAAGCCACATTGAGAGATTATCACATCGCACAGCAACAGCGCACGTTTTAAATGCATTAGCAGCCCAGGCAGTACCTGGTGGCCCCTGGCGCCCCATATTTACCAATACAGCATTGAACACTATCCCCCCCCCCCCCCCAATTCTATGTGAACTCTGGTCCGTGCAGCAGCAGGAAGGGAGGGCAGAGGCAGCTTGGAGAATGCAAGTAACTTTGGCCAGCACCCACTTTTCTCCCTGACAGTACTGCCTGGGCTGTGAGGGATTAGCTTCCTCAGACAGTCCTATCAGGACTGCAAGGGCCTGAAATGGAGTGTTTGGCCTCGCCTGGACTCAGACTATTGTTTTGTAATAAAAGTTATAAACTGAACCTCAGCAAACAGTCCTGGCAAATAAATGGTGCAGCTGATGCCATAATCTTTGAGTAGAAGAGGCCCTGTAGTTTCTGTGCCCAGAACGTCAGCCTTCACATAACCTGAGGTCTGCACCACCAACACACTGCACCTTTATTCCTATTTTGTCCGGTCTTTTCATCTGCTGACTGCTGTTCCCGTTCGTGTTGGCCTACGCCTAGGAAAGCATTTTCATTACTGAATAAGGGAGGCATGGGAATTCAGATGCCTTCTTCAGAGCATAACAAGATTATAAGAGGAGTCATGAGACTGTTACCTCTGTTCATTGTTTGCATTAATTTAGACTTAGTAACGATGAAAATCCCTTTTCCCTGTTCAGTTACTGGATTCTTAAAGCTGTCAGCTTGTCCTGGTTGGAAACAGAATTTCAGTAAAACCCTCCTCGAAAGACTGCACGAAATGTTCCTAAGCCAACTATTGTCATTAAACATTTAGTAAGAAGATTCAGTTTAAAACACTGTGAGTTGGCCACCACTTCATTTAATTAACATTGATTCCGAAAGCACAATATAAATGTTAGTGCTTTTTTTAATCACTCTTTCTTTATATTCCAGTTGCAATGGTTCTAAAGCTTATATGATTATAATCATCATGCTCAAAGTAAAACGATTTTTCCCATGCCTTCCATTCCTTACATTGTTTTTAGATTTCCCAAGGGGCACATATTGTGTAAGATTACGATGATAAAGATTTTAAGGCAATTATGTTTCTTTAGTTGGAAGCTGAAGTTAATGTTTTTGAAGGTTGCATTCCCAAGAGCCCTGCTACAAACAGAAGCCATAATGCCCCTCCTTTACATCTAACACAACCAATTGTCAAAAACAAGGCAGAAAGGCTTGCCTATCTTTGTGAACCACAAGTCAATTTTTCACTTAATATATCTGCTTTTGGTTGAGTAGAAGATGTCTATAACAGAACATTTAACAAACACTGTAATTTGCTGGGGTCAGCCAGGTCTGTAGCTTTGTGACTCTGAGCCCTCTTAAATTACGCTATCAGCTTTCAAAACCTTATTAGGTTTAACCCATTTCGGCGCCACTGGCTTCTCAGAATCACCAATACACCTCTAATCAGAAAACCGCAGAGAAGCCAATCTGCTGCTATCAGAAACCTCAGTACAATTTTGTGTATTAATATTTCAGAAAGCATGTAGGAACACATGCTCCCTGCTGAGCATTACAACCAGGCGAGCTACAGCAGCAGCCGAGACTGATGGCCGGTAAACCCCGCCAGAGAAACTCGCTGCTGTCTCTCGTCTGGCGGTGGATTTGGTAACCAAAGAAGGGAAAATGAAATGGGTTATTTGGCTTGCCACTAATAAATTCCCATAACTGTCAAGTGAGACAACACACAGAACTCGTGTCTCTTACAGGAACAGAAAACACCTAAAATGGCGTCTAAGGGCCACAGCTTTTGCGCCATTACCCTATGGCTGATGTTACACACCTTTTGTTTCCCCTTCTCTCCCCACCTCTGGTGAAGACACTCCGGCACCGTTTGTGAAGCGCTTCTCGATCATAAACAGCTGCGAATCCTCTTACTGGGCTGAATATTCCAGCCACCGCAAAGCCAAGAAAAGGAACGGTTTTCCAGCAGCGATATCTCGCCTTCCTGGCGGATCCGGATCAGGGCCAGGGCCCGGGCCCGGGCCGGGCCAGGCCAGGGCCTTCCCCATGTAGGCCGCGGGCCTCAGGATGGGACCCGGGGAAGGGCAGGTAACCAAGGCCCATCCTTCAGCTTATTCAGAGCGGCAGCCACAGACCTGAGGTGGCGGCTGCAGCCACGGGGTTTCCCTTTTCCCTCAGGCTTTAAGCGGGGGCGGGGCGGGGGGGGGTGGAGCTAGCGTCGCTTATGGCGCCGCGCGGGGCCTTGTGAGGGGCGAGGTCAGGTGCGGTTCAGCGCTTCGGAGGATACGGAAAGGCCGCCGGGTCTGGGTCTGCAGGTGGTGTGAGGTTTTTTTTTATTATTTTTTTTCCTCCTTACTATGCACCTGTTTCGTGTCACAGTCGTGCGGTTAGGGCCGCCCCTCCCTCTCAGGGCCCTCCTGCCGTGGGCGGGAAGGCCCCTTGTCCCTGTCCTCCTTGGAGAGGCGAAGCTGCCATTAAATCTATCACTTCTAAACTTTCAGCTCTGTTAAAGTGAAATGAGAGCTACTTAAAAAGCTGACTGTCATGGGAGGACTTAAGTCTTTCCTATATTAAAAAAAAAAACAACACACAAAACCCATTATAAAATACTTAGAAAATCAGGGTTTCTCAGATGCTTGTGATGGTGAGGTGTCTTTCTTGTGGAGCAGGTGACTGAAAGACATTATTACCTTAATTTGACCGAGCTATTAACTTGCTTGAAGGTCCATCTCACTGAATGCTTCCAAAATAAGGAATAAATTTACAAAAGGCAAAAATATTCTTTCACTGGAGAAAAAAAATAATATAGGTACACAGGTAATTTGGAAGGCCTGCATAATGCTTCAGTATTCAGCTGTTTCTCATCTCTACAACTTTTTTTTGCACCTGGCTGTACAAATTAACAATAATTTGGGTGGTTGTTAGGAAATCAGCTTAAGGGGCCCTTCAGGACTACCTCATCTCCTTAGGCTTTAATATTTTTTTTTTTTAAGTTCCTTCAGGCTAGCACACAGAATGTGCTTTTAAGTTCTTTGGGACTTTTGTAGATAAAATATGAAGTGAAAATAACTGAGTTTTAGCAGAAACATACCCATTGGATTTCATAGGTTATAGAGACATACAGCCCCCCAAAAAATAGTAGAATTACTGCTTATACCAAACATTGTTCTGACTCCGGGGAATCTGAATTTGAGATGTAGCCAGAAGTCACTAAAGCGTATGAATCCAACAAAGTTACACTTTTTTTTTTTTTTCCCCTTTTCCCTTTGTTGATGTTAATTATATTTTAAAGGAATTGTCCTGAGCAGACCAGAAATACATATGGTATTGTAAGAGCAAAGCTTGATGGTGCTTGGTACCTTGTAATTTTAAACTATCTGCTGGAGCGAGTGATGTGCTACTCTATCTAAACCTAGATTATTACTATTTTTTGTTAGTATTCATCTAGTGTTGCAGACACACTCTTCTGACCAACAACAAATTCCTCCATGCTTTCACATCCTGTTTTACCACTGTCTTTGCACCAAGATGATAGTTCGTGGGGTGTGCGCTCACTCTGACAAATCTTTTCTGCTTTGTATGACATATTAATAATATTAGCAAGAGAGACAAATTTACCCTGATCTAGCAAAATAGCTGGGAAGTAGAACTATTCATGCAGGATGTGAGAGATCTGTAGATCTCAGTCTTACTCTACTCTTAGTAGAGTTCCCTAACATGTTTTAAGCTCTTAAATAAAAGGTAGTTGCTCTTCTCTGCTTTTAAAAGCAAGTGCTATTGAGTGATCTCAGCAGACAAAAACCCCTTCAGAACTACACTAAGTTAAGTTGATCCATTTTGATCAAATCAATAATCTTCGGGGGGGGGGGGGGGTGTTAGATCCTTTTTTTTACCTTCTGATTGAATTTTAATCAGGAAAGATACTTCATTTCAGTTGTCAGAGTTAAGTGCTGTCTTTGACCTTAGCCAGTCATTTGATAGCTCACGCATGTTGTGTATGCTCTCAAAGCACTACCAACAATTCCCGGTTTATGTCAACCAATTCTTGGCATAGCCTAGAATGACATCCAAGATCAGATTATTTGAAAACATATTCTTTCTGTCTACTTTACTCTGTAGTTTTCAGACCAATTGACAATTTTAGGACCCTGGAATATCACTAGTGCCTAAGCAGGTCATTAAACAAGACATGGCAGGGAAATAAGGACATTAGAGACCAAGAACATCACAGGCCGGAATATAGAGAGAATAAGTTCTATCACATGCTCTTCTCCCCAGTGTGCACATAGGTGAAATGATTGCTATTGACTCTGAGCAAAACTAGGTTTGACCATTTCTGCTGGAAGACCAAAGGATACAAAAAGTAAATTGTTGCACATGTAGCATACTTATACCAAGTTTTGTTCTGTACTGCCCATGAATTGATATTTATAACTTTTCTTCATCTGAGAAAAGGAAGTTATAACAATTAAACTTTTTGCAAAGAATTTTGAAGATGAGTGCTCAAGATTTAATATTTATTATATTTTTATTGATCCATTCAGCACTTAGTTTGATAGTGGCTAAAGGAGGAAGCTTTTAGGCACTAGTTTATAATGTCAAAATGCAGAAGTAATGCAAAACTTCTCATAAAGTGTGGTAGCACCAGGAAGAAAAAAGCAACTGTGTCTATCAGTAGCTAACCTGACATTCTTACTGTTTTGTCAGTTAAAAGAGAAAAGTTTATATATAAACGCAGAAAAGGAGCTTATCCAAATAGATCTCCTAATTTCAGGGTAACAACCTGTCTCTAGTGGTGCGTTTTTTTCTTTGGGAGACGAAAATACTTGATAAATCAACATTTTTTTAGAAATATTGCTAAACAAGTCAGGTAACTTTCTGGAAATACAATCAGAAAGCTCAGCAAAGGGAATCTATTTTAGTATTTGGGAATTTGGAATTGTTTTTCTTATTGCTAATAGCACATTTAAAATGTAGAGTTGTATCTACTAGTGCCATCCTTCTGATGAGTGGGAACAGTAAGATCCTGTAAAGGAAAAGAGAAATGTTAATCTTTAATACCACAATTATTCCGCAGCATTATGAAGATAGCCATCTTAATGTGGTTCTGATAAGAGAAAGAGATAAAGCTGTCTTGTGGTATTGTGATTTTTTTTTTTTGTTTTGTTTTGTTCTCTAGAATGATGCTGGGGCAGAGGTAGTGGACTATAGTTTATCCCTGAACAAAGCTGAACCACCTTCTAATCTCTTATGCACAGATTCTTATGACAAGATTATGGAAATCCCCAGTTCAGCCAGTTGTCCAAGAGTGGATCACAGAAATTCTCAAGCACTCGAGGAACATTACTAGCTGTGATTATAATCATGGAACTCATTTCTTGTGTGAGTAATCCTAATACAAGCAAGTAAACCATTTTTTTAAGATTTATTTTTTTTTAAACCCACCAATGCACCCTGATCTCATTTTATGTAGTGGCACTGTTGGCATGAATGTAGATTAAAAGATCAGAGAAATGATGAAATGTATGAAGTCTCTCCTACCTGTTTTTTGGACACGACTCTACATGTCAAATTAATATCTTTGGAGAAACCCATGTCTATTTCTAATCTGATCAGCGTAACTAAAATTATCTTTCTTATGGCGTAGACTGTTGGGAGGCCCTTCAGGAAAGATCTTCCACACACCCCTCTCCTTTGTGCAACCTAAAAGGCTTTGAAATAGGAAATACAAATTTATTTAAGGAGAAAAAGATTTAAACATAGGAAAGATCAGTACACATGCACACACTTGTTTACAAAAGTGTTGAGGAAATACATTCTCCAGATTGGGGGGAGGGTGCAAGGCAGGGGGTACAGATGTCACTGATGCTTATTTTGTAGTAATTTTGTATTTTCATACTCAAAAATTATACTCATTTGATAGCAAGCTAGAAATTGAACCGCTTCTTAAAATAGTCTTGAGGCAGAAATCTTAATGCCATGTAATAAAGTATATTTTTCTCAATTAAGGAAAATGTTTCCATTGCTTTTTTCATAGCCAAAGAAGTTGGGCTAGGAGAAACACAGTTTTATTCTGCTTCCATGAGGATTCAGGCAAAATCTTGTGTTGCTGAATTAAAAAGCTGGGCAAGCTTGTCTTTTCTTACAAGAGGTTAAGGCCTTCTTCCAGACCTTGTTGGATCCTGAGAGGTCAGCATATCTAAATTTTGCCTTTTGAAAGTAGTTATATCTAAATATGTAGGTAGTTACTTACAGTCTGTTCATACTGTTACAACCTAATCCTAGAAGGATGCCAAAAGTTAAACAGACCATTCTCCTATTTATTTTTGTTTTCCCAAAAGTCCCCCACCCTTTTTCTCATGTAACTGGAAAGCCCTCTGGCAGCATAAAGATTAAGATTCTTGCTTTGTAATTTTACTGTGTGTAATAGTTCCTTTATGAAGTAGTACAATATTTAGGATGTTGTAAAAATTAATTTGTACTTTCAGTGCATATGATACAATAATACTGTGTCTGGTAGGATGCTTTTGCATCATTGATTACATTTTTTTTCTGATTGTTAAATGTTTTCAATTGGATATGCTGTTTAAGAGAGCTTGAACCCTCTACCTCCCTGCAAAATCCACAAAACAAAATCTTTGTAGATGTCTTTATTAGTGTAGATTCCCTTAGTTGCTTAAATAACATAGGCAGCTGTTAATTATTGTTAAACTGTTTTTTCCTGTTTAAATATTCTTACTCCAGAACAAGAGCTCTGGGTCTTGTTGAAGTTTCTTGCACGTTGTTGACTTCCATTCACATCAGAGGAAATTGAGTTGAACGCAATACTCCAACAAAATTGTTCGGTATTATTCAGTATTACCTTAAAAGCTAATATAACGAAATTTAGTGTCCAGCCAAAGTCTGAATAACTGCTCATGGTATCCTGTCAGAGTGAATCAGAAACTCAATATTGGACAGAGCATGTTACTCATTTTTAACATTGCCAGCAGAAATAACAGAACAAATGGGAAGGTACAGCACTGTGAGTTATCTGTGTAATTGGCACCACCTAAAGCTGACCTTTAGGTTTCCAAAGCATAATGTATATCTTTGGTACACAGCAAGAAGAGAAATAATGAAATTGACAGGCTGGACTCATCATTGAAAAAAATATATAATCCATTTTACATTGACACATAATTCTTTGAGATTCTGGAAGCCGTCCAAAACTCATTTTAGTATTTTCAGACAAATGGCTGACACTTTAATGATCAGCTATTTAAGGTCAGAAATTTAAAACAGAGCGGCATACTTGTTCCAAATGAAATTTGGTGTTTGAAAAGGAGTTTAGTGTTCAGCTTTATGTGCAGCATCTAAAAACATAAATTGACCTCCTACAAGGAACATGGTCTGCATACGTATCTGTTTAGATGCACATCTCATTATGTTAATAGTGTTATAAAAGTTGATCAGTTTGATTAAATGCCTTTATCATTCTCTAGTAATGTACACAGTGGTCTGTGCATTATTAAAGTTTTACTTTATGAAAGGCAAGCTGGTTATAAAATGTTCTGTCTGCTGTGACATATTGAAAGACACATGGTGTGTACACCCAAATCACATATCAGATCTCACTTTTCTAATTAATAAACATAGTGGCAAAATTTTGCTGTAGGCATATTTTGACTTTTGCTGCATATGTTTTTAAAAGTATGTTCCAAATGCTGGCCTGTCGTGTTGTATAATTCTTTATTTCATAACTTTATAATCACAACAGATTTTTGTAGGTGTACTGCCTACTGAAAAACAGCATCTTGGTCAATGCAAATTATTTAAATGCAAAGGAAGCATTAGCTGTATTTAATATCATTCTCAGCATTACACATAACTGAACGAATGCTTTATTATGCCCCAGCGGTGATACACAAAATAATACCTACAGCAGGATGAGGTATAGTTCACAGAATTTCACAGTGCTTTTAACAAGAATAAAGCTAAAGCTTAAGAGAATTAATTGCAACATTGGATGTAGAGCACTTTGGATTATCTTTCTTGATCATTTGATTGAAAAAACATTTCCTACACATGCTTTCTCAATACAAGATCAGAATAATTACCAGCTGAGTAAATGCCTGGGAAAAACTCTTGTGTTTACACTGATGCTAAATTGCCCTTGCCTGTGCTTATACCTTCTCCCTGCTTGCCCCAGCTGTTTTAATGAATAGCCTAATATGAAAAATGTGAGCAGAAGAGGCTTTCTCTTAAGACTTTTTGGTAATTGTTTTTGAAGTTATGAGTCTCAAATGACAGTGATTGCTCAAGAAATATCATTATAAAAAGTTGCTTGGACCAGTCATACTATAGATCACATAGTGTGCATCCAATCCTAATTAAAAACATAATTAAAGATCGTTGGGCACTAGTTTAGATGATTCGATAAATATTATTCAAATATGCTAGCTAAAACTGCAGCCGCACATTTGGACAACACAAAATGGGGAAAAGCTGAACGGTTCTTTAACGTAAGAAGGTGCCAGATTTTTACTCGGAGCCTGGAGAAAAGTTTTGGCGTGGGCCTACAATTGGTGTCCTCCTCTAGTTCTCACTCAGCTTGAAGTGGCAGTGCTTTGAGCAGAGGGCTCAACCAGAGGACACCCAGAAGTCCTTTCCAAACTAGATTATTCTCTGGTTTTGTCATGACCAGCTCACATCCCCATAAAGCAAAATCCCATCAGTGGATTTGTTTCATTCTTCTGAATTTGCCTTTTTCTCCTCAGTTGCTTTCACATGAGCTCAACTTGGAAATCAATGCTCCTGCTCAGCTGTTCTGCTAGTGGGACTTGCAGAGGCACCTGAGCCCCGTTAGGCTTTATGCAAACTGCTTCCTTGAACTGTGGTGGTTATCAGCCTTCTGTTTTCAGCTGTGGAACAGCACATTAGTTGTCTCAGTATTCAGTGTGCTCAATTTTCATCCTGTTGCTGCTTGCTGAGAGGAGTAATCATATCCTTTTAGCTGATGGCATTTAGTTTAATTGCCCAAGTCAGTATCTCGACTGCAACCTGGATATGATGGTGTGTCAGGACCCTCAGTCCTACCTGTGCTGGAAACAGGGTATGTAGACCTGGCAATCTGAAGGTCCTACAAATGCATTGTGATTTTGTATGGTACCTTCTAGTGTGAACTGAGCTATTTGGAAATAAGAGAAGCTTTGCAAATGTATCCTTCCAGGAAGACTAAAATAGCTTGGTCAAAATGCAAATAAAATGCTTCAGTAGATGAACCCATTTGTTTAGGCTTAGTTCTGCATGACCCCCTCTTTTGCAGGTAGTTATTCTCAAAAGACGTTGTCCAGATTAGGAGGGTGCTTCTCTCAGATGGTACTGTGCTGATGCATTGAACCGATTTAATTCATTAATTGCTCAGCTGCTATGAGGTAGTGTGTGGAAGTGTGAGGGAGAAGGATCTGTAGTACAGGGCGGGAGGCACAGCACTCCCTGAAAGCACCTTCCTGCCACTGCCAGAAGGACAAATGGCTGCATCTTCAGTGTTCTTTAAATAGTGTTCTTTAACCCCACCTTGGTCTCCAGTAGGGTGAACAACAAAAGCTTAACTAGCCCTGTTCAAAGCAATAAACTTGAACAACTTCCTGTGCCATTGTGAAGCAAAGAAATGGACAGGAGAACTTTTATTTGTTTTTGTGAGTCACCAGGTAAAAAATTTGAAAAAAGTGAGAACACCAGGTTTTGCTTGAGAAGTATTACCATCTTCATTCTGCTTAGAACATTATTAATAGAATAAAGAAAATCTCTATAGGTAAATATACAAAGGTGATGATAGCTATTAAAAAATCTTCCTTTAGCATTTTTACAGTAGATCTTGATGTTAACTATGTGTGTGGTTTTTTTGCATGATGATATGCAGTGTTTAACTTCTCAATGCCCATAGGACTAAGGACTCGTAGAAAAAAGTTATTCATGATACTTCCCATAACCTCATATCTTCTTCAGTTATTTACACCTATTCACAGTGGATGCAAACCAGTGTTAGATTGTAATTATCTCCTTGTGTGAAACAGCGCTAGCGTTTTATCATTTACACTTTGCCTGGGTGTAATTTACACAGTCGGTCCCAGAACATTCTCTCAGGAGTGAATTACATGAAGAAAACTTGAGAATGAGGTCATCAAAGTAGTAAACCCTTAATTCATAATTTGAGTGTTGGTGTCCTGCTTTTGTTGAAAACTGTGTTTTTTTCCAGCATCAGTGGGGAAAAAATTGAAAATGAGGGGCTTGTTTGAACTGACTGAAGGGAATTATAAAGCAAGGACAAAAGAATTTATTCGCTTATTCTTGGTTTGCATTAGGTACAGGTAGTTGGCTCTGCAGTTATGTCCCAGTTGTGCTTTACAATTAATATTGTTTCATTTTCTGCATATAGAACTATCCAAGCGTTTCACTGTCTGTGCTATTGGAAGCTGTAGTGAGATCCTATGTCATAAGAGGTAATGTGTTAGTCTAACTGAATACATCAAGCAGACCATGGGCTGAAGAGCAAGATGGTGCTTAATTACTTAATTATCACCTTTTTTGTTTTTGTTCACCCAGACCCTGTTATAGTTCCACATTGCTAAAGGGCTGCTTAGGGACAGACTGTACTAAGAAAAATGCAGATGCTATCTTATGTCAGTGCTGTCTTTTCTGTTTTGTTTTGTTTTGTTTTTCTCACCTTAGGTTGTGTGAAATAATAATCTTTCTTACTGGAAGTACTTCTGATACTCTTGGATTTTGATTTGAACAGCTCTGTTTTTTAAAAAAGGGGCTTCGGTGGCCAACAGGTGTTGATAAAAGTAATCAAAGAATTTTGCACTATGTTCAATGGAGTGGCTTCGTGATGGATAAGCTTTCTTGCTGTTGCAAGCTCTCTGAATACACAAAAAGGACTTCAGTATCGTGGAGTTAAACAACGTGCCTATGAAAAATGTGAGTTGTTCTGCTTTTGGGAATAAAAATGAGGACAAAACTATTTTAGAGTTACTTCTGAGGAACTAGTTGCAGTTGAATAGGTTAGTAGTTAGGATGAAAGTGATTATGAAAGGCAAGGCAGCATATCTAGAGAAAGAAAATCTTTACATCAGTAGAATTTTGGAATAAAAAAATAATCTATGAAGTTAGTATTATTAGTTGAATTTGGTATCCTGAGGAATACATCTCACTGGGAGTAAAAGCACACAGGGTAGGCAGATGGCAGTTTTGGAAAGGGAACATCATAAAGGCACAGTAATGCTGTTTGGTGTTGAAAAGGGGAGCAAGATACGAAACATATTTACCAGGGTTTTTCAGCAATCTGAAAATTAAAACAGAATTATACAAGAACATGGAAGAGGATGCTGTTAGGAATGGATATAAAATAATAACATAAGAATGTTTGGACAATTTAAGGACTATTACAGATTCTAGAAATACTCTGAAGTCACATTTGAAAACAGGGAGAGCTAAAGGAAAGTGGGATTCCAGTGCCTAACCAAGTGAATAAGGAAAAAATTGGTAAAATAAATGAGGTTGAAATGTTTAATGCCTTTGCTTTCTGATTTTTTAAATTATTGGTGATCATGTAGTCATGATCCAGCATGATCACAAAGCAATTTGTATTAACTATTAGGGCAATGTAAAGACTAGATCTAGAATATTTAAATAAACTACACATCTAAATCAGGATAATGTGATGAACTTTATAGTAGGCTAGATGTGGAGTTACCTGAAAAACTCTGAATTCTTAGTATTTGAAAATGATTATAGGGTCCGTAGGACTCTACCTGAATGGCAGTCACTTGGAACATGTACAGAAGAAGAGGATGGAAGGTCTAAAATTCTGTGCAAGTCAGACTAATGTTGATATGAAGGAAAACTTTGAAATAACTTATTGAGCAGTCTAAAAGCCTCCAAAGGTGAGAAGAAACAGTCTGAGCTGTTCTGCTAAAAACATTATGTCAAAGGCATTCTAATTTATGCCTTGATTGGATATGAGTTCTAATGGACTTATTAGGGAGAAAAAGTTATGAATTACTGTGCTTAGACTGTAACATTCTTACAAGCAAGAAGGGGAAGTCATATTTGTTTTAAATTGCAATGAACAATGGTATATTCCTAGAGTAGCTCCTACAGTATAAATAGGCAAACATAAGTGGAACATATCAAGTAATATTTTTTACTCTGTTACAGAATGGGGAAAATATTCTAGTAGAAACTGAGCCTGAGTCCTTCTGTGATTATTGTTAGTGTCAGAGAACTTGGGGACTCCAAGTGCATAATAACACTTGTACAATTTGGGACAAGTCCAACAGAAGCTTTATTGATTATGATCACAAGGAGAGAATATTTAGACAGCTCTTCCCCCTCTGCTCCCCTGTTCCCTGCCAAGGGGTTGCAGACACCCCACCTATCCACTGTTTCCAGGGGGGAAAAAAAAAGGTGATAAAACCCAGTGATTTCAATGTTAACAAAGCCAGGTATCCATCCCTGGGAAGGATGGACTCCTTAAGCAGCTTGCTAACTGCACAATTTGAAGAAGGAATCAAACGGAAGATAACATGACAATATGGAGGAGCATGGGAGTGGCAGACCCAGTATTATCTTAGTTCAGAAATGGGAGGTTACAGTCACAGACTGTTAGCTTTTCATCAAAAGGAAAGTTCTTTTAGTAAAGAACTAAAGCTTACTAGCTAGGCCTCTCAAATGTTAGTATTTTTACCACCACGTTAGTTAAACCAAAATTTGAGACCTTCTGTGACCAAAAGTAGTGTTTACCCTTGGAGATCTTGCCAACATAGAATACCATTTCCTTCTATAACTGGGGAATTCTGTTATAAGAACAGGTAGATTTGCTGTAGTTTTTTTGGCAAAATGACATAAAATGTTTTCTTCACGTTTCTTTATCTATAATGTAGGGCAGTAGAGAAATCTGTTTTATTAAAGCGAATTTGATTTTCTCAGATGGGGAGCACTCCAAAATGCAAAGAACAATATGATTACACTTCTTGCCAGCAAGAAGTGAGAAACTTGTTCAGACCTTTCCCCCCTCTCCTTCCATGCTAGTTTGAACTTGTTTATATCTGATCCATATTGAAATTTCAGTAGGTAGAAACTGAGCCCTTGACTGGAGGCCTGAGATTTGTAGTGAATCCATTTTTGCTGTCGCTGCTGTCACAATTATCTTAGAATACATAGGATAGCCTAAGTCACTCTTCAGTAGCCCAGTAGGTATTTGAAATGTTCTTCATATTATAAGCTCTTGTAGCCTCAGCATGCTGTTGATGCACAAAGCGTCCTCTCTCCTAAATTACTGGTCTGGAGCTTTAAAATGCAGAGGTTGCAGAAGGTACCACTTAATACTAGTAAGTCTAGTAGCTTAGTAAATGTGAGACATTCTATCAAGTGATAGAGAACATGTTTTCTCACGAAAATGAAAGCCTATTTTCCTTGATCCCTTTACTGCAGTAATTCCAGCTCTTCCTTTATTCCTTTGAAGCTTCTAATTCTGCAATTCTTCTAGTTACCCAACTATCCCTTTTCAGCCAGTAGTCTCAGCTTGTCCTCGTGTCCCTTAATTAAGAGTACATGTTTTGCCTGATTAACAAGTGTATTCATTCAAGTTGGCCACGCAGAAGACACAGCTAACTATTGATGTCACGCTTATGTTTTCATGTTGAAAGTAGTTAATGTGGGCATTTTCCCTATATCAGTTTTTCAGACTCCTACTAATTTTTCACAGACCTTGTAGAAACTTTGTCTTTTTGATATCTCTATCCTTCCCTCGAAATGGGTTAAAATTGGCCTATAAATCATAGCTTACTAAGGAAAATAAACACAGAATGCAATTTCAAAAAAGGTTTTGGAAACTGGCTTTAAAACCATAGTGTGCATTGGTTCTGCAGCTCTATTTTAAAAGTGGTGGCAGAAAATCCAGAGGAGAAGTAGTATCATTGTGGTTTACCACTTGGAAGTTGATAGATGAAAAAATTTTGCAAGTCTACAGCTAAAAGTCTAAGTCAAAGCTGAGACTTGAAACCATGTGAAGATTCGTGATGGATAGAGTGTACAAAAGCGTAGCAGACAAATACTTGTTTTTCCTGGTAGCAGGTTGGTTGTGCTTGAGAAGCAGATGATTCAGTTCTTTAAAACAAAATGTGATGTCATTTGTGTAAGCTTAAAATAAAATTCTTGATTAGTTGTTTAAATCATGAAGGCTAAAGCAGTATATTCAAAACTAGAACAGGGTTTCTTATCTGCCTCCCCTTTCTACAGGACTTGTCCCAGTCATAACCAAGTGAAGCAACAGAAGAGGCAAGAGGTTCAGACAAAAAATCATACATATCCCATTATATGATAGGATAGAATCACTTAAAATACTATAAAGATTAAAAGTTATGATAAAAGCCGAAAGGAAGGAAATCAGAGAAAAAAGGGAACTTCTGACATTTTAGAGAGCTTTAGAGGAGACTTAAAAAGTGGGATGGAGCTGGGGAGGTCCATCAGGAAGATGCACAGGAAGAAGATACCTGTGCATTGAGTAGGTAAAACATGGCGAAATGTTCTTCCTCAAAAATAGCATTTCTTTATCCGTGTCTATTTTAACTAATATGTGTAATAGAAATGACTAACTAAACTACTGTTTATTGCCCTATCATTCTACAGCTTGTTGGCCTAAATAGCTTGTGCATGTGCCACAGACGTAAAGCTGTTTAGTTAATATTTCTTTGGCAAAACCCCAAAGTATTAATGAAATTTTAATTTGTTTTGGCACGTTGTGCATTTGAAAAATTATTTCTACTGGGGTGTTATGGATTAAATTTACATAACCACTGGAAAATAGTGATAAATGGCATGCTCTTTTTATAATATTTTATCTGCTTATGTCTTCTATATCTTGGTTAATATTAATTCTTTTTCCATAGAAATAGTATCTATTTTTTACTACTTGCACCTCCAAGTTTTCTTTTCTTCTGCCAAAAGTATTGTCATTTGTAACTCCCAAGTTTTCCAGAACTGTAGGGATTTATAACTTTATACAAGAGCAGCTTGTTTAATGCCAAACCAGTCTTAAAAACACCATTGTCAGGAAATCTGAAGAATATTTTTGGGAGATTGCATTGCTGTCATCTGTTTACAATAATTAACACTTGAATGACCTATTGATCTGTTTTGGTGGGGTCTGGAGTACCCTGTTAGTTGTAACAATGTATCTAAAATAATAGCTGCATTCCATATGTGCCAGAAACTATGTTTGATGAAAAAATCTGTGTCATGGGTTACAGCAGATCTGTGAGGTATTTAAGAGCCCCCTAGGTATTTCCATCTTAGGTTATCTTGGTCTCAAGTATCTAATTCATGATTTTGTACAATTGTCAAGAACAGAGCCAGTGATACTGGATGTGCTTCACATGTCTGAAACACATTTCACAGCACTATCTTGACTTATGTACTATTTCCACTTTTCTAATTCAGAGCCAATTAAAGTCTTTCAACTGCTTTAAAGATACAAACTGCCTTGGGGGGGGGGGGGGGGGGGG
>JAOTQQ010000032.1:11299670-11336103 GCA_026546715.1 Gallinago undulata
CCCCCCCCCCCCCCCGCCCCCCCCGTAAGCTGCTATACCTTATCAGATATGTGAGCTTTTCCATTCTATATTCTCCAGCCTCTATACTGACCCAAATATTGCTTTAAAGGCAGTTTCACTCACATTTTCAACCGCTAGTTGTATTCCAGGAGAAGATGGCAACTGTATGAAAAGGAATAACATAGAGGGGAATATTACTCTGCCTCTGATCTGAATGTTCCTTGTGTGTAATATGAAAGTGTATACCATGAAGTACGTATGTTACATTGCATTTCCACAATGGATCACCTGGCTATTTCACCATTAGGCCCTATTCAGTAAAGAAGATGCTTTTTCATTGCCTTTTTTATTTCTTAGCTGACATGGAACCCCCTCCACTCGTGAGTATGTCCCTGGTATGAGGACTGGGACTTGGCTTGAAGAATGCCTGTTGGGCATTGGCTGTGCTTAGAAGAAGTATTACTGGTGATAAGTAAAAGGTTATTTTACTACAGGCAAAAGAGCTCAGCGTCCTTTTCGGTACACTGTATAATCGCTTTTTATGCCACCTCTGCCAATTCTGAGAATGAAATTTTTTTTCTTACAGTAGAGCTTTATTGAACTGGTCATCAGAGGTGTTACTGGACAAACACTTTCAGTTTCTCTGAACATTTCATAAACTCTCCAACTCCTAACTTAAAAATTTGAATGAAACAAGGGATCTAAATCTCTTAATGAGACTGATAAATTTATAATCTGGAAATTTAAATCTTAACTACAGCTATCCCAAATTTGGTCTATGAATACTTTAGGAAGAACACTTTCAGGAATAAAAATAAAATATGTTAAAAAAAAAAAGTAGTCATAAAGGTTTTTCTTTCTTTTATCTTAATTTTTGTCTGTATAAGCTCAGGGCTTTCAAATAATTCTTTACTAGAGAAGCAAAACTTAAGCCAACTTGTCAATTTAAATAGTTGATATGAGCTCTAACTTGCTTTGTTAATAGTAATTCCTCATGAAGAAAAGGGTAGTTTTTGCAAGTGGCAGTGCCTCATGTTGGTGAACAGTATATTAATCTGGATTAATAGAAGTAGTAATATTATGGTGGATCAGGAAAAAGACAGTTTCCAGAAGGGGACTTGAGTTTTAAGGTAATGTTTGTAAGGCAGCATATAGTAAAGGAAATCTTAAGTTTCATCAAACCATTTTACTGTACTGACCAGCTGAATTTCTTCTGCATTTATGGGAGCTGATTGTTTTTGAGCTTATGTTAGAATAACACAATAGTGCTCATAAAATGAAATACGGAGATTACTTAGGATAACTCTGTTCCCAGGCAACAGGATTTTGGCATCAGAATATTAAAGATATCTAGGCTACCACCTTTTAAAAGATTCCAGAATTCACCATTATATCCATTTTGCCTTTAATGTTCTAGTTGGGTTTCTCATGTTTTCATGGCAGGCAAATTAGATGCTATAATTTCTTCTCATAGTGGGCAACTTGTATGTTTAATTAATATGAAATGGTATGAAGACAGTGTGATCTATAAGAGCTTGTGGATCTTGAGATTATTTGAAGAGGTAAACAAAACACATATCTTGTCAAATATCTAAGTCGCTGTTCAGTGGTTCTCTTAAAGAAGATCCAAAGAATGTGGGAATGATTTTTATGAAGATTAAGTAGTGATGCTTTGTCACAACTGCATGTCATACACCAGTGCTTTTCTTTATCACTTCTCACAGGAGTGAACCTCACAGGGATTTTTATATGTGTATAAATATACTACTCATTCAGGATCAGGAATCAAGGACTCCCTGGTGTTACAGTGTGGCGTTTCTGGTCACTAGAGCTTGTTTTGCTTCCCAAATTAGTCTGTATAACCAAACAAAAAGCTATGCTATCGGTATTTTTGATTGTTCTTTATATATACTCGGTGTGTAGAGGTTCTGGTTTCTGTGAAAGTCAGTTCTGAAATTGTGTTCATGAGTCACTGAGTTCAGGACTAGACTGATTTCTGGGCATACGCAGGGCAATGGAATTTTCTTAAGGAGCAATAAAAACATGTATTGTGTTAATGAATTTCAAGTGAGTAAATTATTCTTCCTATGTGTAAAGACATACCAGTATAAATAGAAATAAAGTGGAAAATATAGAATTTGGGGTGGGAAGAGAGGGCAAGGTGTATTTGTTGTTCCTTTCAAAAATGTGAACTTACTTATCAATACCCGGTATTTATTAGTAATTTAGAGGCAAGGATATAATTTGTTTTTCTACGATTGCAATGTGTTTTAGAAAGAAGTCTTGAAACTCATTTAAATTATAGAAGCAGGAACCTGAGACACTCAACCTTAACTCAGCCCTGTAGTGACACCAGGAGGAAAAAGTAAATCTTTATCTTCTAAAATCACTTTTCTCCAAGCTGGCGTCTTGGTCACTTAAAAGCTTTTATCATGTCTTCATGATTAATGCATAGAATCAGTAACAGGAGCAAGCTGATGCCTCTCATGTCTATTCCTACATGTTTGGAAATATTTTACATTAACCTTAACTGTTTTTTTCATATTCATGTAGTGCTTCATTATGCCCAAACATTCGCATTGTTTTAATAGCTTACTTTTAAAATTATTGGTAATTGGAATTACACCTTAAGTCTAGAAATATCTTTACATTGTGTGCAACACAGATATACTTTCTGATACATATCTTATGTATACTAGATAATCACGTGTGTAATTTCTGCAGGCAAGTTGAATACACTTTATATGTTTTTATGCTTTACTTTCATCAGGAGAAATAGATTACTATTGGATTTAAACTACTGCAATTAAGTATGGCTGCAAACAAATATACATCTTGAGTAGAGGACAAGTAGTGATTCTGTTTCATACAACAAGTTTTGAGGAGTCTAATAGACTGAACTCATGTATGTGCTTGAATTTTACTTTGTGCTGCAGTCATTCTTCTGAACTCAAATACCTCCACTGTTAAGAAGTCAAATGTATGAACTCTGTATGTTGGTTGATATTCAAGTGGCCTCGGGATTTTGAAGGATATGATGTTGCTCAGATGATGTGTGTGTAATCTTCCAAGAAACAGGAGTAACCTAATGATATTCCTCTGGCTGCCTTTATCTGAATGCCAGTATTGATCAAGGAGCACCAAAAATGTCTTCCTCTTATAGACTGTGAGCTTTCATATCAGAAGCTTCATACGCTTTTCCTTTCAGTTTTCCTCCTATAAAATTGGTTGGTTTGGGAAGAGCAGGGAAGCACACTCTTCTGTCTCTTTTGTCTGAGCACGTAGAAACTTTGAGTCCTCAAAGTATTTTCTTGACTTACTTTCTCCTGTAAGGTCTGGAGAATGGAAGATTGGTTTTGGTTTTAAGTTGTTACTAGCAAAGGATCTCATAATACTTGAATTAGATTACAATCTAGCCACAGGACCTCACATTGAAGGGGATGGACAGTTAGAGAGGAGGAGAGGCAGGGCACTTTCCACTCTGTCCTGCAGTTGTGAGGACCCAGAAACCCTTTGTCGTGTTTTACCTCCTCCAACATCATCCTGAGTCTCTGCCCTTACCTTCTCCAAGATCCTTTTGTACTTCATAGCCACTGATAACTTAGGTGTTCTGCAAGGAGGAACAGGGCAGAAGAGGCTGTGGGGGAGAAATGAGAGCATTGGGTCAGAAAGAGTAAGTGGATAAATTAATGCCTGTGATCTAGTGTGTGGGTAAAACACCAAACAGGCAAGTGTTGGGTCTTGTGCACAGTCTAAAAATCTGTATCTATTACATATATTCCCTTTTATAGTGATAGTTGGTTTGAGGCATGCCATCTAAAGATCTGCAGTGTGCTTGCGTATTATTTTAAAAATTGGTTTTGCTCTGTAGATTGTATTTATGTAAAACTTTGCTTCTGGGTGCACCAATTTCAATATGAAATTTCTGTAAATGTTAAGACCATTACCTTTAAGCACTGCTTAGCTCCTAAGGTGAAACGTAAAGAACACTTCTACAAAAGAAGTGGCAAATTTCATTGGATAGCCATAACTGACAAATGGGATACAACTCGGGTAGTGCTTCTTTCCTTCCATGCACTCTATGAGGTGATACAAAGGTGTTTCCAAGTTCTGTGAAAGGGTTGATAACAGTAATAACTCTATTTGAGCAGAATGATCAGTGAACAACCAGGTATATCTTTTTGTTTCAGCAATGAACTATTGATAACTTAAAATAATTGAAAAATTGCCTGAACTTCTCATAATCATTTAGTATCTTTTTATTAGCAAGTAACCACTGGCAGTTTTGCTTTTCCAGCATTGTCTAATGCTTCATTTAATACCTTGTAAGAGGCTTCAAGTAGGAAACTCTTGTTTTCAAAACCCAAGATACACCTTTATTAACAAAGAACCCAACATATACTACTACTTTGACCCTAATACAGTATACATATTTTAGAATTGTATGAAAAGTCTAACAATAGCTAGCTAAATTCACATTTTCAGCATTCTACGTGGACTAGAATTTAATATCTACTTATTTCAAGAAGTATAATTAGCAGCTCTCTTGCTCCTTTGAGAGCAGCCTTTCTATAGAACTGAGCCGAATAATTCTTTTGAACTCTAAACCTACAGCTGTGACTTACCAGATTCCAAGCCGACCTCACCTTCTGCTTTCCCACACTCACTAATAGCTTTCTTAAAAATAAATAAGTAGCACAAGGAGAATTTAAACCAGTCTCCTGGCCTCAGTCTCCAAACCAGTCAAGTGCTGGGAGAGGGGCCCACTAGACCATCTGCATCACATGAAAAAGCACAATGAACAAAGGTAAATGTCACATGCATTTTGAGGAAACTGCAGCCCCAAATAGTCTTGCTCTGTCCCTGAGAAGCTTCACATAAACATTGAACAAGAAAGGCAACGGAGTGGAATGATGAAAAACCTGCTCATGAGGGCCCTCTGGGCAGATGAGCAATTGTCCTACATCACCCTCTGAGACCTCCCGGAGAGGAGTGACCAGAGTCACTACACTGATTTTTTGGCCATCCTTGCCAGTATCTGCAGATGAGTCAACAAAACTTAATGGTTCGTGTTAACAAAGGTTGCTGACAAATCTACAATAATCAGCATGGAAACTTGACCTCTGCATTTTGCCAAGAGGAGATCATAGACCAATTAAGCCAATGGAGTCTTTGTACCTTACCTAGGCTGAAAGCCAGATTGAAAAGGGTCATGGAAGTCAAAGATGCCAGATGGCGTAACAGCTGTTTAACATAAACTTCTCAGTCACCTTCTTCACTACAGGCAGTTTAGGCAGGGGATGACAATTGATAAAACTACCGATACTAAGATGTCATCTCAAATGCAGGTGTGTAGCTGGTTATTAGAAAAATGCTGGCATTTAGCTTTTCGCATACTGATGAGAACAGTGGAGTTGATAATTGATTTTTTTATCTGAAGAATAGTTTCATCCTGCCTCATTTTACCATGCTTATCAGGATCTAGTTAAAACATTCAAAATTCTTGGAATCGATCCTTATATTTCTTAGCATTACAAATGCTTCTTTTATATTTTTATTTTTTTTTTAACTTCCTGTTGACATTCTAATATTGAATCAGAAATCTACAGCTTCCTTTAAGACATGGATAATGTTAGTAATTTGAAGGATAGCTGCTGGATACTGCTTTAACCTTTGCATTTCAGCTGGATAAACCACATCCATGTCTTTTTCTGCCAAGCTGGAAAACAAGCTGATAGATCATATCAATGATATGTATGTTGCTATTTTGCCAAATCAGTTAATCCATAAAATTATAGATAAATCGTGGGTAAAATTGTGTTTGAGATATCCATCTCAAACACAATTCATGCGTTTGTTCACATGATGTTCACAACTCAATCCATGGTGATAATCCATCACCAATTTTCAAAGACAGAGATGCTTGCATTTGAAGAAAGAAATAGTCTAATTTATTCTTCCATTACTGTGGAAAGTGAACTTCTTACAAATAGATTCTGATGTAAGAGAATTTCCTTTGATGGCCACTGTGATAAATAATGAAGAATTAGGTGAGACTGAGATGTCAAGGTTCAGTTCAGCCTACTGCAGTCTAAGGTGTTCTGGTCCGGAAATGTCTGTGTATAGTTGGTAAATAAAGCTATATGGCTGCGCATGCTCCGAACATTTACAGCTCTAGCTGATAGATGCTTAAGGTCATATAAGAAATAGGCACTTAAACTGTAATTTCTAAAGTTTAAATCTCTTTAAATCTGCTGAAAGAGCAAATCCATTAGGCGTTGTGATCCTCAAGCCAAATGGACACTGACAAATAGTGTTGAGTTTGACCTGAAACATAACAAGGGAAGAGGTCTTCCCAGCTCTTGTAAAACAGCCTATCAGTTAAAAAACTTGCCCAAGAAGCAGAAATCTGGGCTATAGACTTTCCCCAATGTGAGAGAGAAGGGACCCACCACACCCCTTACCTATGAAGGTGTCCTAACTGCAGCTTACAGGGCTACAGTTTGGACCATCATCCCCACTTCTTTTGCTAGCAGGCTGCTGAGTAGTAAGAAATGCAAACTGGGGTTCGAGGAATAAGAATAAACTAGAGGAAGCCTGGTTCTCTAAGAGTCAGCTCATTGAAGGCAGTCACAGCTTCAGGGATTACTTGTGAATTTTACAGTTAAATTAGTACCTAAAATGGACAAGTAGTACTAGAAGTGTGGTCCTGAAGGCAGGAGGTGGCTCTAATCCAATCTGAAGCCAGACTGATGGCCTACTAAGATGTTTAACTTACTGAATAATAAAGGCGTATGAAGTTCTTTGAATTAAGTGTTTCCTTGCAGTTACTTTAATGTAGTGAGAGGATATCTTTTGTAAAATGTCGGATGTAATCTGAATTTTTCCAGTGAACAGCATGCACAGAAATGGAGACACTGTCAAATGGTCCACATAGACTTCCATATTCATGTGAGAATGGATGCAGGTGATACTTAGATACAGTTTTCAGTAAAGAAACCTCTACCCGGTCAACCACATTTTTTTAACAGGCATTTCCTGCTTGTTTCTAGGCATGACTTTACAGAACTCATCATCATCCTCAGAAAAACCCAGAGAGATTCCCAGGTGGGAAAAGGAAAGAGGAGAAGCCTGAAAGACATTGGCTTTCCTGTCTGGAGTCATATAGAAATGCAGGAAAAAGTAGTGACTTGCACTCACTAGTAAGTGGATTTTTTTTGCCCTTTTAGACTTCCTTCTAGATTTTACCTGAAATTGTAACAATTTGAAGAACTACAGGTATGTTTTTCCTCTTCTCCAGTTATCAGTGGCATCCTTGCAATAATAAAAGTGAAAAGAGTGATTCACCCTGATGATGCGGAAGGCTTTCATATGCTCCTTTCTTTTACTTTCCTGTGGAGCTAATAGGTTTCAGAAAGGGGCAAGAGATGAGAGCTTTTGCACATGTACATTTATGTTTTCAGCATTGCCTGTGTGTTCAAAAGGAAAATCACTGTGGGACTCTTTTTTTATGTGATGATCTTTTGTTGCATCAATTGAGAAAGGAAGTAATCACTTGGGAATAGCTACTTTATACAAGTTCAAAAGACTCCCAAAAGAGAAGAAAGTCATGTTTCTCTATACAATACAGCAAATGCCAGAAAAGGTGGGTCAGTCTCACGAGGCCAAATTTAACCCTTGCGTAAATTCCACTTGAAGTCATTGGAATTACCAGAGGATGAAACTGAGACAATCATCAATGGAAAAAAACCCCAAAATATTAAGAGACCTCTTTTGAATATGTGACAATTTCATGTTAGCATGCACAAAGGCTATTGACTTGTCAAGCATTATTTACTATTTTTTTTCTCTAACCAAGTGCTGATTAGCTGATTAGCTGATTTAGGTACGTTTCCTTTTATGTTTTATAAACGTAATGGCTTCCTTACAGTCTGGAGGGTACTGCTAGTCCCAGTCAGGTCTGTTTGTGGAAAGGCATAGTGCAGAGTGGATCTGTAAGATGACAGAGATCTTTAGGCCTTACTCTGCTGGGAAGAATAGATAATCTTACAAACCAGATTTTGTTGCATGCATCCACTCCGTAATGAAGCTTTGTTTCTCCCTAGTTTGCTCACTTCTGGCTTTATAAAAAGCCTACATAAAGGTTGCCACAAAATTACGAGAAGAATTAGGTAAAAAGTAAATGATCTGCATGCACAGTTCAGAATTGAAATCTGGGGACAGGTAAGGGAGGAGAGCACAGATACATACCTATGGCGATGTTGTGTGCCCAGTAGTACATAAAAGGGAAGCCCTGTGGCTTTTGTTATAGACGCTGTTGTTATGATAGGATTTTCAAAGCATATGGTAGTTGCTTAATTCATATTTTGATTGGAAGCACCAGCACTTTTATCACTGTTTTCAAGGTAAGCAGAGCTTGTATAACACAAAGTGCAAGGTAGCATACAAATACAGCATTGAGGAAAGCACATTTTTAAATACAGAAAGCATTTAAAACCGAGCATATGCATGTATATTTCTGATTGTATTCAGTCAAAGAATTATTCTACTATGAAGTCTTTGATTAAAAGTGATTTAGACCACAAGTAAAATTGCTCAGTAATTGCTTCCAGTATCTTCTCACTAGTCTTGTATGTGATCTCAAATAATACTATATTTCACAAAATCTTACTCCAGGAGGTCCCTGCCACTTCTCTTTGTGTTGACAGAAAAAAAAGATAAGAATGTATTTAGCAGTAAGACTCAGGAGTCTGCCTCCAGACCTGTCAGATACCTAAATGTTTGTATGTCTGTTGCTTCTGACACCACCTTTCCCCTTTGCGTCAGCTTTGGCACCCAAATGGACTCATAAGTGCTACCAGCCTCACACCACTCAAAGGATTCTAGGGAAGGATTGGTTGTATTGCATTTTCTCCCTACTTTTTCTAGAAAGAAAGTGCATTTTCTAGTTCTTTTCATCAGTCTTTTAGAAGTTTTGTCTTTTTCCTACAAAAAGAGAGCACTCTATTTAGAATTCCTTTCATAAACAGAACAATAGCTGGCTTATAAAACAAGTACGCTCAAAATGCTAGAACTTCTTGTTGAGTGTACTTTCCTAGCTGACAGTTTTGTGGCATTCAGCTGCACTGTACAAGCTTTTGAAGAATTCTGCCTGTATTCGCATATGTAGTTCTGAATCTTCTCTCCACTAATTAGATTTAAATTACTCTATAACTTGAAATGATTAGTTTAAGTCTACCTGCTGTAGTTGCAGCATTAGGAGTCACAAATCTGATGCTGCTAAATGAGCATTAATTGTAGTGGATTGCATTCTTTTTTTATTAGAGTTATTAGAAGGCTCTCCAAACTGATGCTTTGCTCTATTTATATAATATTTACACTAGTTACCACTTACTTGTGTGTATTTTCTTCTTTTGAAGAAATGAACGTGTTCAGGGGAAAAAATGGTAAGCCAGGAAACTTTGGTGAAGCAAAATGTTTTTAAGTATTGAATTTAAATAATAGATACAAGATTCTGATTTGTTTCTACTGTAATATTTGCTCCGATGGCTTCATTAATGTCTAAATGTAAAGTTATGATGTATGTTGTACCCTCCTCTCATTGTGCATTAATTATGAGCTTGCAATAAATTTGGCAAGTTGGTTGGATAAAAGCTACAGCAATTATTTTGATTTTTGCTATTGTTGTTCTGCAGGTTTTGTCAACTACAGCAATGTTAACGTATCCCCCAGGTTTTCCAGAAAACCATTAGCACTATACTTCTGTATATGTAGTCTAGCTAAGGGTGTCCAACAGTAATTTTGAGTGTTTGCAATTTTCAACCCAGCTGGTTGCAGAGCATCCACAGTGAGAGGAATGAAGCCAGCACTACAATTTACAATAAGAACATTCCAAACTCCTTGAGGATTAAATGTAGTCTTCCTTAATCCCTGGCTTTTACTCTGAAGTATGCAATACTGCTTTCATTAGGCAAATGCACTATAAATTCATCCCAAAAAGTGGTATAATGAGTGTATTGGTTTTATTTGGTTGGTTTGGCAGCTCAATCTTTACATATCGTCTTCATTCTTCAAACGAGAGCATCATTTTCTTTCTTGTATGATTTTGGAGAGTTACTGTCTGGTTTTGGACAAATTTATTATAATTGACATCTTACCACTTATGGCTCTGTGGTTATCTGCAATACAAACTACAGTGTTGGCTGTGCCCTAGTGATCAGACAATAAACTGATACATTTGTACTACGTTTCCTGCTACCTCGGTGATTATAAGGTTTATTTCCCTGGCTCAGTAGCCATCATTTAAAGAACTAAATTATTTCTCAATATCATAGTGCTCGTTAGACTAATTGTATGGGGGTTTCTTCCTCTTTTTACATATGGGAAAATAAATGATGATTAAGTAATTTACTTTAAGACCATAAACTGCATTCGTTGCTTCTTTCTAAATACAATAATGGAAATTTCTATTGCGTGTATGTGTAAAATGTGTTCAGATTCTTACTCTGTGTGCGTACATACCCTACAGGCCAGTTACTATGAGCTGAGATGTTCAATTTCTAGGGAGTTGCTCTATGGTCACAGTTAGTCACTGGAGATCATTCTGGGCTTCTCTGGGGCCGAGGTTGTTTACAAAGAGCAATGGGGAAGTGCTAATCCTCCCTCAGAGCTCTCCATCTGCAGAAGCAGATGACTGTTCATTTCAGAAATTTGTCCTGATACAGGGCAAAGAGCACATCTGCTTAATCACCCAAATGGCCCATTTTTATAAATGGATGCTTTCTTTTATACATATCGTGCACACATACAAATACAGACACAAAGTCCACTGTAGTTTTGGTGATTGATTTCATTATTTTAATGGGTGATAATCCACATTGTGGAATAACACAAGTCTTTTAGGGTAAAGCTTTTACAAACCACTTTATTAGAATATGCTACTTAAAATATTAAGAGAAAACAACAGAACAGTTACTACTGAACATATATATGGGTATTTCTTCTGAATACCTGAACTGACGGACACCTAACAACTTTTTATTATAAAACGTACATGAAGGAAGAATTATATAAGTAGCAGATATTATCCCTGACCCAAACAAGAGAACACTACAGGTAGAATCCTTTGTTTGAAAGACTGTTGCCAGAAGCACTGTCCCAGTACCCTACATCCTTTCAATGCTTCATGCACAAAAGCAACCCTTTTTACATACAGGAACAATGGAATGAAATTATGGATCTAGAATTAGACTATGCATTTTTCTTGTTAAGCACAGTTTCAGTACAGTTTTTAGCAGCGGATAGCCACCGGAGGACATACTAAAATAGAAGTGGTATGGATTTCTGAAAGAATTATGGAAGATTTTCCATATATTGGACAAATATTCCAGTGCAGTACACTTTTTTTGTATTTTAGGAATTACAACATTATTTCTGTATGGACAGGACAGGCCTCAGCTCTAAGTGATACTAGAGTCTCTTAACTATAGCAGTGAGAGCGGCTGCATGGAAAACAATTTTCTGTACTGTGAAACCTCTCAAGTTCTCCCTCCGATCTCTCTTAAGGACTGAGAAAAAAGACTTAAGAAGTGTGTGTGAGTGTGCATATAAGTTGATTTTCATAGGCCAAGAAGAGGAATATAGAAGAGAAACAAGATGAGACAAGCGTTAAAAAAACCCACCCTCAGACACACGGATGTGTGATAGTCGAGTACCTGTGCTGACATCCCAAGTTAAGCTCTTAAATTATTAACATGGTTTGCCTTCTTTCCTGGTGGATGTTGTGTCAAAGCTGACTTACTCTGACTGAAATGTTACATTTTTGAAAACCTGGCATTTTTCCAACAGCCACAGTTTCATTAAAGCTTTTCTATTAGGAAAAGAAATGGTTCAGTGACAAGCTTTAAGTGTGGACTCCGCAGTATCTGTCCTACCGCACTGGTGAGGAATGAATAGCAGCTACACAGGGCTCCTGGAATGTAGCATACCCACCAGCACTCTGATTGTATTATATGTGGCACACAATAATGTCGAAATACCATGATGGGATGAATATTTTATACCTTTCCTGCTATAAAATATTAATTTGGTAATTCATTCACCTTTAATGAGCTAAATTAGAATCTCATTTGAAACATTGTTTAAAACATTATCCATGTTTACTTGTCTTGTAACATAACACCTGTTAAAGATTCCATATATCAAATTGTACACCACATTTTTCTTCAGATTCCCCTCTTCCCTGCAGCCCTTCTGCTGAGTTAGTGGTATTTGTATCTTATATTTTGCTTAGTTATATGAAAAATTGTTAAGTAGCAGAAAGAGCTATACAGAAGTGCAGTCCAGACTGCGGAAAACAAGCAAGAACAGGTTGTCATTCCTATTCCTCCAACTTCAGGATGGAGCAGATGCACAAAATTTCCTCTTTATCTGCTTCTTGCTGTTACAGCATGAGGCCATCTGACATGGCCAACCCAAATGACAAGGAGGCCTGGCTTTGTTCATTAGATGCAACCACAATTTAGATTCAGGTGGTAATACAGAATAAAAGCACTCATTTTCCATTGAGCATACTCAGAGGAATGTGGAAAGTACAGGATGAAATTGTCAGAACAAAATGAAGTAAAGTGAGGAAAACCATAATGGGGAATGGAATAGTAATCAAAAAGAATGAGGGGATGCTAGGTAATTGGCCAGGTAAATGGCATGAGAATGCAAAGGGGCATGAAAAAGAAACAGAAAAGAGTAATCAAGAAGATGAAGGAAGCGTATGTTAAGACATAAGACGTCAAGTACAAGTGTTTAAACACTACCTGTGCGTTCTGTCAGATATATCTGAAGGGGAATGTTTTATGCAGTCATATTTTCAACTTTATGACTTAGTAATTACATAGCCTGACTGCCTCAGAAAAGTGAATTAAAATACAGTATTTAAACTACTACGAGCTGCTATCTCATCTGCCAGGTGTTAGGCATTTCATAGTAGCTTGAGGACTCTATTTATATGTATTATATGGCTTTAAATATTGTACAGATGTGAATACAATCACATCATTTTAAATGTGCACATTCAATGAGGCATCTGCGTTTTTCACAAACATCATAATTGCGTAAAAGAGGGAATTGTGAATGAATCCTTGAATCTGTGATTTTAACATAAATATGTGGTAAATATTGTTAGCTCTCTATTAAAGGGGACACAGGCTAAATACAATGAGTGTTGAGAAGAAGTGTAATTTCCAAGTGGTTTGTGTTAAATATCTAATCAGCATGGAAGATTCCATCTAAATCTCAGCAATATAAAATGAATGTTTTTCATTTTATCCTCCTACTATATTTTTCAAAGAAAAGTGCAGTATGTTCTACTGAAAAAAAAATAAATCACAACTCAGTCCCAAATTCCTAACGCTTATTTCCCAAGAAAAGGCTTTCAGTGTAATATTTTTGTTAAAAAGATGGAATTGAATGCAGTTCTAGCTTAGGTAGTTTTCAGAGTACAGTTCTATAGTGTAATGTGTCTGGTGAAGAGAAATGGACACCTTTATAAACTATTAAAAATAATTAAAATGCAGATACTTGCATCTTTCAGGCGTGGTTTACATTGAATTGCTATCACCTGGCAGCCTCTGGTAGACGTGGGTGGGATAAGTAGCTACTTACTGCATCCCACATTAAAGAAGACCCTGACTACATCCACAGCTCCTTCTCACAGGCTGTTTTATGCTGATACTGAGTAAAGGCAGTTGATTATGCAGTTGGGCTGTTGTTTCACTTGAAAGATGTATCCTTTCCAGATGAGAATGGTGTATTTCTGTATGTTCTCTTCTTTTTGGTCCATTCTGTGTTACTTATTTACTCCTGCTTTATACTGGAATGGAATAGGCAGAAGTACATGGTTAACTGGCCTCAGATGAGAAATTCCATTGTGCTGTAGCTTGGCCATGTCAAGGGAAGTTCAGGGGTTTATTCAAACCATCTTCAGTGATTTTAAGCCTAAATTTACAACCCTTTTCTGAAAGGAGCTAGATGTTACCGTATTGTCAGATACAGCAAAGAAGCAGGTTGAGGTGGTTTCCTTGCCTTTTTCAGCAGTTAGTTGTGATCCTCCGGGTGGGACTCTGTGTCAGTGTAACAAGTATAATTGCTATATAATCACTGTGTTTATTAAATATGAAACTGACGTGACTGAGTTTATACTTGAGAACTTGACCTCGCAGTACTATAGCCATGCCCCTCGTTGTGCTGGGTCTCACTGTTCAAACAGAAGATGTTTGCTGCAGAACTGATCTTTGGCCAGTATACTTGTCTTTGTTCTGGGGAGAGGGGCTTGGCCTAAGCTATATGGGAAGTGTAGTTTTATCTGGTTTTTGAAATCCCACTGACAAGGAATGTTTTCTCATTATGTAATGATACATTTCTATTGGCAAAACCATCTTCATTGACATAGGGCTTTTCAAGTGTAGTTGATGTTATAAGTGATGTTTATCAAAACAGATAGTTTTAAGAGTTTAAAAACATTAATAAATTATATATCTCAGTTTTTCCATAATTTACGTTCAGGACTGACTGTTGTCAGAGCATGTTTTTGAAAACTTGATTTCAAGCTAAAAAAATGCTGCAATTTGATAGTTAAATAAATTCAATTTTTTTTCTGAAATGCAAGCAGCAGAATGTGAGACATTTTTTATGACTTGTATCACTGTAGCTCCAAGTATAGAGCCATGAATTCCTGAGGAATTTGTACCTGAAACCTATACCACTACCAGTTCATGATTATTATATTCATACATCTATTTGATTATTTTGAGCAGAGAATAAAATTCCAAAACACTTACGGCATTTTTATCGTAAGTTAATTCTTTTTAACAAATTCAGCACGTCCTTTTGAGAGAGAGTTATTATTACTACTGTAAAATCATTTAGAATGCATTTGCATGGCTTAATTGACCTTGAATAATGCAAACTCTTCCACTTCAACTGACATGAGATGGAAGGAAAAGGCAGTGAGACTTGCATAATCTTCCTATTAAATTCAAACTGCCAAAATGAAAGGAAAACTGACTTAGAATTTGTCTCTAAATCACTTTCTTCTTTCCCCAATGACACAAAGGTACAAAAAGAATCTGAAAAGAATTTGGTTAGCCCTCGGGAAGGAACAATCGCACCTAGTTTCAAGGCATTTAATAATGTCTGACATTTCCTATGGCTCATAGAGCCCTCCTTTATAAAATTATCATTTCAGCTATGGCAGTCAAGTTACTTTAAGTTTATAGTAAATTTTGAATTATTTTGTTGTGTTCAAGATTGCTACTCACCATGCTATTTTGCAGTGCACTGTACAGCAATTCTGAGTTTTATTGAGATACCTAAGCAGCTTTGCTTGATGATTTGCTCATCCATCCATCCATCCATCCATCCATCCACAGTATGTAAACCTGTCTTTTCCACCACTTTGTATGAGATACTTGTGTTTCCCTCTAATTTGTGACGACAACTCTGGTCTTCAGCTAAAATTTTAAAGTACTTTCTTTGTAACCTTCATTTGTTCATTCACTTGTTTTTAATTGGCTTTATTTAGTTACCTTAGATATTTTAAAGAAACGTTACAGTTAGGTCCAGTATTTCCCTTTGGTGCTGGTTGAAAAGAGCTTCTAGTTGGTAACTTCTCAACTGTCTTTCGTCAAATCGCTGCAGAATGTTTTGGGGGTTTTTTTTGAAGGCACATATTTTCCTCTTTAAAGTCTGATAGATGGGGTCTACAGTTAATATCTCAGAAAAAACCCATACTGCTTTACTCTGATTTTGGTGGGGGTTTTGTTGTTGTTGTTGTTGGGTTTAGTGTGTTCTGTTGAGTGCTTCTCTAATTCTGAAGTTGTGATTGCCTTTGATCTACTTTGCTTATGGTGATTCTAACCACATAGGTATAGTTGAACAGCAATGATCCAAATATAAGAGTTTCTAGAATTCACATTGCTAATCTTTTGGTCACACAACTACAGTATCTGTGCAGTGAATTGGGCCGCCTTCTTTCCTCTGTATTACTACGTCTTCAGTTCAGCATGGTGTTTCCTGCTTGATGAAGTCTGAATATGTGTTTCTAGGCTTCTCATATTAATAATCCCCTAATTGCTTCTGGTTTTGTTTCCTCAAGTTAACAATATTTATTTCATTGCTGTCTTCTGTGGCCTTGTAGGTGAATAGTATCATTTCTTGTATTTCCCTCGATATAAAGCTAGCTTCATTTTTATAGCAGCAGAAGCCTCTGGAGGGAGAGTCTGTGGAAGCTGTATGGCTCTATTGCATAAAGAGTGTGGGACAAGTCTCAAATAGCTGATTGGAGTTGTCTGCAAAGTTATAAAGCTTCTTCAAATACCAGAGTTTCTTTGCAAAGAGTCTTCCTGTTCCACTTCTCTAGCCTCATTAGAAACTTGGGACTGTATTAGAGCTTCTGAGCATACTTAAAGGTTCACTTCATGGTCCTTGTACCACAGTTCTCCATACTGGAGGCTGTTTGGGACTGTGGAACAGTGAAAATCTAGTGGCCTTCCCGCTTCAGGAAGAAAAATACAGAATCCCAGCATATATATTAATTTTGCTCTGGTACATCTATTTATTTTGTCTTTTATTTTATTGTATTTCTAATTATTGTGAGTCTTCCATCATCCTTTTGCTGACATTTCAGTAAATGTTAAAGAACAAAGATTAAAGAGCAGCCAATGCAAGTGTGGCTTTAATTAAACTATTGAGCCAGGATATTTCATTCTGAATATTACTGAACTTGCATTATCTCACATTTCATTGATTAACTGCATTTAAATGTAAATTTTGATTCCACACAGCCTATATTATTTTTAATCAAGATAATCTTGTCTTAAAATATGGCAATTTATTTCTGAATCAGTGTTAGTGAGAATATAGGATTTACTCTAGATTATTTTAGCATACTACTTGAACCAAGGAAAAGTATACTTTGAACTGTCCACTTTTTTTTTCCTTCCATAGATAATGTAACGGCTTTTGACAATGTTTGAGGATTTTTAAACAAATACTGTGAGTTTTTGTAAAGTATATCTTCGAAGCACAAGTAAGCATTGTACAAGGCAGAAGGTTGAAATTATTGCACATTCAAGTGTCTGACAACTTCCTTACTCCATAAAAGGAAACCATTTTGAATACATTTAGATAAATCGTTTGTATCAGAAATGGACGCCATTTTAGTTCAATATATGCAAAGCAATATATTTGACTTCTATTTTTAAAACAGCAGGTTTTGTTTGAAAATTGATCTAGCCTAAGAAGTATTATAACTCCCAAAGAGATATATCAACTTCTTTTGACTAGAATAACACTTTTACCATTTATTTAAAATGGAATTTTGCTTTATTAAGAAAACACAACTCGAAACCATTCAAATTTTAACCAGGTTATTCCTTCTGTCTTCTTTATCTTAATACTCCATTGTATAAATTATGGTATTCTATGCCACAATATAAATCGGTTTCCTAATTTGGTGGCTGAATCAAAAGAGTTCATTCTTGCTATATTTAATGAAAAAGACCCTCTACAAATTTTATATTATGGTTGTCTGGGAAAAGCAATCAGAATCAGTAAGGACAGCCATTTGCTTCAATTCTTTTAGAAACAAGTAGCATGTGGACATCTCACTGCCACTTGTGCATTTGAGAATACCATAAACACAGAACATGTGAATGGTGAGCAGAGAATGGTAAGACTGGGTCAATACATTTTCTTTGTGCCCTTGTTCCCCCCTGTTCAAGTTGGTAACAGCTGATATCAAAGCTCCAGCCACCCTGAAGCCTATCACTCCATTTACGGTCAGCCTAGCAAAATGAATCTTTTCAAACAGGAGTTGGAGGTTAATCTATTTCAAGTCTGCTCACTCGTGGGTTAGTGCAGCCTCTGCATCTTCTACAGCTGAGTAAAAAGAAATCTCACTTTGGTTATTCCCACTTTGAACTCAACTGGGTGTTCAGGCAGTTGAAGTGTCTATTGGTGCTTTTTATGCTATTTGGTGTGCTTGTAAATTATTTGATATATATTGACAATATCTTTGCTACATAGCCTGTCTTTTTTAATTTTGGACAGAGAATGTTCATACCATCAGACTAGCTCAGTGAGATCCATGTTATGTGTTGATGAAAACCATTCAGAGTGGCTGTTAACCATGTTTGTTTCTTTTAAAAGTACATGGCAGAGTGAAAGCCAGTCAGGAAGCCTGCATTCCTTGCAATACACTTCTGTGAGACAAAACAATTAGTGACCTCTTGTTTAGTTGGAGTAAACAGAGTGATCAAAACCAGTGTATCATAAAAAGTAAATGGAATTTAATGGAATATTTAATGGAATAATTTAATGGAATAATTGTCATATTAACAACTACTGCATATAATATAAACTCAGCTGACAAACCATGTCAGGAATTGATAATATATGATTAAGAATTGAATGTCAATGAGCTTCAATAGCATAGATATGATTTCAGTTTAAGAAGAAAATAGCCTGTAAAAGTCTCAAACCCAAAGTGACTTTTATGCTTCCTAAGCTTGCTTTGTGTATGTGAATGTGAAAGTAAATGTGAAAGAACATTTTGAGTGAGAGCCTCTAAGCAGGGTTTAGTCATCCATACATCAAGAACAACTTGGACCTTATGATGGACTAGTAGCTCCTTGCCTGATGGTCAAGGTATCATAGGACCCTACCCAACTTTATGAGTGGAAGTAGCATTAGGTTATTAAATACTTTTTTAATAAGAAAAACCGCAAACATTTGCTTCTATTATGCTCTCGAGTGTAGTACTGTGTCTGAATCCTTAGCCTTGCCCATTATGCTGTAGTACCAAGGTCAGATATGTGAGGTGGGCCTTCTCTGGTATATTGACAACCTTGCTGAATTTAAGTTGACTCTACTTTTTACAAGTGACATCCCACCAAATTGTAGGCATTGCTTTTCTTTAAACTGGACTAATTGCTTATTATCCCTATCATCATTTTTACAGCAAATGGAGAAAAATAAGTAGTTCTAAGACATAGTTCATCTCATCCTGAGGTAGATGTCTGAAACAGGCCACATACATCATACCCTCAACAATTTTAAGGAGAGCTCAGGGTGATTAGCTCAAAAATGGATGTTTCTAGCACAACAGTCTAAAGCCAGGTGAGATAAATCTTGATATCTATGGGCAGCTGTATGCTCCCTTAATGGCTTTAGATAAACAGACTCTTTTGGCAAATGTATAATCACTTCCAAAGTACTGATCACCCTACTAAGAGCTTTGACTGGAAAGGGATATATATTTTTCTGCTTTGAATGTTTAGCTTCTAGCTTTACAATACTGACTGCACTGGGATGACATCTGTAGGTATCATGTTGTTTCACATAAGATTCAAGTCTTCCACTAAACCAATTTTTAAAATGCAGTCTATCTGTTTCAAAGTAAGTCATTTAATCATAATCTTGTCCCATCAGCAATAGTTCAGTGAAGATATTTAAAAATCTTATTTTTTTTTCTTCTGTGCAGGAGCTGTTCTTTCATATATATGAAAATATGAATAAAATTCTCCCTTAAATCTAGGGGTTTTGGCAGCTTACTATTAGAAATTCAGGTTCTTGCTAACTCACAATGAAGAGAATAAAAATAAGTTAGAGCTTTTCCTGCTGAGAAATACCTCTTGTGTCAGTGATGAAAGGATTGTTCTCGGGGAACTGCAGAACAATAGTCTCGCAGCATTTGTTTAAATTAAGCCCATGTTGTTGGCCTTTTGTACCTCAAAAGGACCTCTCGGATTACTTTGGGTTGAATTCTTATCATACTGTGATACATTCACGTGCTCATTCTCGCAAGCACTGAACAGACACGGCTGACGCTGAAATCCACAAGAGCTGTGTGAAATATAGCACTTCTAGAAATGGAGGCTAAAAAGTTGTAGTGCGGTCTTCTTCTACCTAGATGAGGTTGTGGGGGCACCATTTTACACACGCTCGTGCTCACACACATGTGCACGCAAACAAAGGGCACAGTCCTTGAGGCGCAGAAGCCCATCTGAGGGTTGGGCTTCATGCCCACTCAGATTGTGGTGGTGGATATGGCCTCCATACTCCAAGGAACACTTTTTCAGTACCTAAAGAGCCTTCCTATTGAGTGCATACGGTGAAGTACATCAACAATGGGGAAAACTTATAAATGTTTGTATAATGCACAAACACGTTTATATATGTATAAGTGTACTGTAAATACATAGTAAAGACTTGGCAGTCAGTAATTTCAAGCTGGCTTTAGAGTAGCTGCTGCTGAAATTAGTAGCCAGCAGGGTCACTTCCATTTTGTATTGTCTCGAAATGTCTTCAAAAGATCCAGTGCTCGTTAGCTTTTGCTTTTAATATTATTACTCTTTTTCAATGACAGTTTACACCGGATGTTTGCTGCTCTATGCGTATACGGCTGTGTGATAGTAGCATTGGATTGCTGGGAACTACGCAATATAGCATATTTAATTATCACCATTGTAAATACTTAGAATTACATGCGCCCTAATTCCTTCTTCCATCATCTCCTTCACTGCTTGACTGTATGAGAAATAGGAAGGGAAAAAAAAAATAATTGAAGGATTATCTTGGATATTTGGTAGTTTTCCTCTTGTTTACACATAGTACTTACAAAGTCATTTCTATTTCTCCATAAGCTACAAACTAACACAGAGTGTCTGATGAAATCTTTGCAAACAATATGACAGTAATGTATATAGCACTTTATGTGGTCTGAGACAAACAGCACATCTGGGAAGAAAAATGTTTGTTTCCATTGAGAAAGATACGCTGTGATGTGGTATAAAAATTTACTAAAAAAAACCCAACCTGTTGTACTTACAAGAAGAAAAGCATTATTTTGGTTTTGTTTGCTCTATTAATCTTACATACTGCACTTAGTCTGTCAAAATCTCCTTTTAGAAGTATCTCCTTGACCAGTGAATCATGACACGTGAACCATGAAAATCAGACTTGTGCGTACTGAGTTATTTTGCGGTACTGGTGGTTCTTTTGTAAGTTCAGCTAATACAGCTTCACAGGTCAGCTGTGGGTTATAATTGAGTTAGATCACGTCCTTGTGGCTTTGAAAGAGCAGATCATCCAGTGAAACGTTAACAGCTGCAACGCTTGTAATGCAATAAACCCTGTCATGAATAACCACAGTTACAACTGTTTTGAGTAGTTTCTTACCTATGAAGGTGCTACAAGTTGTTTGTTTAAATGTAGGTATGTAAGTATATGTAAATATATGTACTTATAGAAATAATTTATTATAGGTAAATAGATGTCTTTATAAATGCAGTTACCTCAGATGGTGTGAGCTTGAGCAATATTCTGCAAAGCTTTACATATTTTGAATAAAGATGGAGGAATCTATTGCAGGTTTAGAAAAGAAAAATCATATTTTGGCAAACAAAGGATTATATTTAATTTAGGCCGTGCATGGAAAATATGATGTTTTAATGAACGCAACATGAGATCAGGGAAGGGCTTCCCACATTCAGCAGAAGCAGCTCTGTTTCTCATTTGTGATGCTTTTTTAAGCATCAAACGAGGTTTCTGGCAGAAAGTTGAAGTCCATCCTTGTTGAAGTCCTTCCCTCTGGCGAGGTTCAGTTCATTTGATCAATCTTGGGGACTTTCATGGATTAGTTTCACTAGTCCTCACAGAGGAATCTCACAGGTTGTTTCTAGGGACACACCGCAACACCACCTCCAAGTTTACCTCCCGGTGTTGTAGGGTACCTGTAGTGCAGATTGATTAGCAATTGGAGGTTGATGTTGAAAAGCAGAATTGGCAATCGTCCTGCTCCGGGGAGGGACTTCATTCTGCTGCTAGAAATGGAGAGTTGGATCGTTGCTGTGATGTGCAGCATGTCTGGCTCCAAAGCAGGACCTGCCCTGCAGGTGGCAAGCAACCCAAGTGTCATTTGCCACTGTGCTTCCTTCCAAACCAGGATTGTAGCTGCTTCTTTTGTGCAGCTTCTCTGAGGCAGGAGTTGCTGAGGTTGACAAAACAGCCGGGTGATCGTGTCCCAGAAGGTGACAGTGCTGACAGTTCTGCCCTGGGGCAGAACCTCCAGGGCACCAGTGTGGCTTCCAGTGCCCACCCTAGCACGTCAGCCTGCTGCAGCGGGGACGTGGTGTCTGCCAGGACCATTCAGCAGCGTAACATTAGGGTCTTCCACTTCAGAGAGAGCACCGCACGCCTCGCCGTGATGGAAACAGAAGTTAAATCACTGCAACAAAGACCAGGGTGGTTGTAGCTCCTGCTGCGAGGCACAGCGTGGTTGGGATTGGTATGCTGGAGCTTGTAGGCAGGAGGGAGGTCTTGCTGGGCTTTGGAAGCTGAGCTATGGGACTGACATGAAAAAATATCTGCTGTGCCCTGGAGGCAGAATTGTCTGGTAGCAGAGATGAGAGTTGCCACTGCTATTTACTCGCCCTGGGGGTAGAGGCTTCGCAGTGTCACTTCCAGCTTGACAGCAGCTCCTGGAGGCCACACTGCATGGCTGCCATGCCAAGCAGCCTTCCAATGGAAACTGTTTTCACAGTAGGAGTTTTCCAGTAGTACAGTAGGAAATATTCAGCAAAGGAATACATTCTTTGTTCTGTTGAACTCTGTAGATGGAGGCAGACAGGCCTCTACAAACATGCTTCCAATTTTCAGAAACTGTGGAGAGAAAAAGAAACGTGTTTCCCCCATCCCATCTTGAAAATATTTGTTGTATTTATCAGGGCACTACACGTGCTTGCAGGCTCAGCCTGTCTTGCGTAATGTGAGCTTTGTTCTGTTATATATATCATTTTACTGAAAAAGATCACAAGTTTGAATGAGGGTTATTTATTTCTCACCGTATAAAAGAGGACTTCATTCTGGTCCTCTTTTGGTTTTGTGACCTCTGAGGTCATGCTGGATATTGGAGATACCTGTATGCAGACTTCTGAGGCTGAGGAGAATTAGTTTGTCTTTATTACGTGGTCTGTGTTTCACAAGAAAAAGCTTGTGAGGGCATGACTGCTGCTTTCAAGGTAGAAGAGAGAATGAGTTTCCTTGCCTCTCAATGCATCTGTGCCATAAGGGTACAAAAATCCTTGTGTTCCAGTTTGCTTTTGTTGGCATACCAATTTTATGGGCAGAAGTGCTCAGATTACCTGATGAGCTGCTAGTTTGCTTTTGTGACCTGAAGAAAAGTAAACCATTAAGAAATGAAGCATAGACATGAGTTATTTAATTTTTTATTCTTTTAGTTTTAATATTATAAATTGATTCAGTCAACTGGAGATATAGACTAGATTTAAAAAAAGAGGTCTGTTTATTGTATTGATTTGACTGTTCCATTTGCATTATTTCAATGACGTTTTAATGAAATTGCAAAGAAGTAACATTAATCTGGATCAGAATGCTTGGTTTGAGCGTGTATTTTTAACTTGGAATCTGTGTCTCATACTTTCGATCATGGCAGTTGCAAGCCTGAGCCCTGTAGGTTGAAATTAGTCAATAACATTAAGATCAGAGTAACATCATCTTCTGTTTCATCTCCTTGCTGAAGTCATAGAAGAATTGTAGTAATTATCTAGGTCTGTTAATAAAAGAATGCAGTTAAAAGTAGGGTGAATTGTGCTTTATATGATACTCCATGCATATGTACTATAGGGTTGATTTCAATATATTAGGGAAGATATTTATACATGCAAATATTTTTCAGTATTTTTCATTGGCTGCTAACATAGAAGTAAATCTCTGTTGTAACAAAGGGAATTATTAACATTTGAAAGTGTTTTAATTATCTTTGAAAATTTTTTTCAGACTTGACTTTGAAGAATGACTAAGAAAGGTGTCATTTAAGTGATGGTTCATTTATTGCCAGCCAAACAATTAATTGAAGTAGCAGGTCAGCCAAGAGAGACAGTAAAGACAGATATATAAGAAATATAATGTCATTTTAGTGACAACATAAGGAAAAAACAGAAAGTATATTTAATTCATACATTTAATAAGACGTATCATATGTTTTGTATGTTAGCAGTCGTGAGGCAGTTTGTCCTCTTCCAGTAAGATGACCTTCTGCTCTAGGACACTGGGCCCCAATTGCCATGGGACTGGGCCCGAATTGAGTAGCTGAAATACTCAATATTAGAGCTGTGTAGGGGATCTTACTTCAATGTGAAATACTGGTGTTGGGGTGGAGGGGGATGTGCATGTAATAATTTAAACAATAAGTAGTGCTATTTCAGAGACAAGAAGAAAATCATGAGTCAGGCATTTAAGTCAGGGCTGCCTTACTGGAGAAAACTGAGTTCTCAGGAAAAACATAGTTCTTATGTTTTTCACAGGCCTTATATAACTTAGTAAGACCGTGGGAAATGATTCTTTAGATTTTGTTAATGGTTTTAGCAAGAGCCAAAATAGCTTTTCAAAAAGAAAAGAAGATCACCCCCAAAATTGTCTTTGTGTATAAGCAAGCATGGGGGGGGGGGGTTCTGCTCTCTCCTTCCACCTGCTGCAAATGTTTCAGTCTCCAATCTAATCAGCTCTTTACTCCTCTTCAGACCAGCTGTAGGAAATCAAATGGAGATAATAGTGTGAATCAAGTTCAGGAAGTTTCAAATCTGATCAGAATCTCTGTTTGACTATATCTTACGTCAGTGCCTACAGTAGTAAGTTTCTAAAATACAGGAAATTACACTCCTGAAAATTAAGTATTTGAGTGATGTATCTCTATTTAAAAAAAAATAAAAGTTTTTTTTTCTTTTTTAACTACTGATGTGATGCTGCTCTACATTTGTGGGTATGTTACAGCATTCTCTCCGTACATGTTAAAACGATAAGTGATTGTTGCCTTGTCAGTAAGGGGCATGGGATTTGGTTAGTATGTAGGAAAATATTGCATTTATTTCATAATGTTGGATTTAGTACTTTCTTCTTTGCTCGTGAAACTCATTTGCTTGGTTTTCACTGAAACTTGAAATTCTAATTTAAATTCAGGACTCCAGTTACTGAAAAAGGAAAAAGTTGAATACTGTGAGACTTGTGATAAAGTTACATGCCTGTGACTGCAAGCTAAATTACTAAAGAAATATTTCTGCATAGATCTTTACTATATTACTAAATACATACTATATAGATTTTATATTTTAGATTATTAACTTATAAAATGCTTTTTCTGTAAGTTATTTTGGCATGAAAGTGAATATTGATATGAAAACTCTGTTTCAAGACTTAACTGAAACTTGTTGTTGAAGCTGTTATTTAGATTTGTTGCAGCATAGGACTAAAAGATGGATGAAACGTTTAAATTCCTGTATATTCTTGTACCTTTCACTAAACTACAAACATTCATCAGGTGTTTTTCAGCATGTGTGTCTAAAAGGGGATGTCGGATAGGGGCATAAATTTACAATTTGATTTATCTCATAGAAGTAGCTTCTTTCATTAGCCTTTGCTAGTAGAGAACTGATCTCTTGTTCGATATGAGGTATCACCTTAATGTCACATGTTGTCAAGATATCCTTTTTGCTGCTCTATTATTATAGAATGCGGTTAACTAGTAGTACCAGCTTTTGCTTTGGCTTTTTAGGAGAGAGTACTATATGTGGTATATAAGGGCATTCATTAGAATTCCTTGAAGGATGTGTCTGGATTTTTATTTTTGTGTATTTGTAAAGCTCATTAAAAAGCCAGGTGAAATGATGCAATAGAGCTATGACAATTTATGATCAATAATGACGTATGAACCAGATCATCGTGATACTTAAGTGTTCAATTGGCTAATGCAAAAGAGATGAGTGGGCTAGAATGACAGAGTCTTTGTAATCTGCTCAAGATAAATCATGTTTCCTAATGATACCTTAGGTGGCCAAGAACCATCCCTCTATGATGTTTTCCTAGCTTTGGTGTTTGCTTGTGATAATATCATTAGCATGACAGGGGAGGAGCAAAGGGCGCCCTGTGTTTGCTGTGAACACCTGTGCTGATGGCCCCTCTGCTGGCCAGCTGTGTTGGAGTTCAAGCTGATTTTTAGGACTGAAGCTGCTCCTTTTGTTTATAGAAACATGGAATACTGTCCCCATGCCACTGTGGTGGTCCTCCTCTGAAATGATTCCAGGAAGTTTTGAAATCAGGGAGGCTTTTTGTGTTCAGAGTGGCGTATAAGTCCAGTGAGTGATTTTACAGCTAAATGGCTCTGATGCTGATCTAGCAAATCATTGTGAATGTCTACCCATTTCTATGTTTTAAATTAGTGATAATATGATCTGCAGCTGTGTGTATTACATCCCAACAGCAACATTAGTAAGGGTCAGGGCTTCTGGGCTTTTTAACCTTTGTGGTGTCTGTCTTGCCCCAGAAAGATGTAAAACATCAGAAATTTATTCACTAAGCAAAATTACATTGCCTTGTAAATGTGCATGTTAATGGCTTGTTTTAAAATGTTACAAGACCCATAAAAATCCTTGGAATGTATTTATTGGGTTGGAGAAATGGAGTTGCAAAGCTTCCAAAATAGATATTAGTATAGTCAATTCAAGCACTGAGAAAACATGAGGCAAAATATAAGCCAGGACTATGGAGCTGACTGCAGACTTCCTCAGCCATTCGTAATGTTCAGTTGGTCATTGAGAAAAAAGATGAGGTAATGCATCGTGCAAGGTATGTGTTGTCTCCTAACACTTAATGTGTATCCTCCAAAGCATTAGTGGCCTATTTCTGCATGATATTGACAGTGTTTAGAAATCACAGATACTAGAAACAAACTGATCTGTCATCCTGTCAATGTATCCTTTCTCAATTAACACTCAACACAGGATTTTTTCTTTAGCATATTCTCGAGCTTATTGCCAATTTTAATTAACTCAAAAAAGGAGTTTCCATCACTTTTCTGCAAATAACATTTCAGATTGAGTACCGCTGTAAGTTTTCTTTACTTCATCTAAATTTACATTCTCCTAAATTCATCTGATGTTGCAGAATTTTATACTTTTAGTACCATCCTAATGTTATAATCTTACAGTCTCTTAGGTGTGTTTGCATACGTCCACAACTTTTGCTGATTTTTTTAGTCCTTTTCATCATGTGTTCTGTATTTACTGTTTTTAAATCGCAAGTAGCACATACCACACAAGAACTGTGAAGGTTTTGCTGCAGTTGTTATTTTGGTTCTGTCCAGATTGTATGCTTTCTTTTAGTCACCGTTATTCATTGCCCATTACTGCTTTCTCTGCAACCCTAAGACAAAATAGTAACCGGTAACTAAGACCTATTCACGCAAAATCCTTTTGGATCCTGTTGTTTGAAGAGAAGAAATGTGGTTTCACAGAGCACAGCAAAGGGAACTAAACAGTTTGGGTTTTTCCATGAAAAATTTGTAGCAATTAAAAAAATTATTAAAACCAAGAACGAGATAAGTTTCGTTCCATAAAAGTTTGATTACCGAAGTTGTTTGCAACATACTTGTAACTGTTTTGAAAATTCCTCCAGACATACATACTTTTTAACTAAAAGTGTACTTTCTACTGTGCAGTTTTGTTTAATGTTGTGTTAAGGTAAAATAAGGCAGAGATTTGATGCTTCTGATGCAACTGAGATACGAATGATGATGTGCTAAAACCGTCAGAAACTTATGTTTGTTTTAGTCCTTTCAAGCAGTAAAGCAGAGAAGGCTCTTTGTCTCTTGGTCTCAATTAGTAGTTATATGTGACTCATCCGTATGACTTATTTTCTTCACTGGTACAGATTTCAATCACATATTTGGAACATATTATGACTTAAATGAATAAGTTATGAGAAATTTGTATTTTAATTAAAAATGTAGCTGCATTCCTATCTGCTACATTACATTGAAAATTAAGAGCTGTGTTAAGGTGTTCTGTGAGACAGAACCAAATGATACCATAGAAAATCCTGCATATATTATTTCAAATTTTATTTGCAATTTGGAGGGGGTATTATTATTATTAATTTCTGTGAGAGAAAGACAAGAGATTTATTTTTCATGCCCTAAATCTTTCCTCTTCATCCTCTTACTGACAGTGTTTGCATCAACAAGGAAGAGACTTTCCATCACCTGGTGATCAGAGCGTACTGCTTTTAAACAAATTATCCTAGCTGGGTTCACAAAGACTTTAGCCCTCAGTGTATTGAGCTAACACCAACTTGTCATTGCTGGCCTAACCCACAGCTCAGTCCACAGAGAAGAGAACAAAGACATTAGTTTGATTTAGCTGTCTTTAAAATACCATCTCATGTAACTACAATGTGAATAGATTGTAATATGTAGTTATTGACGTCTGTGGAAAAATTAGGAAAACTTATATTTGAAAAAAAAAATTGCTAATGCTTTTTTTTTTAAGTTTGAGAAAATATCTAAGGATATATATCAGTTGGTTACCCTTCTGTCCCTTGTATTTTGCTTGAAATGTTTTGTTGCTTGTTATACAATCCTCCAGTTCTAATTACCTTTGGTAAAGGTTTGCCTATTTATCTAAGATCCAATCCGCCATCTTAAATGAAGAATAACAACAGGAACCAATAAGCAGGAGAGAGACAGATTGTGTGTATGTGTGTGTGTTTGCTTTGTGAAAAGGTTCCTGGTGATTCCAAGCAACTGAATGAAAGGAAGATGAATGCAAAGCTATTATATAATAAGTGACTGACCTGCTATAGTAAATAAACAAACAAATGCCATTTATGAGAAAGATCTCATTGGTTTGATGGGAGTAAGAGGCTGAGCCTTGAGTACAGTGTCCCCTTTGCCTTCTAGTTATACAACCACATACCCGGTTGCTCTTGCAAGTAGCTTATCCTGGTGAATCTAAAGAAATTAATTACGTGGTGCTTCTGCACATACTAATGAAGTTTGGAAAATTTGAAAAGCTAAATAATGAATGAGGGCTTCAGATATGTATACCTCTCATTATAGTTTTTAGAAAATACAGCAAAGCTGATTTCTCTAGTGGCGGGACAGATCTATGTATGCTGGTCAGTGGGCACCGTCACCATCTCACAACAATTTTATTTTCTTTAAAATAATACTAATACTCCAAAAAAGTATTTTCAAATGAACTTGACTTCTGTCTTCCAGTTATGTTAGTAGTTTAAAAACACTCTGGAAACTCTTAAATATGTGCTTTTTTCAAAATCTGTTGCTATTTCATTGATTGGAAAAAAAGCAGAAATACTATAGCAAGTTCCAATACTGACTTAAGAATTAGGAAAAAAGTTCTAGAAGCTCATGTTTTTTTGCAGTTTTCAAAATAATGCTGTTGGATGAGCATTAGAAGTTAACAAACAATGAGTCTTCCTCCATTGGTTTAAAATGCTAAACTCTTATAGTCAGCTATTCAAATAATATTATATAATCAAGATGGTAGCCCCTTATTATGGTGTTTAGCTAATGGACTGCAGCTTTTATTACTAATCATTAGTTTAGGGATTTAGCTGTATAGAGAATGAGCATGAAATCCTTCTTTAATCTTCTTTCTTTCACTAAAATTGTGACCACTGTGGGATATTAAGATAACATAGTGATCTCTATAATGGTTTTGTGGAAGTCAGTTTTAGTAATATGAGTTAGGCAAATCTACTTTCTAGTCTTCAGGATAGTAAGTTAGATATTTAAAATTGATGAGGAAAAAGCTGATGTTGTATACTAACTTTGTAACATAACAGTAGCTTGGCTTTATGCATGCTGTATATACAAAACAGAATATTTCATACTAAAAAAATGTCCTCATGCAATGGGTAACATGCTTCTTGTATCTCTATAAATTTAAAAAATGGCTTTGAGTTGTCACAGTTTGTGGCTGCTCATCTCTAGTGATTATTGGGTTTTCTGTAGCTGTTTTTAAACCAATTTAATATTTACGTGTGGGCCCTTCATCTGTTAGATGGCAAGACAATTCAGATAATAGTCTCAGTTCTGACAAATTTAAATTTTTTAGCATGCTGTGAGAGAAAAATATGGTTGTAATTTGGGTAATGTTGGCTCTAATCCTGGAAAAGATTGACTTTTTCATAGCATGGATAGTTACTGGAGTAGACTTGTTGATCTTTATGCATATGTGTAAGCTAAATCAGATATAAATGAACTTCACATGTTTTAATTTCATTTTAAACTTTTCTTGTTTTTTTTTTATTTATTTATTTTTATCATACTGTTTTTGCTTGCTCTTCACTAGTATTTATGCAGCTTGGTTTCAGTCATTCAGATGCTTGAAGGCAGAAGTAAGTCTTGCATCTCTCACAGAAATATAGTTCATTTTCTAATAATAACACTATAGTTTATTTTCTACTAATTGAAAATGTAACCATAACTTCTGAGACTGGAGAACAAAAAAAATTTAGATTTCTTACTTTCAATTAGAAGCTATGGTAAATAAATTCCACAAAGGAGTTAATAATTTTAAAGATGGGGAAAATTTGTCACTATTAATATGAAAATGAAGAGTAAAGGTAGGATTTCATCAAATCATGAGTTACAATTTATGTGCCCATTGTGTTCAGCACATTTCAGTCATTACAGAAGTCATACTACAGTGACAGCAGTAGTAACAGCATTATTAAATATTTAGGCGTACATGTCTGAGAAGCAAGCTGGTAAGCATTGTGTAGACTATGTGGGATGAGAAAATGAGGAACAAAAACCTCCAGGTGACCTGCACAAAGGCATAGTTCAGTCTGTGGTAAAACAGAGTAAAGGCTTAGCTGTCGGTAGCTTCTTTCTTCTGAAGCTCACTGCTACCACCATCACAGATGGGCTCAGCCTTGGCCAGCAGCAAGTCTGTCTTGGAGCTGGTTGGCATTGGCGCTATCTGGGCTTTAGTAAGGCCTTTGATACAGTCCCCCACAGTATCCTTCTGGAGAAACTGGCTGCCCATGGCTTGGATGGGAGGACTCTCCACAGGGTTAAAAACTGGCTGGAGGGCTGGGCCCAGAGAGTGGTGGGGAATGGAGTTAAAGCCAGTTGGCGGCAGGTCACAAGTGGTGTCCCACAGGGCTCAGTACTAGGGCTAGTTCTCTTTAACATCTTCACCAGTAATCTGGATGAAGGGATCGAGTGTACCCTCAGTAAATTCACAGATGACACCAAGCTGGGTGGCAGTATTGACCTGCTGGAGGGTAGAAAGGCTTTGCAGAAGGATCTGGACAGACAAGGCCAAGTGCCGAGTCCTGCACTTGGGTCACACCAGCCCCATGCAGCGCTACAGGCTTGGGGCAGAGTGGCTGGAGCTGCCTGGCAGAAAAGGACCTGGGAGTATTGGTCTACTGTCGGCTGAACGTGAGCCAGCAGTGTGCCCAGGTGGCCAAGAAGGCCAACAGTATCTTGGCCTGTATCAGAAACAGTGCAGTGAGTAGGAATTGGGAGGTCATTGTCCACCTATACTCGGCACACCTCAAGGGCTGTGTCTAGTTTTGGGCCCCCTACCACAAGAAAGACATTGAGGTGCTGGAACGGGTCCAGAGAAGGGCAACGAAGCTGGTGAGGGGTCTGGAGAGTGAACTTAATGAGGAGAGGCTGAGGGAGCTGGGGGTGTTCGGCCTAGAGAAAAGGAGACTGAGGGGAGACCTTATTGCTCTCTACAACTCCCTGAAAGGAGGGTGTAGAGAGATGGGGGTCGGTCTTTTCTCCCAAGTAACAAGTGATAGGACAAGGGAAAATAGCCTCAAGTTATGCCAGGGGAGGTTCAGGTTGGATATTAGGAAAAATTTTTACACTGAAAGGGTTATTAAGCATTGAAATGGGCTGTGCAGGGAAGCGGGTGTGTCACCATCCCTAGAGGTTTTCAAAAGACAGGTTGACATGGCGGTTAGAGATGTAGTTTAGTAATATGGGGGGTTCTTTTGTATATATTTTTTTTTTTTCCAGAGTTAGGTTGATGGTTGGACTAGATGATCTTAAAGGACCCTTTCAACCCAGATGATTCTATGAGGTATAGGGGAAGCTTCTAGCAGCTTCTCACAGAAGCTACCCCTGTAGACCACTGCTACCAAAACCTTGCCACGCAAACCCAATATACATTCCTGTTTTTTTTTTACTGTGACTTATAGTCACTTTACTCCACCAGTAATTTTGTTGGCTTCAAGGGAGCACTTATATATTGAGTAGGGTCACAAGCATCTGTGTTTGCTCTTCACCATTTTTGTTGTTTGTATCAAATGTAATGAAGTATTTGATGAACCTAAGTTTGTACAGCATTTGCTTTGTAAGCATTGCCCTGTGCTTCTCTGAATGGAATACTTCCATCCTGAATAAGTGGAAATACTTGGATAGCACAAAAGTAAGCAAGTCAAACTTTGTGTTTAAGTCACTTAATTTATGTGCAGATGCAGAATAATATTCAGAATGCTTTGAAATTCGGCCACTAGCTCACTAAGGCTTCTGGCATGCCTGAATACCTTTGTTAATATCCAAGGGATGGTGAACCGAAGAACAGTTCAATAATGCTGTTTTGGGTAATGATATAGTTCAGTCAAGATGAGAGTTTTCTATTGGATTAGCAGAGCCTGCAGCTTTTTTTACCAGGTATGTGATGTGTGGGCTGTTATATAGGCAGACAGTACCAGCACTGCCTGGAAAGCAGTTGAGGAAACATGGTTGACTGATGAGAAGCATGGCTGAGCTTTTATTGTTAATATTACATGGTGTCAGCATAAAATATAAAGGTATTCTTAAAGCTTTTTTTTTTTTTTTTAAAAAAAGTAAAGTAATTGAAGTTCACCGACCTAGAAGTGTTAAGCTTTCAAAGAAACGGATCAGACTTATGCATAGTAAATGCATAAGTCAGATGGTCCACAGTTCCTGTGTGCCAAACAGCACTGTGCAGGAGAAAGGACTGCAAGAACTTCATGCATTCACATTTGAAAAAAGAAGTATGAGTAAGAGGGAAAATTGTTGCCTTGTTCAGAGTCCTAGTATTGTAAAAATCCCAAGGAATTTTTGAGCATAATAAATCTGGTATTGAGAAAGAAATACCAAAGAAGTTAGATTGGTTTGCAATCGAGTTGAGAATATTCACACATTTTGTTGAGTATGTATTTTACACATCGTATAATTTGGAATAGAATTATAGGGTGAACTGCGAGTTGTGGAAAAGGAATTATAATGATTTGAACATACTATAACTCTTTCTGAGGGTGGAAACTAATAGAGGTATCAAACTGAACAACAAAAAAAATGGAATCTCTTACATAGAAAACTGTTAAAAGAGACCTTCAAGTTATACTCTTGTATACAAATGACAAAGTAGCAGAAGGCATTTTTGGCAGAAAAAAAAAAGAATCTGAGGTAAATTGAGTAATTTGAAGTGTAAACCAGTTATATATAGTTTTCAGGCTATTAACAGCAAGAAATGGTATAGCAGAACCTTAGAAAGAACATAAATATCACTATAGGGTGTCTGTCTTTGTAAATGTTTCCAAAAGCAAGGATTGGTATGATTGAGAGAACATTTAATGACAAAGAAAATAAAACAACAGAACAGTGGTTATTGTTATGTATACATAGTTGCTTGAACCAGGTGTATAAAATATAAGAGCAAGCTTGACCTGTAAGTACATATTTTGATCTTATGTGCGTTGCAAACAGTTCTTTCACCAGTGTATTCAGGCACTGCATAGAATAGCTTGTGTTTGATTAAAGTGCATTTTTTAGATAGATGTCTAGTTTTCATTTGAGGATATCGAGAGGTAGAAAATGAATGACTTTTCTTGGTAGCTTTATCCTCACAGTTAGTTTGAATTTTTCTGGCTTCAGCTTTCAGCTACTGAGTTGTTTTAAGCCTTTTTGTGTTAGAGACCTGTAGAAGCCTGTATTTTCTCCCTTTGGAAGTGCTCATATACTGCTGTCAAGTCACCTCTCAAATTTTCTTTGATGAACTGAGCAGACTGACATCTCTGAACATTTTTACAAGCACCAGCGAAATAAATTTTTTAGCTCCTTCTGAATGGTTTGAGGTGGTTCTTTATAATGCCTGTCCTCAATATCATTTACCATGCTGCCATTTTTGAGTTTACCACCCATAATTTTTTGATTTCTTAATGATTGATATATTGCATCACATCATCCCTAAGTTTAACTTCCAAGGAACCATGCTTATATTTATTTATATATAACTAATTTCTTTTGCGTGAAAGCTGATTCGGGCATATATCTGCTAATCTGGTCTAAATTGAAATTAGTGTAAGCTTCGGCAATACCATATAATACTAATACTATAGTTTAAGGGGTTTTTTTTGCCAAGAATTAATATATGCTAGTAAATCAAACTTCTTACAAAGGTATTTATAAATTTATATCATTAGCTATGAAACCTAAAATGGACTATTCTGTATAAACCATGTTAAGTCTAGTTTGCTTTTCTTTAACGCTTTGCGTCTTTTTTTTTTTCTTCTCTTGGTTGATGTTGCATCTGTTGCCACATATTTTCCTTAATGATGCTGCCTGCCATTGAAAACCATAATTTGAACTCCTCGATCTCTAGAATACCCCTGTTATGTACAAGTTATGCAAAATTAATATATCCAAATTGGGAGGCTCCTCAGGTGACTCACTTATGACTCCTGAGCACTGAATAGTGAAGCTTGCTGGTCTAAAAGAAGTTCTTGATCTGTAGACATAGTATCTCTCATTCTCCTAAAAAAATAAAACCCAGAAACTATTTCATAGTTTTCTTTAAGGATATTTTGTTATAATATAAAACTTGAGGCTTCCAGTATACTTTTCAGCATTTGAAATCTTCTGTAGTGTAAAGTTGAGGTGTTTTGTTTTTTTTTTTTCTGCATTACAGGCTGGACCTTAAAATATATATTCTTTATTCTCCAGTTTTCTTCAGTGTTCTGTAACACAGTTCTCACAGTTCTAGTCTCTATTTTTCTGTTGTGTGTGTTTTCAAGGTCTGTGGTTCTTTCTCCATGATATTAAAAAAAAAAAAAAGGAGCAAACATTTTTAACGTGCATTCAAGGAGTGGGCTCATGTGAACCTCATGAAGTTCAACAAGACCAGGTGTGAGGTCTTGCACCTGGGTCGCAGCAATTCCTGGTATCAATACAGTCTGGGGGATGAAGGGATAGAGAGCAGCCCTGAGGAGAAGGACTTGGGGGTGACTGGTGGATGAAAAGCTGGACGTGAGCTGACAATGTGCACTTACAGCCCAGAAGGCGAGCTGCATCCTGGGCTGCATCAAAAGTAGCATGGCCAGCAGGTTGTGGGAGGTGACTGACTCTGCCCCGCTGCTCTGGTGAGACCCCACCTGGAGTTCTGTGTCCAGCTCTGGGGCTGCCAGTGTAAGAAGGACATGGACTTGTTGCAGTGAGTCCAGAAGAGGGCCACAAAAATGATCAGAGTGATGGAGCACTTCTCCTCTGAAGACAGTCTGACAGAGTTGGGGTTGTTTAGCCTGGAGAAGATAAGGCTCCAGGAAGACCTCATTGTGGCATTTCAGTACTTAAAGTGGGGCTTAGAAGAAAGATGAGGACAGACTCTTTAGCAGGGCCGATTGCAATAGGATGAGTGGTAATGGTTTTAAAGTAAAAGAGGGTAGATTCACTGGAACAGGTTGCCCAGAGTGGTCGTGGAGGCCACATCCCTGGAAACATTCAAGGTCAGGTTGGACTAGGCTCTGGCTCATTGCAGGGGGGTTGGCCTAGATGACTTTTGAAGGTACTTTCCGACTCAAACTATTCTATGATTTTCATATTTGGGCCAAGTTGTAATGATGGCTATGAAAACAAGTTTACTTTTTCTTCTTGTCCTTTCCAGGTTTGCTCATAACTCTCAAATGTGCTACATTTGCTTGATTAGCACTTTCCTTTTCAGCTGTTGTGAATTGTCAGGCTGCTTTAACTAGCATTCAGTTCAGTAGAAAAGCTTTTCTGTCTGTCAATGCTGATATATCCCCTTCTCCACAGATCACAGAACTAGCATCTTGAGCTCCACCATATGTAAGTGTCATATCCATTTATTTTTTTCATTCTTGTTTGAGTGTAAGGATTTTCAAAATAATTCTTTTCTTTAGAGTGCTCTTCAGAGTCACGCACCAGTTGTGTATTTCCACATTATCTTAACCGCCACCTACACTTTTGTATCAGTATCCTAGGTGTACCAGGAAATCTAATGGTTAGGGTACATCACGGGCTCACATCTTGAGCTTTAAGAACAAAATGACCACTGTATTGGTTCAGACTGTAGGCTCATCTCTCCTAATACCTTACCTCTTCAACAGCATCCAATAAGCAAATACAGAAGGAGCAGAGTAGAATAGAATGATCCTTTCTTCTTATGTCCAATTAATGGCATTAGCAATTTCCTGAGGAATTGTGATGCCGTGAAAGACGAAATCAGGACTCAATAGTCGGGATGACTATTAAGCAGGTATCCTTTATTGCAGCGCT
>JAOTQQ010000032.1:11336203-11377470 GCA_026546715.1 Gallinago undulata
GTGGTCAGCCAAGTTATAACTCATCCTTAGGTAAGCAAACCTTCAAGCCATACTTAGCTTTATTCTTTAATTCAATTGCATTCCAGAACATTCTGCTTAACAACCACTAATGGATTTATCACGTCTTTTTGAGAGACCTTAGACATCTGGCTGTTGTGTTCAGTACAGTATTTTAACAGTTCACAGTTAAGATTGCATGATTTCTTCAGATAGGTAAAAAGAAAAGAAGAAGATAGTTATTCTTTCCACTCCTTATTAGTATTTATTTTTCAGTTCAATAGGAATGCTAGTATCACCTTTATTAATAATGCTTTTAATAATAAACTCACTCAACAAGTTGTATTCTGGATTAGCACTTCATTTATTTCTTTGTGGTTTTTGTTTTTTTTAAGGCAGTGAATGGGCAGAAGTAGTCTATCCCATCATGACTTTTGTAGCCTTTAGAATCTATGAAATCTTAAGAGATGCTAAGGTAGGGGAAATGGAGCTTCTGCACCACCAAAAATAAATGGTTTTGTAATTATCTTATCTTTCTGGAGTAGAAAAGTAAAACAGGTGTAGCGTACCCTTTGAGTCTCCTCTCTCACTGTGTCTTAGTGATCCGTACATTATTGTAGGGAAGAATTACTGAGGAAGCAAACAAAAGAGGTGCTTAAGGAGGTAAGAGGGCAAATGGCAGATCTCTTGTTGCAAATCTGGCCCCAGACTTAGTCCTCTCTCTTGCTTACAATTGCAAGCAATAAAAAGAGGCAATAAAGGAGCCTACCCAAAGGCATCTTCCAGCAGTTTGAGATTTTGACCAGTTGCTTCACAATGATGAGAAGATTAACTGAAATTGCCCCCAAATCACCAAAGATACAATCAGAACTGCAGTTGTGATGGTGGTAAATCTCCCCAGGCCACACAACTTTTGTGATCGGTCCTTTTAGGCCATTTAACAATTACAAGATGAGGAAAGGAGGCAGGAATTTGATAGACAGTGAAAGTAGTTCTATCTGTGCCTTTTGATGTGGTTGCTCTGGGTACTGATGCTCCGTACAGCTGTACAATCCCTTCGCACCTGCCAGTAGTTGACTTCTGATGGCTTGTCAAACGGAAGTTTTGGCATCCTTGCCTTCATGAACTATCTTTAGCTTCATTTTGAAAAGAACTGTACTCCCATGCTTGAAAGGAGACTGATGCTCCTAAATGAAGGTTTCTGAGTCTTCTGATGGTAGCACTCTGTTCACCATTATGGTCCTGGAAAAATTAATCAATAACGATTTCTTCAGCCATTATTGCATTACAAACTAATATCAAATCTACTTCTAAACTTTACCTGAGATCAGGAACCTGTTGAAGCCTGGAAATGAAAAGTTGGGCTAATTATACCAGCTTTCAATTCTCTTCTATAGTTCTTGCTAACTACAGCACTAATTTCATCCCTTGCCTTAGTTTTAATTTTTAGTTTAGTTAATCTGAGAAAGCACTTTTATCTCCTGATGTCAGCTGTCAGCTTTGCTCAGCCAACCTGACAGGATTTAGCAATGGTTCAGGCTGTGCAACCCCAGTCTTTCTAAACCTGAACATTAACCTCAGTTCTAACTCTAGCTCTTATCTTTTAATACAGACTCGGCATATAGTGCTGCTGCCTAAATTGAAAATAAGACATTCAAATCACTGAAGAGGTATAGAGACTGGTTTATTAAGCATTATTTTCCTTGGTTTTTTTTTTTTAATCCAGCTACAGTGACGATACCAACTGGGAATCTGTGTCCAAGTTCTGGTTTTGAAGTTAGCAGCATTATTTTGTTTTATTTTGAAACAGCAGTTACTATTGTCTAATACTAATACTGTTTGTTTGCTTCCCATTAATATCATTACTGCATTTTATATTGATTTAATCTCCCTTGTTCCTACATCCTCCATATTGAACCTTTTTTGATAATGAATGGCTTTTGCAAGTTAAGGAATTACTTTGTTCAGCCAATTGCTTTGACAGGATTGCATTTTACTGAGGTCTGTCAGTTTATTATTCAAATAGGATTCTATGCCATCTGTATTGTGAGCTGATTTTTATTTCAGAAAGTATGTTTTTGTAAGAATTTTGAGTGAATAGCTGAAATTTTCTGTGATGCTCTAGTTAAAACAAAACCTCAAAAAATCCATAGTGCCATTACTGAGTTGCAAACTACTAGCTGTTCCTGAAATGGAGAGAGCCTGGAGTAAGGAAGGTGCTCTCTCAATTGAGAAGGATTGGGTTAGAGATCATTTGGGCAAACTTGACACCCACAAATCCACAGGCCCTGATGGGATGCATATGTGAATGCTGAAGGAGCTGGCAAATGCTATTATGAAGCCATCCTCTGTCATCTTTGAAAGGTCATGGAGAACAGGAGAGGTGCCTGATGACTGGAGGAAAGCTAATGGCATGCCAGTTTTCAGAAAGGATGAGAAGGAGGACCCAGGAAACTACAGGCTGGTCAGCTTCACCTCCATCCCCACAAAGGTGATGGAACAGCTCATCCTGGATGTCATCTCTAAGCATGTAGAAGGTCACCAAGAGTGGTCAGCATGGGTTCACCAATGGGAAATCATGGTTGACCAACCTGTTAGCCTTCTACGATGCAATGCCTGCCTGGGTGGATGAGGGGAGAGCAGTGGACATTGTCTACCTTCACTTGAGCTTTTGACACTGTCTTTAATAAGATCCTCATAGATAGGCTTAGGAAGTGTGGTTTAGATGAGTGGACAGTGAGGTGGGTGGAAAACTGTCTGAATGACAGAGCTCAGAGGGTTCGGATCAGTGGTGCAGAGTTCAGTTGGAGACCTGTAACTAGTGGTGTTCCCCAGTGGTCAGTACTGAGTCTGGTCTTGCTCAATATATTCATCAATGACCTGGATGGGGGGACAGAGTGTACCCTCAGCAAGTTTACTGATGACGCAAAACTGCGAGGAGTGGCTGTCACACCAGAAGGTTGTACTGCCATTCAGAGAGACCTGGGCAGGCTAGAAAGTTGGAAAGTGAGGAACCTTATGGAATTCAGCAAGGGCAAATGTAGGGTCCTGCATCTAGGGAAGAATAACCCTATATACCAGTACAGGTTAGGGGTTGACCTGCTGGAAAGCAGCTCCATAGAGAGAGGCCTTGGAGACTTGGTGGACAACAAGTTTACCACGAGGGAGCAATGTGCCCTTGTGGCCAAGAAGGCCAATGGTCTCCTGGGGTACATTAAAAAGAGTGGGGACAGCAGGTCAAGGGAGGTCATCTTCCCCCTCTGCTTTGCCTTGATAAGGCCCCATCTGGAGTATTGTGTCCAGTTCTGGGGTCCCCAGTTCAAGAATGACAGGGAACGACTGGAGAGAGTCCAGCAAAGGGACAGAAAGATGATGAAGGGAGTGGAGCACCTCTCTCAAGAGGAAGGCTGAGAGACCTGGGTCTGTTTAGGCTGGAGGAGGGAAGACCGAGAGGGGATCTTATCAATGCTTATAAATATCTAAAGGATGGGGTCAAACTCTTCTCAGTGGTGTCCAGTGACAGGACAAGGGGCAATAGACGCAAGCTGGAACATAGGAAATTCCATCTCAACATGAGGAAAAACTTCTTTACTTTGAGGGTGACAGAGCACTGGAACAGGTTGCCCAGAGAGTTTGTGGAGTCTCCTTCTCTGGAGATATTCAAAACCCACCTGCACATGTTCCTGTCCAGCCTGCTGTAGGTGAACCTGCTCTGGTAGTGGGGTTGGAGTAGATGATCTGCAATGCTCCCTTCCAATCCCTGTAGTTCTGTGATTTGGTTGAAAGTGCAGGATTGTTACAGGGGCTCAGAAATCAGCCATGTCCAACTATGTTCACAGGTACAACTCCTGCCCTGCGTGTACCAAACAGTCTCTTGGGCATTAAGGAAGTCTCTGACCCACTGTTTTTGTGGCAAATGCATACACGGACAGTCACACCTTGAACACTTTGTTTTCCTCAAAGCTAGTTTCAGAGCTTGCCGAAATGATGGGGAAAGTACAACTTTCTGTGTTCAAGTAAATATCAATATGAAGGGAAAAATAATTCAAAATAAAGGATAAAAGAAGTATTTACATTTTATGAATGTGGATTTTAATGGGCAAATCCATGAGAACCACAAGGACTGCATATAAGTAATATTTACAATAACAAAATGATATTCTGAAGAATGCTGTGCCTTTAAACTGTTTCAAATGTACAATTTATAAAGGAAAAAAATAAATCAGACAATACCAATGTAACTAGATTCTACTTTACAGTTTTGGGAAAATACCCTGGATTTATACATTTCTGCTGTTAAGTTTTATATAATTTAATTTTTATTAGTCATAAAACAGGGTGTTTGTTTTCTCTGAGAGAAAAATATTATGTCAGTCATTTTATCTGCAAACTGGGTAAGAAGATACATGAAATGTTACTGAATTGAAAGTGTCATCAAAATATGTTTTGAAAATGTCAGTGCCAAATTACAATGGAGAAATGGTAGTTTAACAAAATGAAGCAGCATTACAGTTTTAATGAGAGTTGCCCAGTGAAGAAATGTCAGTTTAGAATAAAGAATTATCACTTCAACTTCCTAGACTTGAAAGAAATCGAAAATTGCTACTTCTGTGATAAAACATAAACATTTTTTTTCCAAAGGTTTTTGCAGATACAGCCTTTAAAAGGAATGAAGGAAAGTATTTGCAGTACCAATAATATGTAAAATAATGGTAAAATGGTTATTTTTTTACTGAAAAGATAAGTAAAATCAAGTATTAATGCTTTTTGGTAGGGAAGCCTGTTTTAATTGAATAGGATATCCCTCTCTTCTTAAAAATCTTGACCGTAAAAGGTAACGTTTAATTTCTGGTTGGAAGGGATTTTTTTCTAACTTTATGATTAATCTCTCACATGCTTTATCTGTTTGCTTCAGGGTGTTAGTGTAGATGAAGAGGAAATTAAACATTCTGTAGAAATAATAAGTTGTCAGATTTTGCTTTTGTGTTACATGTGGCGCATGGATATTTGTGAAATAAAAAATACTGCTGGAATACACAGCTAGACCGGATTAAAATACTTCGAAAACTAATTGAGTCTAAAGCGTGCAAAGATAAATGGGTCTTTCTCAGATTTTATCTTCTGGAGATTCATAAATTTTACTAGCAAACACACAACTGCATTGCAAAGGATTAGGGTTTTTAGTATTAAGTATCTATCAAACCAAGAGATTGCAGTTTGATAGTAAGACCCCTTATTTCAATGCTGAAATAGAATTTAGGAAGCTGATTTTAGGTACTTTTTTGCTAAATGTCTTGACTCTAGCCCTAAACTCACTTTATACACAACTGCATACTTCAGATAAAGAAGTATCAGTCCACATGAGGAATGTTGAACTTGAAAGCAAAATCCCCTCATTATTTATTCTGTTATAATTTAACATTGCTAACACTAAACCCATCAAATGCACATTTTCAAAATGGAAAAAAAAACTCATGAAAACTTCTTGAAATGCAGAAGGAAGTGTATGAGCAAGTCACTATTAATCCAGTAATAATGATCTTAAAAGGTATTGTAATTATATACGTGCTAAGATAGCACAAATGAAAAAATACCTAATAATAATTTACAATTAAAAATGACAATAGATGATAATCCTCACTGGCTTTAGATTCTCCACACAGAGCTTCTCATATCTCTTTAAATTTTCTTTTAGTGGTTTAGACCCAATTTTGCTGCTGGCGGAAATCTGTCTCTTGAAGTACTTGAGTACAGTTCCTATACAGTTCTATATGGGGAATGTAAAGAAAAGAAAGGAGATTGTTTTCTCTTATTGCGTACCACCATCTACCAGCTGATGGAATCTGGGAGAAAGTGTTAGAGCTGGCAAAGCCCTTACTGGATAAAACTTTCACCAATAAAACTTTTGCTACTATTCCACACTAGCCTGGCAATATATATGCAAACTTATTTTTAAAATAGGTTACTTTCAGACATTCAGACAGGAACATTGTGAGACCTTCAAATGTTTTGCTGTAATGTTGTAGTGCAATAACTTGATACAGAACATATATACTTAAAAATTGGATGTGCTTATGATTATCAGAATAAATGTGTTGATGTTTTTTCAGCTAGGGAGGAAGCTTTGCAGGACTGAATTGAGGATATAGTTAAGGAGGTTGCTCATTTTGTGCCCAGGGACTGTGACTTCAGTACCTTGAAGTCAGTCTTCATGGTGTTCGTAATTGGCATGGATAACGTAAACTGCTCTTATCTGTGGGTTTGACCAAGAAGGCAGTAATTATGTTAAACAGAACAAGTGAATGCATCATTCTGTTCCTGGAAGTGTCTCGGTTGACTTGTAAAAACAGATTATGGGGAGAAATGAGATACAGAGAAAAGCCTGACCCATCTGGAACTAAGGAGAAGTGTGGCAAGAACTGCTAGATAAAGCTCCTTAAAAGGAAACTAATTTTATGCCACTGAGGTTGGTGTAAAATGACAGTGGGACATCAGCTATCTGTTCTTCATACACTGAAAGGCACTGTTTTTCTTGCTCTTGAGAGGAAGGATCCCAAAAGATAGGCAGAAGGAGGAGATAGGAGAGAATTAAGGACAAAAGCACTTCAGGTCCAGATCTCATAAAATCTGGCATACAATTTAAAATACTTTTATATGGCAGTATGAATTCCTAAATGCTGGAGCTGACCACGTTCTGATAAAATACAGAGATAAAACCAGAAAATACATTTGATAGTTTGGTTTGTCTGTGTTGTGTTAGACGGCAGGGCATAAGAGTCAAGAGTGGACTTAGAGACTTAATGCTACAGACTTGTAATTAGCAGTTAAAACTCCTGTGCTCACACCTGGACAGTTACTGTGCGAAGCAGTGACCACAGGATAATTCAGGTGGGAAGGGACCCCAGGACGTCTCTTCTCCAACCTGCTGCTGTTGAGAGTGGTGAGAGTGCCTGACCTTCCAGGGATTTACCATCCACTATTTGCGAATGTCTCCATCTGGTTTAATGCCAGGAGAGTGGCAAGAAAATAAAAGTTTTGTCATACCCACAAGGAACTTTTGAATTTGATAACGTTGATTCAAAGCTCAGTCCAGTACATGAATCATCATGAAACTGGAGACCTAGGACATAACTAGCCGAATGCAATATTAACTTTTTTTGCTTGTGGTTTTGACTTGTGGAGTTTCAAGTTCTGAGGCCACTATTTTCCTGATAAGGAAAACTCCAGTTTGTGAGATGTTTAAGATTAGGAAATAGTAGCCTTATGACTGTATTTGACTCAGTTATGGATAAGCTGAATGCAGAGCAAGACAAAATGTGTAGCTTGGCATAGAAAATCTCATCTTCAAAACCTTATGAGAGTATTAACTGGGGGATCTCATACTCCATGGAACAGCTGCACACACTGAAAATTTTAATTTAGGTGTAAAAAATTACCCAAACAAGTAACCCAGAAACTTCAAGTTCTGCTCAGATATGGGAGGGTGTAGCACAAGACAGAACTTTCATCCTAGATTTCAGCAATTACTATTAGAATCATAATTTTGGGTCAGCTTGGATATCACCAAAGATAAAACGTTCCGAGAGTCCTTTTCTTACCACTAAGAAACAATTGGGAGGAGTTTGCTCATAAGTATTCTTTTGTTTGACAAGCTCCTACACGTTGGAGGTCTCATTTGTTAAGGTGTGACTACATTCACTGTATCAGGTCAGCTAACAAGCCTCACTTAGGCTTTGAATTTTAATTTCACAAGACCTTATTCTGGTGTATTCATTCAAATTTAATAAAAGAACAGACCTGAAGGGAACACATGTTTAAAGAACATCCTGAAGAACAAGTATTCATTCACGTGGAATAGCTGGATGATGGTGTTTTATGAGCTTTCTGACAATTGTAACTCAATTGCAGTAAATAGTTTTGCTTCCCACAGCAGTTGTAATAAATTTTTTCTAGTAATTAGGGTGAATAAGTTCAGCTATCATCCAACTTTTCAAATAAAGCTGTTGAAGCGAAAATCTGTAATGATTACATGAAGCACTGTAGATTTTCTTCAGGTATTCCAATATGGACGAGCAAGGAGGAGACTTGTATTTGGCTGCAACCCAGTCCTTGGACTTAAAATTTTGATAGCTCTGACATAGGATAAGGGAGCCTTATAGACTCATGAGAATGTGAGATGGGTAGATTCCTGTCACAGTCACAGCAATGATGAGAAGGTATCTGTGCCTTATATGCTGTGTTGGTGCTTTCTTACTTTTTTTCTTGGCACATTTGCACAACAGGGTTCCACATTCACAATGTGGAAGTTCGGCGTCTGTAGTACCTTGCAGACCCATTTAGTGCTCTGGGATAATACCGGTGATAAGTGGAGTCTCTCAGTAGCAATCCAATGAGATGGCCAAGCACTGTGGGCTCAGAAAGGAGCTGGTGAATATGTGAATGCAAATGGTATCCTGCAGAGCTTTAGACACAGTCTCACAGTAGTGAATACTGAGGTCAGTCTAATTTGAGTTTATAAATAGAGAATGGACACCTAAAGGTCTGCATAGACCCAGGCATTTTCATGCATTGCCAAAATGGTCAAAAATTTAAGCAAGAGGCTTGAATATATCTGGAATGCAGAGTTAAAGCAACATAATTATGCAGGGGGGATGTGTGTATTTATATACACATGAACGCAAATATGGTTATAATTTAAAGACATAGCCTGCATTTTGAATTCTACTTTCCTGCCTTCTTCCTAGCCTAGGAAGGTCTAGGTCAATTAACTCTCAGTAGTAACAAGTAGGTATGGATGAAAATGCTATTTAAATAAAAGAAGAGCTGACGCTTAAGGCAGTAGATTTTAACTAGCAGTCTCAAAATGCCAGCTTTGTTAATAGATTTCATATAACCTTGAATAAACTGTACTTATCCCGGGTGAACAGTGCTTAACTTTACATACAGTCCTCCCCGTGAAGTTTAACTGGACTGCTTTCATCATCAGTGCAAAGAGAATTGTCAATGAATAGAGATGAAGTAAAATAATTGCTCACAGTTTAAAAAAAAAAATAAAATAAGTTGATATTTGTTACTATCCTCTTAATAGTGTCTGTGGCTTCCCATCTGCAAAGTGTGGAAAAAACCCGCTTTTTTCTCTTCGTTTTGCCCAGTCAGATTCCAGTCCTACTATTTGTGGCAGCCAAATATATCCATATTCAATTTGGAGACCTTAAAGTCAAGAAGTCCTATGAGACCTTAGAAAATGTATTTGGGAGAGTGACTACTTAATATGTACGTAAGGCTACACACTACTGCAGTGGAGCCACAATATCTATATTTACAATTTTAGTACCATAATACAATTCCAAAGCACAAGCTTTGTTAAAAGAGCAAAACAAAATGAAAAAAATGTTAGAGCAAAATGTACCTAAGCTTGTTCTTGCAAGTAGATGAACTATTGTAACCTGCTGGAGGAATATTTTCATCCCCCAAAGAAAGAGGTGATTCACAAGGGTCTGCAGTAGTGGTAGCATGAAGAAAATTACCTGTCAAAAGAATAAGAATGTGTGTTTTACTGTATGGAATCTAGTTTACATTCTATAGGAGATCCCTAGGATGTTACCATTGAAATTTTTGGCCCTGATTTAATATAAATATCTATTATAATTTGCATCTCAGTTGAAGCCTCTCAATATATGTTAACACTTAATACGAGAAAAGTGCAGGTTCTTACAAAAATATTTTATTGTTCTTCTGATGAATGGAAATGTACATTTTCTTGACACTCTGGAACTTTCCTGGACAAAAAGAGAAAAAAACATTTGGGAAAACTCTTTCTTAAAGGGACGTGCAATGATTTTTTGAGTCCAGAGCAGTAGTTAATTTTGTTATTTCTCTGAGGAGGACAATTTGATGAAGTAGTTCTTGGAGCCAGTTGTAAACCTATTTTGTTTATGACACTACTCATTCTTTCCATGTTTCCTAAAGCATGCCTTTTTGACCTGTACACTTGTTCTTTCCTTCATGTGGATCTTGGAGAGATTTGTAATGCACAGTATATGTTTCAGTGGTAGGAAAAGTTGTCAGTTTCCAAATGAGGAAACATAATAATACTCCATCATATTATGTTTGGTAAGCACCCAGCTCCTAGGGAGATGCAGCTAGCACCATGAAGTAGAAATGAAATATTTGTGATCGTGCTGAAGTGCAGCTCCATAAAATATACCCAGTGCCTAAAAACTAATAGTTTCTGTGTAAATGTTTGATTCTGCTTCTTTCATCAGAAGAGAATAAAGGAAAAAATATTTTTCTAAGAGATTCTTCAGCTGTGAGAAGGAGCACTAGAAAGAGAGGGTAGGAGAACAGACTGTTAATGAGTTACCAGAAGTAATGATTAATTTAAGAAAAATCTAATTGCTAAAATCTCAGCAAGAAGTGGTATTACTATGATATAAATGTCAAAAAAAGAATGTAAAGAATAAGATTCAGATAGTTCAGCATGGAGTGGGTCTTCACTGAATTAATTGTTTTAAATTTGGCAAATATAACAATTGACTTTTTTTGTACGTTATATGACAATTCCAGTAAATTAAATACTTCAATGTAACATTGAAAACCCTGATTCTGTTGAAGCACTGAAAGATGCGAAAGGGAAATATATTATGAACAAAAGACTAGATGTGTTACAAAATAATAGATATGTGTTAATGAAGACAAATTGTATAGTATAAGCTTTTCAATTTGATACTGGCCTTATAATGTTTTTCACAACTTAGCAGGATGTGCTACAGGCTTAGAACAAGTAATTAGATTTTTTAGATTTATTTCCAGGCCACTGTTTTCCCAGGGCTGTGAATTACTTTCTCCTGCATTGCTTTGCCCTATAACTCTTATTGTGGGAAGATGTAATTATTTTAGTTTGGTATAGCATTGGGGTACCAGCATTCTCTATCTTGCGTCTCTTCTGTTACTACATAATATAATGTTACATTACAGACTTTTGATCAAAGTGGCTTTTGGTAACTTCTGTCAGTCTTCAGGCTGCATGTTCAGCTATTTAATTGCTTTAATTTCTAAGACTTTTTCTGCAAAGTGTTAGAATCAATTATTTTATGGACTATGGCTATTGCTGCATTGGTGATGTTGCTAATACTTTTCAAAAGTTACATTTAAAAAAATCTTAATGGGGACAAGAATAACAGAAGCAACTTAGACTGTACCACAGTTTGCAGTAACTGTAAAGCAGTTTCTGCTGCCTCAAAAATTCCAAGTATTTGCATGTCCAAAGGTCAGTCAACAGGAGTTCCAAGGGAATCCGTACATGACAAGAAAAAGAAACTCAGTAAAAACAATTAATTGTGAAATAAATCAGCCTGTGAGAGTTCTTCAGACCTCATACTCAATTCATGCAATTATGGTCTTTAGTACTCTCTATAAAAAGAAATTAGGTTGAGGCTTCATGTGTTATAAATAATTCAAAATTACTTTTATAGACACCCCCCAAGTCAAAGACAGGTTTAAGTAGTTTGTGGGCTTGAAAGCATCCTCTGGTAATCAGTGAAAAATAGTTTCTGTGTGGAAAAATATAATAATAATTATTATTATTAACAAGACAAATACACATATGAAATGAACTTCATCTCCCCATTACTGCTGCTAATGTTTTTGTTTGTTTGTCGGTTTGTTTGTTTTTCTTTTATGTTCATTGATAGCTACCTGGCTGTGTATGTCAAACTGTTTCGGATTTATCATCTTTTAGAGATCTTCTTTTTCTTTTCTTTTTTTTTAATCATTTGTTGACTTTTCAGCATACTCTGAGTCACTAAGTGCAATAAGAGGTCTTCTGTTCCTGTTTTCTTGCCTCCCTAAAGAATGATATTTGTTCCACGAGGTTAATGCTCCCTAATGTATTTCAGTCTCCAGAGTGTACCTTCAGACTTCCAGTGGGTAAACCCCAGCGTTATTCAGTCTAACTGCACGATTCCTATCATATCAGTTTTACAGGAACTTCACCCCAGGTGACTATTAGAGGGAAGACTGAATTCAGGATTAACATATTGACTTTCAAGCTGCTTAACTTTGCCTCTAGAATAAATTTCTGACTTACTAACCTGTATCTACTGTGGCAGATTTCCAAATTCTTTGCTGGGAATATACTTCTATTCAGTAAGACTTTTAAAAAACCTTTGAGATTTTTTTTTCACCTGAATTCATTAAAGGCTTTAATGTCATCATATTTAGCATTTTTTCGTGTGTGTCTTTGCCTTTGAATCTCCCAGAAAGCCAATATGAATTAATCAGAATCATACCATGCACTACTTTCCTTTATCTTTTTTTCCCTTAGCTATCATACAGGAGCATATCAGTTTTAATGTTATATGACAGTCCTTTGGGGAATCTGCATTCAAGCACTATTTTCTTACAGTTATTCTTGTATTTCATCCACATTTCCCAAAATCTATTGTATACCTTCAAGAAATCACAGTAGACCTGTACTATTAAATATATATGCAAGACTCCAACCTGGCTTGCTTTCTAAGGAATAGAGAAAGAAATTTGTTTTATTACGCTTGAAGAGAAAGGAAATCCTTGTGTTTTAGAAGCATTGCTACAAGATTAAGATTAAATTATTTCTGTATTTTCAGAGGCTACATTAATTTCTTGTGCTCTCCTGTATGATGTGTAGTTTTGGGAAACAGTGATAGAACTGTTTAGAATCAACCAGGAACTTGCACAAAGATGAGAAATGAAGCATTGAAACCCCATAATTCTTTTCAGAAAGGGCTGAAAGTTAACTGGTTTCTCCAGCAAGTTCTGGTTTTGCATATTATTTTTCTATCTCGTTTATCTTGCCTTTTCAACTAGAGACAGTGTGGTTTTATTAATCTCCATTGCCAAATTACAGTCTTGCTTTCTGCTGCTGTGCAGGTGACTAATTTCTCCTTGGCTATGCTTCAAGAGAGGAAGAAGAAATAGCATTATTCTGTTCTTAAAGAGCTTTGAGATTATTTTAAAAAATGATGTTAAGTTCAAACATCTTCATATTTTTGTTAGAATATGTGGTATTTTCTAGTGTAACACTAAATAACCCAAGCACCATCAACTATAGATTGTACTTTACAACCTACATAGAGAGAGTGTATGGCAGTGTGCATCTTACGTCAAAAGGGACTGCCAGTCCTTTATAAACAGTGGTCCTGGTTAGTTTAACATTTCATAGTGTGAGCTGGATTCTCATAGCTTACATCCTCTTGCTGACAAGTTCAACAAGAAGAGGTACTGAAGTCAGTAGTGTTCACTGGATTGGAAGTAACATGTTAAAGGTTATATTCATTATGGCACACTATGTCAAAAGGCTGGAAGTTACAAAATGTCAGCTAACAGTGTGTAAGTTTATGACAGAATTAATTAGGGCAAAGCATACTGGTTATGGCTCACTGCAAATGGCGTTGCTGGGTAGGTTTAAACAGTCATAGAGATAAAGGTAACAAAGTGCAAACCTATCAAATAACACTTTATCATCCCCAAATTACTTGTACTCATCCTTGATCTGGATGGGGAAAGTGTCTGTTCTGTAAATCTCCTTCGATGAAAGTTTATCTAATGAAAGAAGTTGGATAAAAGTTAAACCGTTTCTTGATGCCTTTTAAAGATAATAAAGCGCTCTAAAGCTAGACGATGTGGAGATGTTCTTGAGTTATATAATAAATATTCTTTCACAAGAAATCATTTAAATTAGAAATAGATTTTGGAAAGCAAAGATTTTCTTTAAAGTAAAATGGGCAGTGTGTAACTGTGGGGAAAAAATCATTGTGTTTTTGTGGTTCGGAGTAGGGAGTAGGTTTTGGATGTGATGTAGTTCTGATTTACTGTATAGAAGGGTTTCAGTTAAAAACTCAACCTCTCACAGCAGCAGGTAGCATTTTCAGCTCTCTCTGATGTTTCCTCAATTTAGAACTCAGGTATAGGGACCCAATGATGTTTATAAACCAAATATGTCTAAAGCTACAGCGCCACCTTTATCTCTTCCCTTCTCCACCGGAAGATAGACTGACTTAGGACTGTGAAAATTTCCATCTGTTTCCAAGAGGCGTCTATCCACAGACTGGTCTTAAAGTGTCATTACAATGGGTGAGCACAGCCAGTGTCCCAGGCTCCTCCCACATACTGTTTTCTGCAAACAAGAAGGCATTTAAATGTATCCAACCAAAGTTACTGAGACACATATCTGCTTCTGTTCAGACTCTTTTCTTTTGAGTTTGGCTTTAAAATTGAAAACCGAAATGCTTTATATAACACTGCGTAAGATCAGTAACGCTGCATTTTTTTCCCCCACTCTAATTTTGTGATGATTTTAAAACTAGCTACTGGGAAAAGTAATAATGTAATGTTGGAGGTTTTTGATTTTATCAAGAAATGTCAGTCCGACTTTCATCTGAAATCTCAGAGTATATTTTTAGCACTAAAAATTATGGGAAGGTAAGCTGCAGTTACTGGTGCAAAACTCCTCCAAACTCTAGTGCAACTAAAACCAGGTTTGACAGCTTCTGCTGATAACACAGTATTTAGAATAGTGGTTTGAGTACTTCAGTCTGATGAGGCTATTAAGCCCAAAAGATTAAAGCACATGAACACAATGTTCTAGCAGAAAAGCTAAAATTTACTTCATATCATATGTGCCTTTATATTAACGAAACAAAAAATGAGCTAAGAATAACTTTCTAAACAAAATATGATTTAGAAGAAAATGGAATGCATGAATAATGCACAGAATTCTTAAGTAGTTTACCATTGGTGCTGGAAAAAAAGTTATTTACTGGTGTTTTGATTTTCTACATATGTAACAAAAAGCAGTCAAAATTGTATTGCAATGAGGATATTTACATATGACAACAGTGTTTGGAAGTATGAGTTAAAAAGATTTTAATGAGTTATTTTTTATTAACATTCTGTTAATATTTACAGTCAGCCTTATAAAGTTGTAATGAACAAATCAACCATTAATATTTAAAGTAGCCTTGAAGTATATATTTTTTCAAGCTCAAGAATTGCACAGATCATTCAAGCCTATTTTTTAATCTTATCTCTGTTACCTTGTCAATATTTTATATTTATACTAGAGTTTACTTTGAGAATTACTTCATATATGTACCTAATCATTGATACTGCCAGAAAAAGTGCTTAATTCTGCCACTTTGATTAGTCCAAGTCAGATAAAGTGCCTAAGTATTAGGGCCCTGATTTTAATTATTACTTTAATCTTCTTGTGTCCTTAATCAGGCAAATGGTTCATTGTCTTTAATTTGACTATGCCCTTTAAGCACTGGTGTAATAAGGCAGGTATGTGAAAGAAAAGTCATAATTGGGGTGCTCCCAGAAGATAATTTCCAAAACTCTGTCTATAATCCTCCTATCCTTCTTTCTACCATATCTGAAGGTTTTCAAAACACTTTATCTTCTGTTTGTTTGCCTTTCTCTTTCTGCTGTATTGCTGGACAATTTTCATGTGGCAAATTCCTATGGCAAGTATTCAAATTTCAGTCATCATTTCAGAGGTGTCTTCTTATAAGTTGAAATATACTTCATGTTATATTAAAAATATTCAGTGTACTGAAACTCATGAAAAGAAGTTATTCTATCCTGTTTGCTTAGAAATCTGGAATGTGTTTTGTTTCCTCTCTTCAAGGCAGTTGCAGGGAAAATAAAAGCAGTGGAGTGTAGTTTATTTTACTTAGGAATAGATTATTTTGAGGTGGGAGCTGACTGGAATTTTTCTCCAATGGGATGTTACCTTTTTTTTTATAAAGCCCTTGAAACATAAGGAGGTGGAACGGTGTGTTGACCTCAAGAGGCTAGCTAGTCTACATCTTGATTCCAAAGCACCATTAATATCATGCATGCAATGATATTAGATGGTAATTAATTATAGATGGTAATCCAACCTCTCTTTAAGTCCTCGGTCACTTTTCTGGTTAAATCTTATGTTCTTAGACAATTGAAATCTGTTTTTAAAGTTAGAAGTTGGAATTTTGTTTGGCTTTTTTTTCATCATCTAATTTATATTTTCTTAAGCTCCTCAGTTCTTGAACTCCTGACCACGGTCACTAGAAACATAATATATTCCTTTCCTCTGTGGCCTTTTTATATTTTTGAGCATCAGAATCTTCCCTATTGCTCTTTCCTCTTGTTATGAATAACTCCAGTTTGTGCAATCTATAAGACAGATCTTATTTTCTAGACCTCTGGTCTTTCCAGTGCTTTGCTTGGATTTTATCCAGTTTGTTGGTATCAGTCTTAAAGTGCAGTGTACAAAATTGAATGCAGTGCTGAGCTGAGAAAAGCAGAAAGAAATAATTTTATGTGTTCTGAAGACTCTTTGCCTGTACATGCAGAGAAAAGATTTTTGCCTTTTTCACTGTAGCATGTCTCAGGTAATCAATCCATTATATACCACAGGTAATTTCCTGAAAAGAACCTGTATCTTAGACTCTTGTTTTTCAACCTGTATCTGTGCAGTTGGTTATTCTGACCTAAATAGTCTAATTATTCTGGCCTAAATAGTGTACCTGGACTTCACCTTTAATCCTTTCATCTAATTTTTTCACATAGTTTCTCTGATTTGGGGTAATGCAGGAACAGATTTTCAAAAGTCCTTAAGAAAATTTCTAAGGATAAAGAATTGTAACATATTTTCTGAAAGTCAAAGAAATTTTCCAAGGATAAAGTAGAAATAAATTTGTGTTTATGCAGAAATATTTGCTAGGAGATTGGATATTTCACCCTATTCATGATGGGAGATCAACCTTTCTTGACCTGGTACTGCAGATATATCACTGGAGTTAACACAGGTTACTTTTGCTTAGCTGTATATGTCTGAAAAATCTACTTTACTCTGCCCTCTGTAAATACTTTTTTAGCACTTAGATTGTACTTCTGCCCTTCAAAAAGATGGGCACGTGGTGTCAAAACAGCTCAAAGCCACTGCAAAATCAATCTCAGTTGACCTATTTCTGCAAGAATTTCACTGGAGGGGGGGAAAATTGGAGTATGTTAATAATCTCTAATTATCCTTCCTTATCGTCAAAGACCCAAAATCTTCCTATCTATCCCTTCCCTGTCCTTTCCCCAAAATAGTCTTGTAGTTTTAACTTATTTCTAATGATTAAAGTGATATTTTTATTAGTAGTACTGATGATTAATATAAAACGTGATTGGAAATATATGTTGTTCATGCAAGTATATTTGCATTTTAAGAATTTTTCAGAAGGGCAAATGACACCAAAATTCCTATGTGTTAAACTAGTTATTATAGGTTAAGCCAGTGTTGTGAATATACAGTATAAGAAATATAGCTGGAAAAAAAAAATAACCAGAAACTTAATTTAATGTGGTATTCATCTTGTTTCAATGAAATGCAAATTTTAAAATTATGTGTAGACACCATAGAATTTCCAAGTTCATGTTCATTAAGGAATGACCATGCATCTAAATGTACAGTTTCTCTGTCTCTTCTAAAGTCTAGAATTACATGATAATATGTCTGTGCTTTTCATTGGTTTCTGTTCAAATTTGAAATATCCCCCACAAAAAATACAAATAGTAATAGGCAAACGTGATAATCTGAATTTATTAATGAGGTTTCTTAAACAAGTTGTTCCCAAAGTTTCAGTTAAACCTTAATTCATATATTTCCTCTGCATATTTAGTGCATATGCTCAGATCTTTTTTTAATACTCTCAATATTCAAAATTAGAACTCATATTGTGATTCAGGGCAAGTATTTTGTCCTCCTGGATTTGGGTTAAAAATCTCGAAGGGTAAGAACTGTTTTAACCTTGTGAATGTACTTTTAATTTATTTTTGGTGGGCTAGAGGCAGCTAAAAATTATTATGAAAGAACTTCTAAACATAGATAACACAGCTGAGAGAACTTGTTCATTGCTGATATATGGCAAAACCTGGCTAGTGAATTTTTTCTGCCTAGCCAGTTCAATATTTATTTTTATTTTTTGTAACAGGTGGGTGAACAGAATAACCTGTCTCAGTTAATGCTTTTTCCACACTTTCTAATTTGGGAAGCCATCAGAGCTTCAGAATGTGAAATTAGGCATGTTAACTGGCATAGCCCATGAAGCATAAGGAAGAGCAGTAGTATCCTCGCTGTTACTGTAGATAATATATTCAAAGCCTGTCACTTTCTGATCAAAGAATATGTTCATTTAGATATTGTGCAATTCTATCCATTTAAATTAGCTGCAGGTTTTATATTTGCTGTGTGAGCGAGGAGTCATGAAGGATTCCAAAGGGCTGAAGCCCTTCCTACCTGCTGCTTTGTCCATCCAGTTACACTGAATTAGGATGTATTAAAATTCTGAATTGTGATATAAATATAAAGCCAGTAAAAATTGCACTACATTGAAAAATAAACATTCCTAAGGAGTTGTAAGAAGTTAAAATTCAGGTAGCTGACTTAAATGTGAAGTTGTTTCCCATAATTAACTTAGTAATATTAGGATTTGAGGCTAACTTAACTATGGTTAGAAGAAATAATTCAATATCTAGGAACTAGGTTTTTATTAAAATATGTGCTGTTTATTTAGAACACCAACAATGGAAATTCAATAAATGGATTTCTACAGAAATTTTTTGATGTCTAACTTAAAAGCAGTAAAAGTTTACTGTCTTAAAAAATCTGGAAATCTGTGGAAATCTCTGACAGGGATAAATTCTGAAATTCAGTAATAAATGTGTGTGTGGGACACATGTAAAGAGATATTTCCTATTAGCCATTTATACAGAAGCCAAATTACAGAAGATGCTATTTTAAGAAGGTCTGATTGAGTTTGAAAATTTTGTTGAGTTTAAGAATTTCTCATATCTGCTGGAAGATAGTATAAAAAAACTCTGATATTTTATAGTTCAAACTATATATATGCATGTATTTGTGGACAGTATGCTATGGAACGACTGTTGTGAAGTTGTATTTGAATCACAAAATTTAAATATGCATAGTGAAAATCAGTTTTTTGATGGATAGTTTTATAATGTAGTTTGTGGAGATTGATGTATTATTTCCATTATACAGTTTACATTGGGGAAAAAAGGAACATATATAATATTTTTCTGTTTAAGTAAATAGTGTCTTGTGTGAGGTTTGGCTGAAGGATAAAATGGATACTTAATTTTGGTAACTGAAACAAAATCACTTCAATAGATAACAGCTTCTTTTTCATAAGCAATTTATATAAATGAAAATATTTATTTTAAATTAAGATTTTGGCAAGATCATGTATTTCCTTATAACCACAAAAACCTATAAACTAAATTTATGTATAATCTAAAGTTGTAATCTCTATAAAGAAGAGAGCACCTGCCTCAAATTTTAAATCAGAGATAGCAGTAGTTCAGTGTAACAAGATTTAATTAATTAATTAACCCCAACTGAGCAAGAGCAAGCTAGAATGTTAATGTTTGCAAGATCCTTTCAGATCCTTACCTCCCAGATCAAAAGACGTTCAAAGCAGAATAAGCATGGGATGTGTTCATCTTGTTGAAATGCAATCTCTAACTAGCATTTGAGACTATGCTATTTTTTTAATCTGATTTAGCAGCTGTTGAGAATTTTAGACTGTTTACCATACCATTGGGTCTTCCTGTCGGTGAGTCTTTGCATGTTGTGTGGCTACCCTGATGAGGGTGGTTTTTAAAAAAATAAAACCATCAACATAAAGAAAAGGTTTCTTCAAGGTTGCCAAATATGCTGCTGCTGACACAGAACCCTGAGGAATTTGCAGTGGAATAGTGAAACCAGGTAGCCTGTGTGTCACCGTATTCAGCTACAGTAGCAGAGAATAAAATTACTATTCATAATGCAAGCACTTTATCACTGTTCTTGCAAAAAACTGCCATGAACTTTGAGACCTTGAAAACTAATATGCCAGAAACAATAGTGGAGAGATGGGAAGTTAGAAAAGGTAATTATTGAGCTGTTGTTAGCTAAAAACCCTTTGGGGCCCCTATATCTCGAAATATAAAAAAAAGAGGAGAGTTTGCTAGCTGGAGAGCTATCAGAAAAATGCATTTTAAGTCAAATTGTTTTAGACCAGAGGGAATATAATTTGGGGTTTCATAGAACCCACAGAGTTTTTACAAACAGTATCAAGATTTTTGTTAAAATAAATAAAAATGTAAAGCTATTTCAGATAAACACTAGCTTTTCCCCAGGGGAAATTATTTGGTATTCGCTAAGGCAGAGAGCGAGAGATGGTAGTAGGGTAAGGAAAAGATGGGATCAACATCCAATGTGCTAGGGTTTTTTGACTAGCAGTAATCTGATCAAAACTCTGGTCATAAAACTCATAAAAGCAAAGTTATACAACTGGAGGTACAGGAAACAGTTTAGAAGAGGTTTGGTTTGTAATGGACTTCCTGCAGTAAGCGGACTGTCTCTTTTTTCCTAATGCCCATTTTCCTCCTGATTACTTTGCAGCTGTTCCCCCGTTTTCCCAGTTCTTGGCTCTCCTCTGTACTATCAGACAGTATTTTCCCATTTCTTATTTTTCTTGAGGAAAGGAATAGCCAGGACATGGTGGTTGTCTGTGAAATGGAGCAAAGTTCACGGGCAGGTTTGAATGGGGAAGGGAAATGTATGGGTTAAACTGGAAGAAGATGACTGGCTCTGTGTGGGTGTTTCACTCTCTTTTTGCCTTGGCCAAGGAAACCCCGGGGAAATGTTTTCTATGTTTCCAGAAAGGAGTTGGCTGATTTGTTTTTGTCTGGCCTGAGCTATCATGTTAGTTTGGAAGAACACATGCAAATCCTACAGAGAATACTACCTCGCAACCAGAGCTTCAGAAAGCTTTTCAGGTGGCTTCTGTTGTCGCACACTGGCAATCTAAATAGGGAAAGATTAAGTACAGAAGTTCTGAGTGGATCACCATCTTTATATGTCTTCACCTATTTATTAATCTTCCTGTTTTTAAACAGGAAGGAAAAGGCATCCTCATTTTACTTCAAAATACAGATCCTCATTGTATTAGATTTCAAGTACAAAGCAAGCAAGTACACCACCACACTGAAATTATTTGCCGTTTGTTAGAAGTAAGAAAAAAAATAACCGCTTTGATCAATTTGCTGCCTTGAAATGCCCTCTAATTTAACCATTATAGAATTATATTTGATGGTGGCTCCACCGAATGAGCCACTTTAGAAATGAGGAATGTTTGTGTCAGTTAATGCTCCTGTCACTTGCGCATCATTTGTCTAAATAAAAATGTAGGCATGGAATTTCAGCAGATTATAGAATATGGTATTATACGAATACTTGTATTCTTTTTAGTTAGCTTGTATTTGAGCAGTAAGTGTTCATGCCAGAATGTTAAGAATATCTTTATAACCTCTTCAATAAAACTTTAAATTAGAACTGCTGGAATACAATCAATGTTTTAATGAAGAGACTGAATCTTGGGTAAGATCGGTAGGCCTAGCAGGAGAGTGTGAAGATATTGTAATTGATAGTTGACTCAAATCTGTGCTACGGCAACTATCAAGTCAGGTAAAGAATGTAGCAAAATGTAATAAAAAGGAATTTAGGGCAACTTTTCTCAGTTGATCTTTCATAAATAAATGTGCTGTCAGATATTTCCATGAATAAACTATTGCTTTCAATATATACATATATGCTTTTAGGTTAAGTTTGATTTGCTTGAAAACTCTTCTAACAAGAGCCCAACTATCGCAGATCTTGATGGACGTGGCTCAAAAGCAGATAGGACTTGTGGGTGCTGATGCTTATCCAGTGGATTAATAACAGTCAGAACAAGAGCACAATCATGGTGTATTCACCCTTCATCCCCTCCCTCCATGCTGCGTAATGTGCTGTCTTTTCTAATCTGCCAGGAGTTACAGTTTTGAGACAGTAACAAAGCATGTTGTCTTGGGAAATCTACTTAACCACTGAAGGATACTAACAGTGCTTTTGCTTTGTACAGCAGCTTTACTGCTTTTCCCTCTCTCACCTTCACAAATAATGTTTTGTATCATCTGAAAAGAGGCAGAATTAAATATGTGCCCCAGCTGATTAGTCTGAAAATGTTTCACCATACCTGGCATATCCTGATGGTTCGCTTTCTTCCTAGAACATAGGTATGCTGTGGAAGTTGTGGATGCCCCATCCCTGGAAGCGTTCAAAGCCAGGCTGGATGGGGCTTTGAGCAGCCTGCTCTAGTGGGAGGTGTCCCTGCCCATGGCAGGGGGGTTGGAACTAGGTGATCTTTAAGGTCCCTTCCACCCCAAACCATTCTATCATTCTGTCTGAATGCACATTCAGAAGCCCTACCCCAAGGTAGGGCTGATCTCACCTAACCTTAGCCATGGAAAAGTCATGCAATAGTCCAAGCAGTTCTCAAGTTTTCCTGCCTTAGACACCAGGATATTCAGGTGTCCTAAAATATGATCTTAAAAGTGGAGGAATAATCTTCATGTATAACTCACCAAAAAAAAATGAGATACATACCATATGTGCAGAGGAATTCCTCAGATAGGTAGCATGTGCCTGCTTTTGGGTAGCTTGTTCCTCTGGATGAGCTTTCTGAATACACATGGGACAATATTTGTATGTAGCCTCTTTTGAGATTACAAAAAAAAATCAGTTTTCCAAATTGTCTTTTTTTTGGTTTCATTTGTTTGAGGTTCAAAGATTGACTTCACTGGCTATGGGATGATGACTGTTGTGTTTGCCTTGTCTGCTTTAGGAGAACTACCTGGTAATTCCCCTGATGACAATCTCTTCTACTCTTCCTGATCCACTACACAAAATCTACTGTCTAAAGGCTTGCACTGATGATGCTATTTTATTAGCACTATATAATTCAGCTTGCAAAGGAGAAAAGATAGAATCAAAAAGACCACTGTGATTTGCTTTATTTGCACTTGAATAACAATGTGGGTTTTTTAAAAAAATTAAATAAAGAAGTAAACAACTGCCTCTTTGAAAGGTAGTAGCGAACTTGGGGCCCGTTTAATAAAAGGAAAAAAGAAACTATGTAAACCCAAAATGGAATTCCAAAAATATAGGGGAGAAAAGCCCCCTATTTTTTAGGTGCAGAGGAGATCATGCTTTTTTGTTCTCCGTTCCTATGAGTCTACTTACCACCACGCATATTCTCTTTCCTACAAAACGTGTTGTTCTAGGGGAGAGAACTGAGGTATCTTTGTGGAGAAGAGATAAGCTAGAGATTGTGGTTGCTAAGAAAGGTGCATTTAATGCTATGTAGCAGTAGAACTACAGTGGAATTTTTAAGCTGTTTGGATTTGCTTTGGTTTAATAAATAGAAAATAGTATTTGTTTCAAGTATACGTGTGTGTACACCTTAATTCCTCTGCTCAAGTCCATAATTCCTCTGCTTTAGACCAAGAAAGAATGAAATTGAAAAAATCCAAATCATTCAAAACCACTTTCTACTCTATGTCAAACCTTGTAACTTGCCCTGCCTTTCATATTTTTGATATTTTCCACTCAAATTTTTCCTTTGCATAATCGTCCATGGTAGAGAAATACATGTAGTAGTTGAAGAAGGGCCAATCTCAAGAAATGTGCGTTGTTTTGGTACTGCAAGGTGTGGATTTACAAAGAAAAGCCCTCTAAATTTACTATATACTTTGTAAAAAAAACATTCTTGGTGTCTGTCACATGAAAGCTGTTGTTCAATGTAATACATATATGAGTAGTACCTTTTTATAGACAAAAATAATGACCTACCATTGTGCATCAAATAGCTTGGAAAAATGCAACCATAATTAATTTATGTATATGGTCATTGGATCTATTTTATTGCTGCTTTAAATAGAGATAAAATGTACTCAAATGAAAAGGGAAAATGTAGCTGTATTTAAATGGCCTGAATTCTACCGTTGTTTGTGAACCTGCTGTTTCCTGGATGTATCTTGATGGCTCGCATTTTGTCTCAGCAGTTTATTTAGAGCGTCTGGATTGCTTCTTAGAGGCTCTCGGGAAGCGTTGACCTTTCCCTATTGACCAGAAACATGAATTTACCACAGTATTTCCCATGGTGAAAAAACAGGAATATTGTGTTCAGCTGTGAATACATTTTTACAGGTTCTCTGGAGTATTGCATCCTCTAGAATGAAACTTTAAAATGATGCAGGTATGTCTGAGTGAATTAAGAGAATTAACCACTGTAAGGGGGCTAGGGTTACTTTATTCTGTGCTTACAGGTTAAAATACATCTCTATTCAAAGCCTTTCAGAGTGCCGTTTGCTGGTCAGCTCTAACTGTATCTTTATAGCTATTGTAGGTCTATAAAACAGTTGTACCTTGTGACGATGTGTGTCTGAGAACTGCATAGGGTGAAGTGGATCTGTCAGGAGGTATCTAAAGGAAAATTACTGGTAAAAAAAACTTTGTTTCAACAGTGGGATTAATGTAGCAATAGCTAAAGCCATAGTGGGCTACAATTCCATTCAGGTACTGTATGTTTAATTTTTTTACTTTTATAATTTTGTCCAGGCTTTGTGCAGGGCAAAGCAATGTTATTCACAGTTACACAAACCTGAATTTTGCATGTAGGCTTATGATACTGCGTTTGGAGAAGCAGTTGCTGTCTTCAGAAAAGTATGTTGACTGCAGCTATATCCATACTCGAACCATTGAGACAGCCCCTTGGCGACAGAGGTCAGGTTGGGTTGCAGAGATTCGGTAGGCTGCAAAAGCTAACGAAACATTGCATTGCAGCTGGATGGAAATGTCCAGGCCCAGGGATCAGTAGATAATTCTGATACAGAATATCGAGAAGACCAAGGAGGAAATTATCATTGTAATAGCGTGAAAGAGAAATAGATACAACTAATTGCCAGTGTATTCAATCTTCGTGTTTGAGGACAATTTCTTTTCCAGCTACCATATATTTTCTTGTTTCTTTTTAATGTTATTCCCAATACAATTTTTGTTTAAAATGATGATTTGTCAAAACAAGAGATGCATGTGTGGAAGGTGGTGATTTTGACTAATTCCTGAGGGAGGTAAGATTTCTGAAGAAAGCATTTCAGAATCATTTAGAGGTCTCATCTGAATTGTATCCGAAGTGTTATGAGAATTTAATTTTTTCACCATGATTTAGAAAACTCATTGTTAGAGTTTTAGCCTTTGATTTGGTATGACGCATTCTTATTTATCGCTTTCTCTTCTGAATGGGGTAAGAAAAGATGACTATTAAGACATTAGTTCTCTTGGTTCTGAGTATCTGGTTCTAATTTAATTCATTGAGCCTTTTTAGCTCATCAGTACCTTTTCTTCTAATGCACACACATCAGGGGAACATCTGGTGTTTATGAACATAATAATTTGGAGTTTTAGCTTATGCTTACATGCAGTCTTTTGTTCAGATACTTCACTAAGCTGTTGTTAGTAAGTAAAATGTTTGTTTTTCTTGCTATGCTGTGTCCACATGTGTGTAGGCACATGAACTGTCTGGATTTAATCTGCACGCAGGAAGCATTCCACCTGTAGTAGCAGTGCTTACTTCTCTGGAATATTCTTGAACATTCTGCATGTTTCACAAATGAATGCAAGTGTATTCTGAATTTAAATAATTCACTTCAATAACTAGGGACAGTATTAAATGACCAGAGTGTATGTAGCTATGTAATATGATTTTTGTAAACTTTCACTTGCTTTTAAATGAAAGTGTCAGATAAAAATGCACTCATTTAAAAAAATGAAAGCATAAAAACCTTTTTATGTCAAATATGCGTGTGTAGTAGAAAAAATAAAACACTTTTCTCTATGTAGTAGTCAAGAGAAAGAATATTAATATTTTGGGCCACATTCAAAACAAATCCCATCCACCACTTTTCATGTTTAAAGTCCTTGAAACATGCCTGAGTATTCCTTGAAGGATGCTAACCTTCTGGCTAAGCAAACCTTGCAATTATGGTCTACAACACTTTCATCCACAAATCAGAATGCACTTTACAAAAAGTGATCAGGAATACTTCATGCAGATATGGCTTTTTAATAACACTTTAGTTAATCATATGAAAGAAAATAGTAATGATAGGAGGTCATATGGTATTTAAAGAGGTGACTCTATTCTTCTTGAAGTTTTTCAAACCTGCTGGTTGCTTGAAAAGCATTGATTTTCTAGGAGTTACTTTGATTATCCAAAATGTTGTAACTAATAAAACTAGCCACTAAAACATTTTTCATTTTTTTTCTTTTTTTCAAAATTCACACCTAAAATATATATTTTACTGTTTACAAATGTGTTAAAAATGCAGAATAATTTTTATTACCTAACCTGACTTAGTACTTATTATGCCTAACACAAGTTTGTGTATAAAATGATGATTTGTCAAAACAAGAGATATTTACATGGAAGGGGCAGAGGGGTGCAGATTTTTTGAAGAAAACATTTTAGAATTTAGTTAGAATAAATAAATATTAAAATATGTAATGTAGAAACAGCTATAGCTGTATGACAGTTAATCACCACACATTGTTTTCTCATGTCTATCCAAATGACAAAATTATAATACTGAGTTATAGTGAATCATATTATTCAGATGAGTATTACATTGGTAACATTTTCCATGCATAGAGGAAGCAGACTTCTAGTCATTATCGGATGCCCAAATAGAGAAGCAGACAGACAACTGAAGAAGTTCTTCATAAAATGTGCGTTTTAATAACTGTAGTTTCTGAAACGTGCCATCCCACTTTCTCTTGATAAACATAGTTCACTAACATTATAATTACGTGGAATTTCTACAACTCAAAAAGAAGCTCCTTGCTTGTTTTGAATATACCTTGGGACTGAACTTGAAATCACATTTTCTTTAATACCTCAGTGTTATTCTTAACTTGCATGTGGCATACATTGCGCTTTTGGGAAATAATGTTGAAAATGTTACTGATGGAATTTGGATCTAAAAATCAATTTATATTAAACTGATGTGAAAAGAAATATATTGAAACAGGCATGAACAAGAAAGCATGATTTTTTCATCCTAAGAGCTCTTTCAAATGTTGTTTGTTTGGTTTTTTTTTAACAGTGACAGTGTAGTTTAGGCAGCAGCATACCCTAATACTAATATTCTGAGTTATTCTGATGAATTTCAGCTTGCTTTCTTTAAGTTCTTTTCATTCCAGTTTGATTTTGGTCTAGAAGTATTGTCAAAGTGAGCGAGTGCTATTTGATCAAGATATTCCTTAGGAAAAGCCTTCCCTAGCGTAAGTTCCTCACTGCGTTTACAGATTCATATATACTTATGTATTTACATCGTCTTGGAAAGGTTAGATGAGATTATCAGCCTTCCTCTGCGTCCCTGTTGCAGCCTGTTTTTTTCCTTAGTAGTTTAACACAAATTTGTGGATTCAAGCACCAAAATAATTCCTATAAGTACATGTTTTCTGTAGAGTGAGGGTAAATACGAAGACTCAACTTTAGAGGAGGTTGTGGGAATGTTTATGGAACAAGGAGGCCTATAGATCTTGGGGAAGTGAAGAGGCTTGCCCTCAGGCCAAAAGAGTAAGGATTGGTGAAGTGATTCATATGGACAGATTATATTTCTAAAAAATATGGAAAAACAGTGCATGAACTTTATTCAGAACACTGAATTTAATCCAGACCCATCCTTATCTAACTGTGTGTTCGGATGCGATTGTGATATGATGGGAATGCGGAACCGGTTCTGTGCTTCATTCACTGATAACACAGGCAACGCTGCCATCTGTGTTGTAGTGAACTATATTTGTTGACGTAATCCAAGTAGGATGTGTGTTTGTGTGCTGTATGTCTACATGGATGAGATTCTACAAATATACAATATACGAAGGTAACATGGATCCATTACTGTAGGTACATTTCCTTTGCAAATATTGATGTAATTGGAAAATTCAGTAACCACAACACGAGTTTTCAATTTTCTATCTTGCTTCCCCTCTCTCCCCCATAATATGGTTAAGCTAAAGCTCAGATATTTAAATTGCTTACAAAAAGCAAAGTTTGAAAGTTAAATGAAGGGTTAAAAAGAGTATTGTTCTATTAATTATAAACAGTAATGCAGAATTAAGAATTCTTTTGAAAATGTACATGTATAGACAAAGGATTTTTTTGTTTAATGAAATGATTAATAGGGTTTTGCAGATAGTACACTCAAAGCTATTAAATAATTGAATTTGTATGCAATATAAATACCAGGTTGCCATGACATTATAGATACTTCAAAGAAGCTTTTGGTACCGAAACTGCTGCTGTTAAGAATGTGCACTCTAAATAGAGATTGCATTACTGTTTTCCAGATGACAACAATGAATTTTTAGAACCTTTTTAATTAGTTTTTTTAACACTTTCTACAGTAAAATGTCAAATACAAGTAAATTAAATATAACAAAACAAGTTAGAAATATGTGTATGCACACAAACACTAATAAGGAAGAGCAAGGTTATAAGGAACTATGACTAAACTTACAAAGAATTAAAGGATAGACTCATAAATTGTGTTATTAAAAGATAATTGTTTTCCTTCCCTTCTGTGGAGTAAAAACTCAGGCTGAGCAGCTACACTTCTGGGAAAAGAGTAACTGTAAAGGCTCACAGAGGGCCTGAGACTGAAGAACCAAAGCATTATAGTATTAACTTTATGTATCTCTTGGTTTATAAATCAAATAATTTAGAAACCCTTTAATGCCAGGTTGGAAATGACTAAATGACAAAGATGCAAGAAAATATATTTTTTTAATTTTTAACCCAAACCAAATCTTTCTGCAAAACCGATTTTATGTGGTATCATTTCACAACTGTAAGAGAGGTGGTTTTGTATATTCTGAAGGTCAGACCCCTGATAAGATAGTATTGGTCTTCTCAAATGTGCTTTCATTTACAGCACTTCCCAACAAAATACTTGCCAGCTTGGGACTTCCTGAAAGACAGACTTAATTTGGCTGATGAACCTATAACATGTATGGTCTTGGGAATATCAGCATTGAACCAAGACTCACACACAGAATCTTAGTGGTTGGAAGGGACCTCTGAGATCATCGAGTCCAACCACATAAAAAAAAAAAAAAAAAACCAACAAAACCAAACCAAACAAGCCACCCGGACAAACACAAAACCACACCCACAACCCAAAACAAAACAAAACAAAAACCCACAAAAAACACACAAAAAAAGCACCCACCAACTAAACCCCACACCCACAGGTGCAGGTTCTTGGGGCAGATTTTAAAAGTGTGAACTTTTCTCCCCTCAACTCTCTAGCTAAAATGTGAATTATCATGCATGAATACTTCTGTGTTACAATACAAAAAATGATGATGTTGTAATCTAAAGGTGATTATTGGAGATCAGGACTGTTCAGGAGCAGCACACCTTTTGTGGATGCCCACCTTTATAAGAGTGGTCAGTTCAAAACTGCCTGTGGAAAAGGTTTAAGGCTCAAACATAACACCTAATGTTGCAGCATTGGTAAACATATCAAATCTTGGTGAAAGGCTTTACTGCAGGGGAATGAAGATTCCTCTTTGAAACAAACCCAGTGTGACTCATTGATTCTCACCCATGTACTCCCAAGCACAAGAATGCATGTCTCCTGCCCTGGCTGGAAGTCAGGTGTCCAGATGCTTGTCATACCCAGGGAGCCTCTCCAGTCCAGATCTGTTCTCTGGATGTTGGGGAGTGGGAGGGCCCTACTGCCCATCCTGGGGTTTCCCAGACTGAGAAGGCCTGCAGGTCAGGGACACCCTCTCTGTCCCCTGTTAGAGCCCACTAGGGTGACTCTACTTCCTGAGAGCCATCAGTATTTCTTTGCTGCCTCTCTCCTGGATGTCTGGAGAGGCAGCACACGAGGTCTGTACGATGCTCAGGACTGGTGGTGGTGCACCAGCTGGTGCAGGTGCTGTTAGCTCCTGCCTGCTTTGACAGCCCTCCTCTGGGGTCTGCTCCTCCTGGCTTCCACACTTACCTGGCCCCGCCATCCTGGCCTATTGCTCCTATTAGCAATTAGGACTCCCTGTAAGAAAACAACTTTTCTTGCTGCTGGATGCCATGTAGTGATGGCTTTCCAGTTAGCAGCTCCCTGATGCTGCCATATTTGCACACCTCACCTACATTGTTTGCTAATTCTTAGGTCAGTTATGTGGCAGCTCAGCTGAAACAGGCAGGGAATGAGCTGTGATGGAAAGCACACTTGAGGACATGCTTCATGCAGGCTGGACAGGCCTAGCATTTTGTCTGGACTGTTGTCTGTATGCTGTCTGTGCTTCTTGTAAGTGTCTTATGATTGATAAGAGATGGACAGTGTGGCCTGTGATGCTTTGCAGAAGGGCTTGCCTCTGGGGGGGGAGCAATGGCAGTTCGTCGTCTGTGGTCAGCTGTAATTTGAGTAAAATGGGAGTGCACAAGCACGAGACTTTTTTGGGACAGGCTAGCTGAGATAAGCACACATGAAGTGCAGAAATTTATTTAGCTAGTTCCTTCAGTCTATTATTTTTTTCATTCTATGTCTAACTGAATCCTGGTTTTGCTCCTGAAAACTTCTTTGGTCTTACTGTTAACTAAGTAGCCTGGAAGGATCTTACAAGGACCATTCTTAAATAAAGCTGAATTTCTTTGCGGTTTGTAGAGGTGCTAGTAGATGATCTCTCCTTTAACACCACTTTTTGGCATTTTCATGAAAATTTCTAGCAGCCTTGACCTTCAGCAGTTCTTCTCTAACTTCCTCAACTTGGAAGCTAGAACTAAAAGCTGCTTCCTCTGAAGTTGTTTCTTTCTTTAGTGGCAGCTTAATAGGAACTTTCGACAGAGCCGGGTGTTATGAGTACATCTCCCTGGAGAGGTTCATTTTGGACAGACAAGTCACGACAGCTACAGCTGAAATCTTTGTCCTTTGACTGATAGTTAATCTAAAAGGAGGCTTTTAATTTTTTTTTTTCCTTGAAAGATCCTTCGCTAAAAGACATGTGCTCATTCATTGTCCTAGACACACAGGAACACAGTCAAGATGTAAGGGATATGATTTAATTAGGCTTCAGCTGTACTAACTCATCTGGGAAGTATCCAGCACTAATTCAAACAGGGCAGGTCATGATTCTTCTCTGGTGGAAGCCAGGATTGCTTCCTGATTAATGTTATTGTCCACCTGTTGAGGAACTGGCCTGATACCAAAACCCTTGCATACCACCTGGGTGCTGGCACTTTTAATTACTGATCCAGCCGCTCTCTGTGTTAAGGTGGAGAGAGGAAGGGAAGAGCATTATGATGGTGCTGTGAAGATTAGATTTGTTATCTTGTCTTGAGGAGTTAAAAAAGGTAAGAATCAAACTAATATTCTTTCTTAAAAACAGCCACTTGTCATTGCTTTATTAGAATGCTAAGCAATGTGTCCCAACGTCTAAAAATAAAAGCCAGTCTATGCCAACTTTGCTGTAGGGAGATTAAACAATAACTGAAACTAAAACCGAGGTCCTGATCGTATTTCCTTGGCAGCCTGGAGCCTGTAAGCAGAAAGTAGACATCTCCTTACATGTCTGCTTTTTCCATCAGTGTAGCACAGCAAGTAACTGCTAGGTATTTGTTTCCCCAAAAGGAGTCGTCATTCTGTTCCTGTGGTTTCTGCAGCCCTGCAGCTGCTTCTGACTGAACATTTCTCTTAAATGAAGTAATTTCAGAAGTGGCGAGTGTGCTTGGAGTGTGTACTGATAACTGATACAAAATACATGAAAATTACAGATCTTGCGGGCAGTAAAAGGGAGCTGGAGCAGACAGTGGCTGTGAAAGAGATCTGTTAAATCTTACTGTAATTTTGTTAAATGAAATAAAAATTTCAGACATTCACTAACCTTCATAGGATTTAGGCATTTTATATTGGCTTGAATTACATGGCTGCTTTTTATATATTTATGAAGAAAAAACTTCTCCTTTACCAGATTAATATAGATGATGTAGCTTTACATGAAACATTTAAAAGTTTAAGCAGTATTTCCTATTGGAACAAAGTTTCAGTTTAAGTAATAAATAAAAAGACTGTGATTCATGGAAGTAACTCAGTGGAATTCCTATAATGAGAATGTTTGCTTTCTACAGAACTTTAGTTTAGGAAATATTTTCATTCATTAGAGATAACATCTGGTCAGCTGTAAGAAGCTTTTCTTACTTCAAAAATGTTTTTATAGGAGAGTCTTTGCTAATGCAGATATTTCTGCTGGCAACTGGCTCTAAACAGAGGATAATGATTCATCTATCAAGGGAAATGGTATATGTATTCAATCTCATGCCACCCAAGTTATAAGGATTTCATGCAAATGCAAAAAAGAAAGGAATATAGCAGATGACTTCAGGCTTGTTTAATGCTCTTTCTCTGCTTTTTCAACTCTAGGCATATACGAGTCTTGTATGTTTAGCTTCTAACATTGATACATATTTTAGCAACTCAGTATACAATTGGTTCTGCTAAAAATCCTACCACCCCTTCTGTTATACATATCATTTTTTGAGGACGTTGTTTCATTTATTCCTCTGAGCTAAAATGCCCAAGATAGTATTGCCGGTCTCACACAGAATCTTGTCACATACCTGCCTATGCCTGTTGCTGGAACACTTAGCTTGGTAATTGGAGAGATAGGTACATCAGATTCAATTTTTAATCTGTTTCATCCATTGAGATTTGGCTTTCCATTCAGTGATCTTGCCTGTGATATTAAAGGTACTTCGCCTCAAGAATATAAAACTTTCTGTCAATTAGTTTTCACTGATCCTAAAGACTGGTGTGCTATTGAAAACTGAGATTTTTTTTTTTGATGTATCTTATGCTTTGCTCTTTTTGCTGGATGTTAGTTTCAGCAGCAGTTTGATTTTTGTCATCCTGCAGCTTTTTTTCTTTTCTTTTTGTAGAGTTTCTTTAGCCCAACACAATTGTAATTCAGTCTTCTGCTAGTTGTCATTGCTTCCCTAGATTTTTTTCACTTACTGTCACTGAATTGGTATTATCGTGGAAAGGATTCCATTTTGTATGCAACAGCAGAGTCTTTTTATTAAGTAGAATAATTTGTATGTATACATGTAATATAAATAGATATACATTCAGGTAAAAATATTATGAGAATGTTATTAAAATAGCAAAGTAACTTAAATGCACGTGTAAGTTCACTTAAAATGTAGGAAATACCAGAATGCAAGCTTAATTGGCCTTTCGATGAATGTTATCTTCTTTAATTAGATAATCACTGTCTATTTTTCACTCCCAGAGTCCATGCACAGGGCACACTGCAGTACTGTACGTGTAGATATTCACAGCATTGCCCTTATCATCCCACAGACATAAAGGGTGATGCTGGTTTAAAAGTCAGGGGCTACAGCTTTGTATGGATCATGGATTCCACCCTCTGGGGGACCGGGTGGTTGTGATAGGGGCGAAGGAACTCGGTGGGGAGCCTGGCATGTTGTCCGTGGGGCCTCACCTGCGGGGCTGGGTGCACAGAGAAGCACGCCTGTCTAAAGGAATGGCAGTGATTTCACCTGCTTCGACGTGTTTCAAGGTTGACGAAATGACACTTGCCACTAGGGAACAACAAGCAAGCAACTCCAGTGGAGAATTTCTATCAAGCTGAGGTTGCCCTCGTTTTAGAGCTGTAGAAGTGAGACGCTGAGAGTTTAGATGGAAAAGTTGGCAAGTCAGGGAACAGGCTTGTCTGGAGTAAGTGATTTTGCGTGCTTGAAGAACTGCCCTCCTTGTCTTCCAGTGTAACTGTGAATAGTCAGTTTGACCAAATCTCTATTCTCAGAGTAAGCACCCTGAGAAATGAATTAATACACGCTTACGATAACTTCAGGTCATATACTTATGCAGTATTAAGTGTCAGGTTTGTGGGATAAAGTCCTGGTTTCTAATGTACCGCTTCACTGCACTAATGTTCTCAATAGTTAACAGTGCAGAAGTCTGTGTGTAAGATAAAATGGTGTCAGCAAATTATTCTCCTTTGTATGCATTTCTTAATATCTCAGGAACAAGAAGAAAGTTTTTCCACTGGGACCAAAACCTATTTCTTAGGTAACAGAGAAATGGTGTGACTCTTGAAACCTTGTGAAATTCCAAAATCGGGAATAGAAATTTGTGTCTGTGGTAAATTACCATCTCTTGTATGCTGATATTCTTGACCTTGTTCTGCCTCTGCTTTCTGTTCCCTTCCTGTGCTCCTGTCAACTTTGTCTTTATGATTCCAGTCCTATCCTTTCCCTACTCCATCTGTTCCTTAAATTTACATGAATATTTTTTTTTAAATACATAACCTCCTGGTTTTGCAATGAAATAGAATTGTTAAAATTCAGTAGAAAAGGATAAGATTTTTCCTTGTCATTTTCTGCTTCACTAATAATTTCTCAAAGCAAAATTCAAATGCTGTTTTCTAGTTCTAATCCGTATTTATCAATTTTCATAGTAGAACTATTGCTTTGTGAGCTTTACAATCTTACCACATTGATATTCGATGTGCCTCTTTCTGCTCTTCCAGAAGCTAACTTTCCAAAAGCACAACCATAAAAAAAACTTAAGAAAGATATGCTAGTATCCTTTTGAAGAGTACTTTACTTGGCTTGTCCCTTTTAATGTAGATGAAACTTTTCCGCCTGGAAAAAATTGGTTTATCACTAAGTCCATAGAGAAACAAAAGATGCATATTTTTGCTCTGGAGGTTTCAAACCTCTCTCCTTCGTGGCACATGCTGCATTGTAAAATAGTGTGTTGTAGGTATCTCTTTTCATGCTTTCTGTTTCAGAACACCTAACATTCTCCCACTGAAAGGAAAAATAAAAAGGCAAACCAAACCCCTTTTTCATTCAGTCCAATAGAGGGCAAAAGGCAGGCAATCTTTTTTTTTTTTTTCCTTTTTTTCCCCCACATACTTAGGTATGTGAAAAGGGTGAGATTTTTTTATACCTACTATTAAGTAAACATGGAAATTGCAGATGTTTCTAGTATTTGTATAAGTTCATACTTGTATAATATAGGCTTCTTTTAATTAATATTTTCTTAATTAATTAATATACTACTTTGAAGAAAAAAATCTGTCTTTAAAATGAGGATCAAATATACCTGACTTCTGGCTCTTAAAAATTCTGCATTGCTGTGTTTCCCTATTAGTAATAAGCCATAATGTGAAAGTCATGAACTGGGTTAGATGCATAATTTCCCCATACAGTATGTGCCTGTAAGAAGCAGAACGCTATATAATCCTGAATGAAAACATGGTGACTGAAGATTGTTTAATGATAGCATGGAGGAAATAAAGAGCGAAGATGTGTGCTTTGTATTTTCTTTATTTTGCGAAAACTTAGAGAACAACCTAGAATTACCAGAACTTCCTGCTTCAGGTGTGCAGTTTCTTTTCTTTCCCCAAGCAGGTCAGCAGTTTACTGCTTATAGTTGCATGGTGTATCTGTTGCTTGTACAAGGGAGGATTAGTAAAAGCAGTTGATGCTATTTTTTGTTTGTTCAGGGTTTTTTTGGTTTTCATTATTCTTCTATCTACTTCGAACTTGTGCCAGTAGTATACAATAGGGTGTTACATGCTTGTCAGGCAAGTTACTGTACTTGAAACTTGAGACTGTTGTGAAACAATTCTAAGCAGGATTATCAAAATAGGACTTGGGCCTTTCTTTTTTTTTTTTCCTGGCTAAATCTTTGCTATAACCACTACTTTTTTCACATTAGCCAGGAAAATCAGGAATGATATGTGAAGAATGAGGATTCGGTTTTGGTGAGATGGATCCTGGTGTGTGCTTCAGAAGGTTCATTGCCTTTTTATAAGTAGCCTTCCAGTCTGTTTGAAGTATTTAAAATCATTTCTTTCCCTTTTGCTTCTGAATTGTGTTATACAGAAGTGAGTCGATTTATGTAAATGACTATTCTGCATGTTGGAGATAAAAATAAATATATAAATAAATTAACAGTTTCAGACATCTGTGACAGAATTTCTAAATGAAACAATTGGGAATAGTTAAATTGAAAAACTTGAGAAAAGTAATATGTGCTCACCTTTTAATTCTTTAAATATAAAATGCTACTTCAAAAGGCAAGAGTAAATCCCACACCTTTGGAATTTTAAATCATCAGTTTGCTTTTAACCATGTCAGTTGTTTGAGTTAATTAGTTTCATTTCCTGATTTCTATTTAAATAAGGGCAACTGCAAAATAGTTGCAATTATTCCTGAGCAGTCCATGCCACTGGAAACTACCTTGCCGTGAGAATGTTGTATTGAAAGGTTGGTGCCTTAAACAAAACCAGCCTGATTTTGTTTAAGTAAAAAGTTCCATCTTCTTCAAAGTTTCTTCAAAGGCAGACTTGAAGATTTCTGAAAAGATACAAGCACCCAATCTCAGGCATCAGAGAAAAACTGCATGTTAAGAGAAAGTACCTAAATATTCACAGCTTTACATAATGGGACAAAACATTTAACTCTGTGTTTTCAAGAATTTTGAGGTGGTTAGAGGGTGTTTGTAGTAGGACATCCAAGAACAACTGAACTGTCTCAGAAAGAGGTTTGGAGACTCAGATCTGACAGTAACAGAAATATGTAGAAGTAGTGTGCTGTGCATACTAGTTGGCCCGATAATGAGTGGAGATGATTAGTTCAGATACAATGTCTTACCAGTTAAAACCTGTGCTGTGATGTTTCCCTCATCAAGATAGAGTTGACTCATGACCAGCTCTGTGTAGTACAATGCAGCCCCTGCCCTAAAGATAGAGGTATGTTGCACCTGAGCACCCAAGTCCATTAGGACTTTAGCTTTTATCCTTTTTCTCAAGAGTTGCCCCCTCCACTATTTCTTCATCAGTCTTTTTGCTGCTGATGTTTCATTAGCAGGAATTTTCTCTCTCTTGCTGATTTCCATCTAGAAACCTTTTTTTCAGTTTATGAGTGAGATAGGCATCTAGAAACCTACAGCAGATTCTGTTTCTTTACATTGGTGGGTGTGTTTTCCTGCACTCTTAAGGACTTCACATACACACACAGATCTAGTCCGGAATATGTCTGATAGTGTTGTTAGCAGATTCATTTTTCTTGTTTTCCTCCTTGTTTTCTCTTAAGCCATAAAATAAAATCTCAAGAGAAGCATTCTCTGCATTGAATATCTTTTTCAGCAAACTGCTGTCTGCCTTTAATCCTGCAATGTGTAATTGAAACTAAAAATGTGATCAATAAGTTCTCAACAGGTTCAGATAAATACAGTAGGATTACTGTTCTCCTTTCCCTCCTGAATTTGATTGAAATTATTTCGATACCTCCCATCTGAAAGGAAAATATCTTTTGGAAGCATTCAGTTTGCAGGCCTGATATTTTATGCAAGTACAAGCATCTGAAACTAGATTTACATGACCACAAAGCAGTATTTCAAGTTCTCTAGCTATTATTTGTCAAGTGTAGAAAGAGCAGTACTAATGTCATTGTTGATTCTGACTTACAAGCATCTATATAATTTTTTTTTTATTAATTCAATGTAAGTTTTAAATTTTCCTTTTTAAATTCAAGGCAGAAATCGGATTGGACTTCCATTCTTACCCCTGTTACCCATTGCTTCTTGTTCATTGTCTTTTCCTTTTGCAACATACATTACTGTAATAAAATGTAAGGAATAGAGAGAGTCCATAACACATACTTTTTGCTTATTTCAATTGCTTCCTGTCTCTTCTAATCCATTCAAACTCATTTTCCCTCTTATTATTTCAGAGATATTTTTTAATAAAAAAAAAAAGAAATAGTTTTCATAAATGTGAAAATAAAATTCAGTAGAATTGAGTTTTAATCAAGTATTGTTATATCATTTCTTAATAGTCAGCTGCTTGGGAGGCTTTCAGTCAACTCTGAGAAGGAAAATTTAAATTTTTTTTAGTACACTGAATTATGCTAAGATGAATATATAAAGATTATTGTTTGGATGTCCTGAGTTAGCTTTTTAAGTCTATCAAAGAGTAACTTGAAGTCAGGTTTTAATGGAATGGGTTATTTTTGGTTAGTAGATCATCTTAGCTAAACCACAGTTGCAAAAGGCTTAAAGCTAACAGGGAAAACAAATATTATTATTGAAAGAGCTGATACAATTGAGGGGAAAAAAATGCAAGCAGGTTTTCAGGCCCAGAAACTCTTTCCCTCACCCATGACAGTGAAAAGATTACGGCTGAAGTCAGGTGAGAGCAACATCTCCCTTATGTGTTTTATGCCAGTTTATGCAAAGTGATGAGTAGTGGAGACCGTCGTCTTATGTCTTAAATGGGGGTGAGAACAGGACTGAGCTTATGATTAACTGTTACTGTTTATACTTTCACGTTTTATTTCAAATTGGTGTGCAAGGAAATGAGAAAGGACTTGGTGGACTCCTGAGTGAGGAGTCCAGCCATCACCTCTGGCAACTAGTTGCAGGAGCCTAGCAGAAGTGAGCATCAAAGGTTCTGTGGCTGGCATAGCACCCTCTCAAGGGATGTTTGTCCAGCTGTGCTGAGCACATTCAGATTAGCTTGTGAATATCTGAAAATTTTAATCCAGATAAAAAAGAGCACCTATCTGTGAAGCATGGGAAAGTGCAGCATAAGTATTTAAAAAAATAATAGAAATAATAATACATTTTTGCAACTGTTGCTTGGGAGGATTTATCTTCACAGTTTATGAGAATTTTTTTACTTTCTATTTCTGTTTTTTTAAGATAATGTTAGATATAATTATTGGAAAACATGAAAGGACACATGAAAAGATTTCACGATGTAACTGTCTATCCTGTTACATTTTAAGATTGCGTGATCTTCACTGAGAGCAAGCAAGCGTGTCGAGATGTTTTTATTTTTTTCCCCCTATTTGCTTTTGTTTTCATTCCTCCACTTAAGCTCTGAGCATTAGCAACTAATGATGGCAAATTTCCACCACCCTGTTCCTATGTACCACTTACTGCTTCAGCAGGTTTTCATTTTCTTAAAAAAAAAACAAAACAAAACACATTTTGTATCCCAAGAAAAATCTTTGCCCCGCTTGCTCTTCTCCAAAAGCTTGTATTGAGTAGCACTGAATGGAATTGAACTACATTTTTTACTTCTGCAGAACGTCATGCAAATGCTTACTACTACCTAGAGCTGTGCTTACTTAGCATTGGTTCTATTAATAATGGTGTGAAAATAACAGTGCTATAATAAGGAAAGCCATAAATGCTGGCCTAATAATTATATGCTACCATCTAGTTTATGGGTTTTATGGAAACTGCAGTTAGAATGTTATAAAGAATTACACAGATCTTTAATTGCATAATCTTTTAAATTATGCAGTCCGTGAACACAGTTTTTTCCAATGCGTCATACTACAGCAGTTAATTTTATATCCCCATAGTTCTGAAAACCAGAGTTTCTTTTAACAAGTGTATGTTTTAGTATCAGCCAAGTTCTGAGGTTTTCTGATGTTTTTTGTTTTTTCTTGAATGTTTCTTTCATAACTAAGTTCTGAGATTGGTTACATGCAATATTACCCTCAGTTTTAATTTTAAAAGAAATCAAGGCTTCCTACTGGCAAGAAATTACATATTGTTTGTGGGGAGAGGGAGGGATTGAGTGAGTGGTTGCACAGTAGGTACCAGCATATGATATTGAAGGCGCATCTCTGTGGCTCTCTAAACAGCAGGCAGCTCCTCGGATCAGAGCTCCAGGGTTAGATTCTTACACAATACAACTCCAAAGGCGAGCTCCCTAGTTCACATGTGTATCTCATAGACTTGAGCTAAGTGAATGCTTCTTTTCTTTTACGTTCGGTGACCAAAACCCTACAGGATAGTATACCAAGAAGGCACAAATACCCTGTTTCGATGTTCTGAGTTATTTTCTGTGCCAGGAGTTCCAGTGCATTTGGAGTATGATCAAAACATCAACTTATCCACTGACTTTTATAATGGCATGTTGTGGTTTGAGAAAGTGGTGTAAGTGTAAGCCAGTTGTAGTGTAGAGGAATTGCACTGGCATCATCTGGAAGGTTTCTGCCGTGAGATACCATCATCTGATCTATAATGATCCCCATAAAAAAAAAATCAAAAAGGGTGCATTTTTTCCCAACACTGATACTTATTTAGATAGCAAGTGTTTGTAGCTCTGGGATTACCAAATATGTTCTTTTGTTTAAAAAAAAAAAATATTAAAAAATTTATCAATTCTGATACCCATTTTCACATTAGGACCTACATTTCATACTTGTTTAATAAGAAAAGTTTGCATTTGCTTGCATTTCTGATAATGTTATCTGTACTTTATTTGGTATGGATTTCACAGTTAGTCAATTTTGCAGATCCAATTCCCAGAGAGGACTAGAGGTCACTCTAGGGCTGAGCTCATGCACCTTTTGGGGAAAGAAAACAATCATTAATAAGCAAAATCTGCATTACGTTAAAAGCAAAACCTACTGTGCAAACTGGGTAAATTATTATTGTATGTTGGCCTAGATTTTTTTTGATACAATCTAAATATCTTTTGCATCCAAAAAGAGTCTGAAAAACACTGTATTTCCAGTGTGTCAGTGAGAAGTAAAAGATTAAGGACTCGAGATAGCTTATATACTTTTTTTGAAACATCCCAAGAAAATGTGATTAGATTACATGAATTCTCTTAAGAATCTCTTCCTCTTTCTTTCCCGCATTATCAATTATGCATACAGGTACCTGCAGCATGTATACTTTCTGTACTGAGAAAGTGACCTGGAGGTTATCTACATTTTTCTTGGGAAAAGAAGGTAAAACCAAGCAAATACAGTATACTTCAAGATGTTGAAGTATGAGATTCACTTTGCTGAGAGTGGATGCTGATTTACTCAGTTGTAGGTGATGGGGAAGAGAAGTCACTGAAAATAAACTCAAGCTCAAAGGGCTGCAATGATAAGCAGCGAAAAAGAAAAGATTACAGAATAATGTTGCTTAAATGGACTGTCCACTGCCTTAGCAGCTATGGCCAGCCTTTCTCCAACACACATTTTTCAATCACAGCACAGGAAGAAAGAAAATCCTTTTACTTATGTTCTGAGTTCACTGAACTGTGATCTCAGAATCATAGAATCATCTGGGCTGGAAGGGATCTCCAAAGGCTATCTAGTCCAACCCCCCCACAGTCAGCAGGGACACCCCCAACTAGACCAGGTTGCCCAGGGCCTCATCGAGCCTCCCCTTGAATGTCTCCAGGGCAGGGGCCTCAACCACCTCCCTGGGCAACCTGTTCCAGTGCTCCACCACCCTCATTGGAAAGAACTTATTCCTAATCT
>JAOTQQ010000032.1:11377570-11391127 GCA_026546715.1 Gallinago undulata
CCACACAGCTTAGTGTCATCTGCAAACTTGCTGATGTTGCTCTCAATCCCTCTGTCTATGTCATTGATAAAAATGTTAAACCGTATTGGGTCCCATCACGGACCCTTGAGGGTCACTTGTCACTGCTCTCCATCTGTACTTAAAGCCATTGAGTACAACCCTCTGGCCGCGACCATCTAGAATATATTCACATCTCAATCTATGTTTTTGTGGGCTAAAAAAGTTTTCTCCAGAATCTCTTCTGTGGTGTTTCTTCATTGTGGAAAGATGGACCAGGATTTTTAAAAAGCTGAGGTTGGAAAAATGCCTTTGAGGCAAAAGCAACAGATGTCTGATTATTCCATGAGAACCTTATTGTCATTCATTCTAAATCTCTTCTTGATGTAATTTAACATAAATAATTCAGAATAAGTAAAATAGAATATGAACGATGTCATTTGACAGAGATAAATTTATAAAGTAGTTGAAAGTGGTGTCAGGATTTTACTAGCTGACTTAAATGTTTACTGCAAGTATACGAATGTTTCATCTGAAGAGGAAAACACATTGATGTTTTTATCATTTGTATGTATCAGCACAAACACACAACTCACCTTCCCAGTCATAAACAGGAATATATAACAATTGTATTCTAAGATGCTGAATCAATACCGTGTTGGACATGAACAAAACAAGACTTGCTGCCTTCAAGGAATCCTATTAAATTTAAGTGGCTTATTGTAGGCAATGATGCAACATGCATTAGAGCATCAGAGCAAAATTTGGATCAGAAAACAAGCAAATTGACAGTATTTTTACTAATGAATACTGAGGGATATTGAAAGTGCTTGAAATTAGAGTAGACTGTAAAACAAAAGGAAGCAAAAGTAATAATATTCTAGAGAAATAGCTTATTTTACATTATTAGTTGAAGGAAAATTAAATTATTCACTGATATGTAAGGGTTAGACTGCAATTAAAGTTTCATTTATTCATGCCTTTAAAAATTATAATAAATGCTTAATGACTAAAAATTTTCATAAGTACATACTAGCTACATCATTAGTTACTAATGTATAACAGACTTTAGGTGAATCTAGCAAGAAAGTTTAGCATCTATCATTTCACATTTTTTCAGAATTCTTTCACGGGAGGTGTTACATATTTGCATACAGTGTAAAAATTTATCACTCATTTTAAAATAATGAAGTTTGTTCCCTGGACTAGAAATAGCAAGTTTGGTTTACAAGACACTGAAATTCATATTAAGAGATAGGCTAGAATTCAAATATAGTTTCTGGCTTTATTGATAATATCTGTAGTTATTTACATAGGTTGTTTAAAAGTTTACTTTGATTTATATATTTCACTTATTTTAAAAAATATGGTTTGGGGTTTTTTTATTTTCTTGGTGAGATACTGAAATACCTTTTCAAGAGTTGAAGACCACTCTCATTTTTCTGCTTTTATCTTCCCCTACAAAAGGTAGTAATTTAAACCCCAGTATTAGGAATTCTGCCATTAATTTTAGGGACTCTTTCTATGGCTATTGTTATTTCTCTTAAATCTGCTAGAAGATGGTACAGTGTGCTTCCTGGATAAGTCAGTTATGTTTAGATCCACTTGGATCTAAGGAAAATGCGGGTGAATGGTTGGGTGTGGATATTAGGGACCAGCTCTTGGTCTTTGGACTTTGCCTTGATTTAAGTACCCAAGTCTTTTCATGAAACCTTGTTTCTGTACCTCTTATTTGGCAAAGAGGAATAACAGTGTTTCAGTACCTCTCAGGATTAATAATTAAACATTGAATGTATGTACGCTTTCTTATAAGCAACTTTTTTCATGTTACCTTGTCTATTCACAACAGTGGAAAGCAAGGATGGGCTAAACTCAGTGTTTTTACCAGCAAAGATTTTTCAAATACAGATCCTTCTAAATCATTGTCTGCTGAGCTCAGCTGCTGAGATCCAACTGATAGTAATAACCTTGTTTTATAAAGCTATCCTGTGTAACCATCTGTATCCTATATGCTGTGCTGTCCCATTGCTCTGAGCAGCCTTAAGAGAAGTGATACATTAAGCATTCACCAAACAGGTTTGCAAGAGGGTAGAGCGCTCTGCTTCTTTTCTATAGCATCGCTGTGAAAGAGGCAGAGTTCTACATGCTGCATCTTACTCTCTGGGACCACTCAAAAGAAAGGAGTTGAGATGCTCCTATTCTCCATGGACAACACTAGAGTACTTTTCTTTATCGTGTATCTCTTAAGCAGGTTAAAAAAGTAAATAGGATTTAAAAGTTCACGAAGCATTTATAACCTGAAACATCTATCAATCTCTTTTTGATATACTTCTGTTCCTGAATATGCCATGTTAAGTTTCCTTTAATGGTATTTGATTTAAATAGATGTGTAGCTTAACTTATATATTATTTTGATACTATTTTTTAGCTCAGGCCTAACGATATTGTACAGCTTAAAACTTTCAAAACTAGGAAGCAATTCCCTTTCATTTGGAAAAGATGTTAACTGCACTGAAATATATGATGCAGGATATAATATCTTGAAAGAAAACAAAAAATATTCCACATTAATGCCTGAAAAAAATTCTTAATGCAGGGTACCATTTTCTTAGTTATTCCTTCACAAAAAAGGAATAAACTGTGTTAGAAATCTTCAACGCACTTTGCAGCTTCAATAGATGGAGTTGAATAGGTCTCTTTTTGCCTGGATTATCACTGCATGTGTATTGAAATCATGTTCCTTGTGAACTGAAATTTCATCTTTGTTAACAAAGGGGACTGGCAGAGCTCTTTAGAAGTTAGCATCGTTATTATAAGCCGTTTCCTATCTTAGCATTAAACTGCTGGAGCCAATTATGACATGACACTGCTTTGTCAATTAGCACTTAAAACAAATACTTGAAAATAACTGTAACTTAAGAATATGATAGCTATTCATTAATATTCTGTCTTTCCTTTTAGTAATACCCTAAAATCCTTAAGGACATAAGAAAGTGCTTGTTTAGTATTGCTTTTAAGATATTTCTTGTATCACAGAAGTCCCTGGCCCTGAATAATGATTCCACCATGAAGCAGCATAGCTTTCATTAATTTCAAAAGTCTAGTTCCAACTATTGTCAGCTGCTCTGACACCAGACTGTGGCTTCCTAGGAATATTAAGTAAGAGAGGCTGAAAATGCCCAAGAGTCACAGGTGTATGCATGTAGCTTTTAATTACAAAGAAACAATTCATAAACATTCCTGGAAAGGAGTTGAAAAGAACATGATAAAAACTAGTTAAAAGGCAAGTCCAAAAGCTGAAGGCCAATGAAGGAAAATAAAGTTGAGTTTTCTTACTTATTTGGACAACTTTGCCACATGTACTGTTGGCATACAAGGCAAATGAACATTTGTAAGTTGGCATTTTTTACTGTAGACTAAAGAAATGGATCAGTAATTATTGAATGTGATTTCTGTTTAAATTCCTATTAGACCAATGTTTTGTATTCTCCAAAAACTTCCAGTGTATTTGATCTTTCTGTTTCCTGCTCTTATACCTTATTCATTTGGTGCTAGATCAGTCTTGTACCATAGAAGATGAGGAAGGACCAAATTTGTTCAAAGTGAAACCTGAGGTGTCAAGGCACATACAAGATTTTGTGGATTGAAAATATGATTTATCTCCTCCTGGTGGGAGAGCACCAGGAGGAAATAGGATTTGCCAGGCTGTTACTGGAGACAAAGTATGTTCCTTGTTCAGTATTTGACCTGTAAATTTTTACAGCTCAGACTGCAATGATAAGCATGAAATGAAAATTAGAAGAAATGATAGAGTGTGGCTGACAGCATTGAAGAAAGTTTGTTCATTTGAGAGCATTTGGTGAACACAGGTTCAGCATGAAGTTTGTGTCCCAGAAAAGTGGCGTGACATCCCATAAAAGTTAAGTTTATGGCTTAACTACATCTAAGATTGTCTGATAGAATCAAAGCTTAAAGATCAAAATTGCTTAATCTGCATGTAGTGGCTAAAATGGCAAACCCATGATTTATTGCATCTCTTCATCAGTAAGGTTACATACAGATTTTTTAGAAGTGATTGAAAACCTTCACCTCGGATTGTGTGAAAATGTGAAGCAGAACATTGATTAAATAGCCATATTTTAAGTAAGTTGCTTTTTATCCTCATTTCTTCTCTCTCCAGTCTTCTTTCCAATGAAATTCAGCACTTCTACCTTCTGACTATTGAAACTCTTCAGAAAAAGCCTCACTTCTTTGGTAGCAATCAGAAGCCTGAACGGCATGGCATTGCTTCCCTGGTTTGGTAGGTTCTCAGATTAAAAGATAGTTGATTTTTTTTTTTTTCTGGGTTGTCTCCAGTTGGAATATGTCTGAAAAGTAGTTTAGAATAAAATCTTCAAACAGAGGTCCAGGCTGCAGTCAGCAAAATTATTTTGAAGGGCAGCGGTGTGACTTAAAGGACAGGCACAAACTGAGGAGATTTCAAAGGACTTGGAAAGGTCACAGTAGGCAGAAGGGGCTTACGGGTAAAAAAGGCAGAACAGAAGGATGAACTGAGGAGGTGAAGAGGACAATAGCTCTGCAGAATGTAATACATAGTGAAAATTGAATCCATAAAAGATGGAAAGCAACACTGGAATAATAAAGATATACTACCTGTGCACTACAAAGTCTGATGAAAAAGTAAAGGGGAGATTCTTTCAAAAAGGCTATTTGAAGACAAAGTCAGAGTATAGAGAAAATTTCTGTAGATCATGATCAGAAAGGTTAGAAAACATGGGAGGCAAAAATAAAAGGGAAGTCTGTGAAGTAATATAATTGACAAGGTTGACAGCCTCCTTACCAAACTGAAGAAGATAATGAGCATGTGGAGTTACATATTTTTAAATCTGTTGAACAAATTTAATACTTGAGAAGGCAAAACATATTAGTGGGCTTATTTGCAATGCCACTGGCTATACAGACTTTTAGAAGGGAAACTAAGCTTTTCTGACAAATATTGCAGGAAAAATAAAGCAAAATGTCTTTACTTTATAAGAACATAACCCTTACAAAGAGTGTGGCTGATTTTTTTTAAACTTATCAGTGTTGGTTAACTAGGTCAAAATGCTAATTGATGCACAGATATTGAAGATATTGAAAAATAGTCATTCCAAGTACTTGTATGGAATATCCACATAAAAGTGGGGAAATAGGCACATAAAGTACACTAAATTAAAAAATGTGATGCATATAAATTACATTTTAAAATACCTTTTTTTTAACACTGCAGGAAGTGTTACCGTTAGGTAGTCAAATTTTTTTTTGCTAATCCCTCTTTTAGTATGAATAGCAATCCACTGAGGTCAGTTTAAAGGCTAATTTTGATGGATCTGGTGTAAAGACAGAGCCAGGCTCTTTTTAGTGGTGCCCAGTGACAGGACAAAAGGCAATGGCCAGAAGCTGAACCACAGGAGGCTCTGTGTAATCCCTCCTCAGACACTGGGGATTCCACTGGGATTTGTGTACATATAAATGTGATGTACTGTTTCTAATTTGTTTACTACCATTAGCCTATCAGAATTCATTAGCAAAGACATGTTCTTCGGAGGTTTAACTTTGCAAACTGTTGACCGGGGAACACGTGATTTGTCTATTCAATGAAGATGAAATTTAGTATCCAAAATGGGTTTATATCAGTGGGATCTGGTGAATTGGTCTTACACCAGCTGAATGTATTTGGTTTTTAATGAAACTGATGTATAGTATTTATGATGGCACCACTCCATTTTTTCATTTTCAGAACTTGAAGTTGACCTATGCTCTTTTTTACCTTGTCACCTTTGAAATTCCAATAGAATCCGAATACACAGCTAAGGCTAAATAATTGTTTAGGGGCCTTTCAAACAAAGGTGATCTCTCAAAGTAGCACATGTGATGATAAAGTGCTATTCACTCTTGACCCTTTTTTCTTGATTTTTTTTTCTTCTCTTACAAGGTGCCTAAGCTTTTAACGGCTCTTGAAAATGACTTGGTAACTTCATTTTCTTATAGGTAATACCAGAATACAAAGAAATTCTTCTTTGAGCCTTCCTAGTCATCAATTTTCAGTCTCCTTTCCTACTTTATTCTTTATTTCTATCCACATCCCTGGAGTACCTAATTTTGATGGAAAATGTTCTTCATCTCTAGACTCTGAATACTGTGAGTCTGTCATATTGCTGTTGATGGTTTAGCCTTGATGGTTATAAATATTTAACAGTGGGTGCCATTAGACTAATTACTGGTATATGCTCTAATCATTTCACATGCGGACTCTTACAAAATTTTCCTGTTTAATAATTGACACTTAAAATCTGTTAAAAATACAAAAAACCCTGTTCTACAAATAGCTTTTGCTATTGTACTGACTCTTAGCTGGGCCATCTACCAGTACAGCAACAAGACGTGAAAGATTTCAGAGGTAGAATCTAGCTGTTTTCAGTAGCCAGCTGAAAGCGTAGATGTTGAAGCACAGGAATATGTCTAAAAACTGTGTCTGAAAGTCACGCAGTTAGTAGACTGCTATTAACACTGCTGAATATCGACAGAGGCCTGCTCAGGCTAACACAGGCCTGTGGCTGAGCACAGGCCAACAAATACGCCTTATCGCTCGCTCTTGTACACTGCAAACTGTCAGTCACTTGTTTTGGTGATAGCTACAGCTATGGTGAATCCTTTTGCTGATATACGGGATTTTTAGGGATATTATTACCTTGGGTAACGAAACAGCTATTGATATGAAAACTTTGATGCAAAACTAGAAGAAAGTCACCTGAAAGGAGGATGATTTAATCATCTTGCCAAACAGACATATCCTGATAAAGTTTTCTATGTGTTTACACATTTTCTATGAGTTTACACGTTTTCTGTGCCTTTCACTGTGTTTCCACACACGGGAATTAGTCAGTAACTAATGAAATTAGTGAAATCAGTGAAATGTGCCTGTGGCCCGGAAGGCCAATGGCATCCTGGGGTGCATCAGGAAGAGTGTGAGCAGGTCCAGAGAGGTCATCCTGCCCCTCTACTCTGCCCTGGTGAGGCCCCATCTGGAGCACTGTGTCCAGTTCTGGGCTCCCCAGTTCAAGAAGGACAGGGAACTGGTGGAGAGGGTACGGCAAAGGGCTACGAAGATGATGAGGGGCCTGGAGTGTCTCTGTTACGAGGTGAGGCTGAGGGACTTGGGTCTTTTTTAGCCTAGAGAAGAGAAGACTGAGGGGGGATCTGATCAATGCTTATAAATACTTAAAGGGTGGGTGTCAAGAGGATGGGGCCAGTGTTTTTTCCAGTGTTGCCCAGTGACAGGACAAGAGGAAACGGGCACAAACTTGAATATAAGAAGTTCCACCTAAACATAAGGAGGAACTTATTTACTTTGAGGGTAGCAGAGCACTGGAACGGGCTGCCCAGAGGTGGTGGGGCAAAAACTGGACACAGTACTTGAGGTGGGGGCCCCACCAGATAGAATCATACAGTTGTATAGGTTGGAAGGGACCTTTAAGATCATCTAAGTGCAACCATCAACCTAAGTCTAATAAAAAAAACGGCTTGTTCTATCTCTACCTGTTGTGCTGGAGTTCTCAGAGGAACCATGTGGAAGGGATGGGAGATCCGCAAGGTCATAACGGGAGAGCAAGCAGAGTCTGTGGTCAAAAGTGATGGCAATATATCACGTTATAGGCATTTTGGAGGGATCCGTGGTACCTCTTGAATTTCACAGGTGAATATTTGATACATAAGTTTTCATGCTATCTTTTCTAACATTTCAGTCTTTTAAGAATCCCTGTGCTGTGTCTGATAGTGAATTTTGCATGCGTTTCTTATCTTCGTTCCATAATAATGTGCTTTACTAAGACATGAAGACCTTATGGAATTGGAGCTGTAAGTGTCATTACAGTGTGGCTTTCTCAGGTGGCAATTTCAGTTATCACCAAATCTTTGTGAGATAGGAAGTAATCCGAAGTTATGTGTGTCAGATATGCTAGAACTTTCTATCAAAAAGATGAGACCTTATGCTCAAGAGAGTGACTTCTCGGGAAGAGGCTGAAATGGTAGAATGAACTTCCACATAAAATAGAGATAGTTGTAGGCTTTTTCTATTCAGTTCAATCTTACTTTATTTCAATGTGTGCAATGAAATAAAGGGTAAGAAAATAAAAAGAAAATAAATAATACCCTGTTAAAACTCTTCTGTAAAAGCATCTTTTCAAACTAACAAACTTACTTCAGGCTTCCTTATGAATGTAAAAGTTAACCAAAAAAACTAACAAAAAATTGAGCCTTGAGAATAAGTAGGAAATCACACTCCTCTTTCTCCTGTGGACTTATTTTTTATAGAATATTTCCATCAGTAATTCAAAATCGTTCTGTGAACATTACGCTTGCATACTTGTGAACCCCATAACCATTTAGTGAGTAGTATGAGTGTATTTGAGTGAGAATAAAAAAAAAGAAACACAATGAAAAACAGTGAACCTACCACCAAGTAAATAAAAGTAAAATCCAAATCGTCTTTTATTAGCAGGACTGATGAGGCATGAAAAAGAAAGAATCCAATGTGAGATACAGATCTCATGCTTAGTTTTCAGGGGTAACAGATGAAAAAATCCTTAACAGATACCAAACAAAAGCACATCTCTTTTTCTTTCAAATTGTTAACATGCTGACTAGATTACTAGTCACTCTCTACTCTCAAATAATAAATGAAGTTTAATATACAGTTTGTGTCATTTTTATCAAGCATTTTTCCAGTATAATTTCACAAAAAAAACCTCAAAATTGTGATTAAACTCATAGAAGATTAAAACAGCAATAAAAATTCTACAGAGATGGCAGAGAAAATTTTGAAAATGATGCTTTTACAAGTAGGTGAGATCAACACTGAGAGCTGAAGCAAGAAAAAAGGGAAAAAACAAGCAAAAAGTAATAGCAAACATCTATATTACTGAAAGTTACAAATTTCAAAAGCATCTACTTTTTACTAGGCAACTTAATCCTACTTTCAAAGCCCTTACGGAGCCTTGACCACATGGATTTTCAATACCACTTAGGGCTAAGTTACACAGAGAAGTTGCTTCAGGGCCATATGTTACCAAGGCTCAGCTGCTATGCAGTAATTGCCTTCACTTTGCAATAATTGTGATTTAGTCCATAGCAAATGCACAGCCTTCTGAGATAATTCAGACCACAATTAGAACGTCAGGGGGACTTCACGCACGATGCAGGCAACAATTGTCAATGTCAGTGGTATTCAGTGACTTCTCTGCATGTTTTGTTTCAATATACTAAGTGTATTTCTAATGAATTCCCATTTCAAAAGTGCAAATAGTTACCAAATAGAACTTCTTAAACCTGGGCTCATAAATACTCCTTGTAGTATCAACAGATAAGTATCTTTAATTGCTTTTTGAAAGAGGGATTTAAAATTCGATTTATTACAAAAGTTCATTAATTTTCCTTTAAATCCAAATATTTTACTCAGTGTGTAGGAAAAGGAAGAAAACTTTATGCCAGAACACAAGTACCATGTAAACAAAGTTGCATTTTTATGTAATGTGGAAGATTTGTTTTCATACTATTTAACACAAGCTGCTTAAATCTATATTATTAAACAGAGTTGATACAAGTTTTGAAGAGCAAATCTACAAACTTTAAAACTTCCCAAAAACTTACTAAATTTAGTCGTCCCATTGTATAAGCTACAGAAAGAAAACTTAGACTGTATCAGGAAAAAAATCCCTTTTTTCCATTATAAATTACAAAAAAATCCTTTTTTCCATATGGCTTTCAGCAGCCTTTTAGCTGCAGAGGGGTTTTGTGTTCGTTTTAGACACAAACCCTTGAATATTGAAGATTTTATAATGATTGATTTAAAGACTAATGCTACAATATGTATGATTGTGGAAAAATAATGCTAATGCTGAAATGGGAAGCTCAAGGACCACCAAAAAACATTGGGGAAAACAAAAACATTGCAATAGATTGTCTTGTTCCGATACAGGAAATGTATAAATATCTTTTATCATGTGATTTTTCTAAGCTTCAGTTTTCCAAAGTATAATAGCTATTTCACATAGGAAAATGTTTTAATGGTATTTTTTCTGCATTCTAAGTATGATTTTTTTGCATGTCTGCCACTTGCAGTTTCCATGCTCACTCTGATTTAATGTCTGAGAAATCACATCAGTGAACACAAGGAATAGAGATGTGGCGTCGTATTCTTTCTAATGCTGTTCTGATCCCTGAATAATAGAAAAAATATATTCCAGAAAGGCGAGTAATAATCAAGTACTCGGAGTAAAAGTCTTAAAGCACCCATCTTCATGCATGAAAAACTCTCTTTGGGAGTGGGGTTTGCATGTTTTTATCCTGCCGCTATCAGTCAGGGGAGCAAAACAAGAGCTTTGGGTTCAGTTTACCGCATTATTGTCCCACTGAGCTTCAGCTGTGGGCGTTTTGCCTGGGGTGGGTTCTGAATGTCTCCCCAGCCACAGCTGAGGACTTCTGGTGGAATTAAAACTCATCCTCAAGCAAGACAGTGAAACATACTTTTTTTTTTTTTTTTAACTCATGTTTATTTGTATGAGGAATTAGGAAGTAAAAGTATGACTTTAAATCTTTATTTAAATTCAAACAGGTGCAAGTTTCAGAAGCAGCTTTCTGAGGAGCAGCTTTGAGTGCTGGTTATGGTGGTGTCAGCTTTTACTGTCCTAGCCCTTCCAGGCTCCATCCTTGCCTCATCTGAGCCTCTGTATCAACTGCAATTAGATTAATTATGGTTTCTAGAGAAAAGCAAAGGCTTTAAATACAGAACACTTAATGGGTTCGTGTAGTGATATGACAGAGAAGCTGGGATGAACCCATGCGTGTTTTGGTACGTGGCTGGGTGACAATAATTGATGTCCTGTCTTAGTTGTCAACTCTCCCTCAGTTTAAGCATATGGCGTATGACGGAGCTAACAGCAAGGCCATGCGTCATTGTCAGCGTTTGGGTGTGTCTTTTCTCAGCGCGCGCGGTACCTGATGAGACACCAACATCAAATTACGGTAGGCTTGGGAGCCGGTTCTCCTCTTGATTAATGATACTAATTGAAGTTAAAGTCTGTGCACGCATCAAGGGCAGAACAGAACGTTCTTAATTTGTCTCTTTCTACACAGCTGACACCCCCTTTTCATGCAGAAGTTCTAGCAAGCATAGGCTTGTAAACATTTAAGGTTCCTGCTTTCTTGCCATAGGATGCTAATGTATCTCACTACCACATCAGGTTTGATGGGAGGTATTTGTGCTCTATACTTGTTTTGTTTGTTTGATTTAAAAAAAGAATAGCTCTGGGATCATTTCTTATTTCATCTAAGCATTTCTTAAAAAAAGAACCACAAACAAACCCAAGCTTTATAAGGGCAATACTCACTGTTTACATTGAAACTAAAAGTTTGGACCAGAGTTATCAACATATTAGACAAGGTTTTCAAACCTGTCAGTACGAACAGATCAGGTTTTCTGTTCTGTTTGTGTGTGATTTACTGATTTTCTGGTTACTGATGAAGAAAGTGCAAGTTCTCTGTATTGATGCTTGGCTATGACTGGAAACATGGAACAAATACAGTAATTGTTCTGGTTTGCTTCTAAATTCGGAATCGTTCTCAGGGCCATAAAATTTTTGGGAATTTAAAATTGCTAAAGAAAAGCGAGCTTTTACGAGCTCAAAAGTGATGAAATTTATATTGCTCTGATTTGTGTTACTTACAAAAAGCTAAATAAACCACTAACAATTATCTACCGTTTAAAAGGAAAAAAATGAATAGCTGATAATGTCTGGGTAGCCTGAAACCCTTGCTATTGTACAGTTCGTATCTTTTTATGAACTTTCTTTTTTATTGTAATGAGTAGTGAAGGCCTTTCACAAAAAAAAAAGCTTTAAGTTCAAAACTGTTTACAATAGTAACAAGTAACAGCTATTAGCATAGATTCGAAATAAAACTAGAACTTCTTAAGATAAAAACATTAGTTACTTTTCAATCACTTGAAAATACAGCTTTTTGATCCATTCTTTTGCCTTACATACTCTTCTCAAGTTTAGTATGTTACTGTTCCCTGTATACAGCTTTATTCTGCTTCTTGATATTAGAATTTCCACTCGTATTAATGGTGGTTGTTGGGTTTTATTTGCACATTAGGAAGAGATTCAGACTGGTATCACAAAGACCACTAGGTGAAAGAGGATGTGGAGTTAAAGGAAGTTTTGTGTGCGATAGGAAATTATCATTAGTATGTCTGGGTGCTTTGTCGGGCAGTTGTTAAGATGAAGTTGTATATAAAAAGTTATAAAGTTTGTTAGAAATATTTTTGTAGCAAGGTTTTGGCTAGATATTTACTTTATTATTTTTTTTCTTTAAAGTTACTGGGAACTGTTTGGCTACTTGAATTTTTTTTTACTGCCTCCTGTAGTGACAATACTTAAAAGCAGTCCGAGAGAAAAAATCGACATTAAGTCCTCTGTATTGAGGAAGACCAGAGTAGTTGGACACCATTGAACCTGAACACTGTGGAATGTGAGTTAATGGAAGTGAGTAGGAATTGTCCAGTTTTCATTAGTGCAGTCAAGGGCAATGATAGTACACCGTGACTTGATAAAATAAGGTGTCTTAATCAGGGTAGTGTGTGCTTCTGTCTGTTTAAGGAGTCTGTATCTATCAACCTTGCTGTCGGACAATTAAGCAGCAAGAAAAATAATCACTATGCCTGCTGCTAAGTTTAGAAATATAACCTCATTCAAACCCTAAGCCAGGGGTAACAAGTGCCCTGAAATGCCTAAACCAACAATAAAGTCCCTTGGGTTTGTAGCTCTCAGCTTTGGCTTATAAAACAGATGGAAAGCCGCGCCCGGCATTTTTCACGGAGATGGGCTGATTATCTGGCCATGGACATATGTTTCGGTGCTGCTGGGTCCTAGGAGGGCAGCAGGAGAGGATACATAGCTTGCAGGGGGACTGTAGCCATCAAATTACTGCTTTCACGTCAGGACACGGTTTAGAGGGGCCTCGCGTTGGTACTTTGAATGACTGCCTGCTGTACGAAAGCAGAGGTTATATCCTCCTATGCATATATTATTATATAAAGGAGTTGGTTCCTATGGTAGCTATAAATCAGGTTTTCCTATTGTAAGCTGGTAAGGACCGATCTCGGCGGGCGGCGAGGCGGCGGCAGCAGCGGGGCCGAGCCCTGAGGCGAGCCCGAATCCAGGCCCGGACGGCCATGCCGGGGGGTGTGGTGTGTGGTGTGTGTGTTTCCCGGCTCAGGGACCACCCCACCCCCCCCGCCCCTGCTCACAGCCCCAGCCGGAACCAGGAAGTCCGCGGCAGCCAATCAGACGCGGAGGGGGCGTGGCCAGGAGCTGCGCGGAGATTTAAAGGCGGCCGGAGCAGACCCCGTGTCGATCGGCGGGACGGCGGCAGCGTCGTCCGCGAGAGCTGAGAGGCGGTGGGGAGGCGGCAGCTACAGCCTGTCCAGAGTGTGGTGTGACCGGCGAGTGCGAGGGGGGAGCG
>JAOTQQ010000032.1:11392909-11414776 GCA_026546715.1 Gallinago undulata
GGGAAGGGGGGGGGGAGTAAGAGAGTCTGAATACCTAAGAACCAGATAAAGATTACAGAGCAGTTTGTAAGTTATACAATTGACCAAATGGACTTACTCTTTTTTTCTGGAATTGATAATAATAAACTAAAACGTATACTTATACAGGATACTGAACTGATACTTGACTTTACCAGTTGGCTCACAGTTGGACACAGGTGCCTATTTTTAATTTTTGCTATCTGGAGCTATTCCATTTACTTTAGTTTGGATTTCTGAAAGCCTTTTCTCAATTTTATGAATGTATTTTTAGATTCAGTTAACAATTGAATTTGTATCAATGTTACATTGTCTTTCTCTTTCCTGAGACAAAGCCTGCTGTCTCCTCTTATACAACAGGGATGCAGATGTGTGTTTTGTGGATGCTTTTATTTCTGTATTTCAAGAGTGAAAATAAACAGTAATTCATTACCAAACAGGAAGGAAAGAGAAGGGGAATGGAGAAGTAGGATCTATGGTTTTTTGACCTTGGCTTCTTTCTAGTCATTATTATATTGTCAGTCATTGTGTGTTTTAATAAGTGTATTAAGCAGTGGAAATCTGGAGACAACATTACTTGAAGGCAGAACCTCTCTGCTCGCAGTAGTATATGTGTAGAAAAAGGGCTTGACATCATCTCTGTATTTACTGTATTTCAATGCACAGATGACTGATTACTCAAATTGCTTATTGATCATAACTAGACTCGCACGGCTAATTATGTAATATATTGAAATCCATGTATTTCTGCTTAATTAGTCATGCATTTGCAAGAAGAGATGTTTGTGTATGTTAGTAGAATACACAACAAAAAATGAATCAAGCTTCTATTGAACTACAGATTTTAATAATGATCTAGACAGTAATATCACCAAAAATCATTAGTATAGATAATAGAAAGCAGGCCAATTTTATCTCTTTTTCAATGGCAAATATAAAATAAAGTTCCAATTTATTTTAAAAAATAACAGAATTATTTCATTAAATGAAACCTTTAAAGAAATCTCATACTGTATTGATGATTATAATATTCCTTACTCTGCTCACATTTTTATTTTTCCTCTTGGAACTCTTATTTCTGTAAATCCTGCACAGAATACTATAGAACTTTATATAAGGACCCATGATACTACATTTTGTAATGGTGGAATTGCTCTAGTTTGGAGGGAAGCATAAAAAAGAAATGACAAAGGAGTAAGAGGTTACTTTCTGTTCAGGCTGCCAGCACCGACTTGTGAGGGATTGAATAGATTTTATGCAATTAAATGTTGTTTTTAATGATTTTTATACAGTGTTGAGATTTTTCTACTAGGAGACTGCCAGTCTGTCTGGAGGAAGTAACATAAAGAAGCTTAGGATTTAAGATTTCTTCTAGAAGGAAAAGAAAAAGAATTTAACTGTTAGCAAAGGAGAAGCCTGCTATGGCTATATATAGAAAAGCAACAGAATGTGTAACGCTTAATGCATGTAGTGGGCTGGAATAAGGAGCACTTTTTGCAGGCGTTTAAGCAACTGGAATCTTCAATGAAACTGTCATATTGTCAAGTCTATGAATCTATGTGCCATTTGCTCATTTTGTTTTATTTCTTAGTCTCACTTCCTATTTTGATAAAAACTTGATTTCAAGCAAACGGTTGTTGCCCAACTAAGGACAAAAATGTGTCTGTGTTGAGATACCGTAGTCTATTCTTTTCTTTCATTCAGAGGAGTAGTCAGAGATGATCAAAACTTTCATTAAGTCAGAAGTGTCCACTCTGAGGAGGTACCTTACACAACAGCATTAAAGAGCATCTTCAACCTGCTGCCCAGTTACTATCATACTGCATTTTGAGAGATCTGAAGGATATTTCCTGATGGCTTGTGAACCTTTAGCTATCTGTGAAATTGCACTTGAGAATAGCTTCAAAATCCCTGTCTGAAGCTGTGATCTAGTATTGTGTGACTCAATACGACTTAAACTCTGGCCTCTTAAATCAGTAAGTTCCATTTTTAAAATAGTATTGGCATTTGAAGCCTAATAAAAGTTGTCTTGAATACGAATGGAAAAAAAGAGGAAAATTAGCAACGATGCATCTCAGCTGGTTCCAATCTGCTGCCAAATACTTTTACTTGGCCGGAGATGTATGCGTGTGAAGAAGTCATAGATGTAGTTCTTCAACCAAAACAAATTACAAATACATCAAGAATGCAACTAGATAGTTGCAAATGTTTATCACATGAAGTTAATAGGAAAAAACTGGTTCTAGAACAATCACTAAAAATAATCTCCATTTCCATATGGCTGATGCATTTACTGTGATTGTGAGTTTTGAGATCACAGAATCACCGAGGTTGGAAGGGACCTTTAAGATCACCTAGTCCAGCCATGAACCTAACTCAAGATGTGACAGTGTAAGTCACTTTTACTTGCAGTGGTCTCCTTTTTTAACTGAAGGACTTGGATTCTGTCTGGTATCTTTACAGATATTTGGAAAAACTGCAGGACAGCATACTTCTTAGTATAATGAGAGGAGTACACGACAGACTTCCATACCAATAACTTGTGTCTACAGCTGAAGAGATTTAAGGCCAGGAAGCATTAGGGCCTTGAAGGCGGTTAGGAAATTATCAGGAAAAATTACAATATAGCTAAAAAATGGAAATCCTAAGTGAGGGAAAAGTTCTGTTGAAACCTTTCTTAGAGGTAAAGACTGTTTCTTTTGTTAGGTGGAGGAGTATCCTTCTCCTTTGATAACAGAGCAGATGTTCTTTGTCTGCTTGGAGTTCCTGTTGGATTATGCATCTGAACTGTCGTGCATGGGAGAGCAGCCCCTCTGTGCTTCCTGGGAGAGCTTGGTTTGCAAGATAAATGCCTGAAAATGGGATTCCTGTAAGTATGCCAATAAGCAGTTTCTAGGAGCCTTGAAGTTTACCAGTGAGAACTCTGGAGAGGCTTGAAAGCTGTGATTTAATCTAAATTTTTTGATCAATAACAATTTTAATAACTTTAGCTTTTGGATCTAAAGCATATAGGTCCCCTAGACCTATGGATCTGGATCCGGATCCTAGCAGTTTGTTGAGATGTTAACTGAATCTGCTCTGTATCAGTGATTTAAATGTAATTTAAGTGTTTTAATCATTATAGAATAACACATAGAAGTTTCTTAAATGACACTGTGCACCAGTCATCTGAGTGATTTCTAAATGGCTCTCCATACTAGGATATCTTGAAGATGTCTGTTTTTGTAAAATAGCTGCACCTCAATATTGTATGTACTTGCTTGTATCTGGTGTAACATTTTATGATAGTTACTGGTGATATGCAGGGGTAGGAGTAACAAACGTCACATAGCATAGATCTTAATATTTGGAATTTTCTTTTGAAGTGTGGGTCTTACATTGGCCTTCAGCAGAAAGGAATGAAAGCATAATTCATGGTTTGGAAAGCGACAATCATTATAGTCCAATCAAAAGGACCTAAGTAGCTAAACTCATTGCTCCTTCAGATTCAACAACATACTTGTAAATGTTTTGTATGCAAATACATTTAATGATATAGCCATAAAGAATTAAATAATAATTGAATTTTTTTGGTAATACATGTTATTGTGACTGAAGATATTTCTATAAAAGCATGCAAACAAAAGCAAAATCTTTGCATTTTTTAGTTACTTTATTCCAATCATACCATTTAAAAATGTAAGTTAAGCAGTATATTATATTTCTGACAACTGTGAAGAACCATGGAGCAACCATAAATTCCAATATATTAGAGACAATAAAGCAAAAAAGGTGACAATAAAAGGCAAGTTGTACCTAGCAGTTTTAGTACAATTGTCTGGGCATTAAACCAGTATTAATATAAATACATTTCTGCTAGTTAAAAAAAAAAGGCAAACTTTGTTTTCTAATGAATAAAGCAATATTTTAGTTTATTGCTGTGCTTTTAATAAGGCAGATCTTAGTGCTGTTGGGTATCATTTAAATTAACCTTGTTGAGACTAAGGTTAATGAGAGCATTTATCAATGTGATCTAAGAGGAGAATGTTTTGTTCAGAACAGCTTTCTAGTAAACTACAATAACATTGATAAACCCTTTTCTTTAAAAGTTAACCTAAGTGAAAATTTCTGAAGTGGAAAAATGTGTATGTATGGCATACTGAGTATTTATGCACACTTTGAATATGCCTTCGTTTCAAAATTTAGAATGAAGTATGTGTATATACATGTATGATGATATATTTTTCTGTGGCTTATATTCATACCGACTAGAATAGAGTTTCACACTGCGTAATTTAAGGTGATGCTTGGGTTATTGTTTGTTTAATTTACACTTTCTGTCTTCTATGTATTATGTTTGCCCACTGTCCACATTCTTAATCAGTGCTCTGAACAATCTATACCTTGTTCATTCCTGCAGAATGTATGAAGTTATATTTGAACTCATGATTATGATGTGAGCTAAGTCATCTTTATACCCTTGACAAAGAAAAGTACTGCTATCAGGAATAATTAGGCTTTAATTGTCATTGACAAGTTGCTATCGATGTATCTTTGTCAGACCTTGTTTCTTCCTCCTTTTTGCTTTCCTGTATTTAACATCCCTGATGTTTCCTTTGAATGTATCAATTTTGATTTCTTGGATAAAATAAACTCATGGTTATTAAAAATACTGAGAAAAGCATGAAGAAAAACTTAGTACTTACTAGCAGGCTCCACTTAACCTTTTCTTATTTCTCCAGTTTATTTGAAGTGAGCTCTGGTTTAATTCTTTTAACCAGAGTAAAGAACACAGAGGGTCAATAGATACTGCACTGAAATTGCTTAAAAGTGTTCAAGACTTTATCCCTTGGCGTTGATAGCAGATCAATATCTGGCAGATTTTGTGTTCTGGGGGGAATACGGTGATGAAAAAAAGCTCTTATTCCTTTTATAAGTAATTATTTGCTTAAAAGACTCGTTGGCCCTTCTAAACCCCGTTGCTTTTTGAGTGTCATGCACAATCCACACTTATCCTTTTGTCTAATCAATAGGTATTAGATGTTCATCCAAATCTACTAGCTGTGTCAGCTTTTAGGTCCCTGTTCTTGGCTATGATGTGCTGCTGTTTCCCACTTTAGGAGGACTTTTCTGAATGCTATGGAATTGTTACATTCCTCATCGTTTGGCGCAACTGCAAAAAAAAAAAAAAGTTCCTTCGTGAGTGTAAGAAAAAAAAATGTTGTAAAGTGCTAGAGCCTTCCATCATGTCACTCTCCTTCAGTGTGTAGAGGCTCTTAGTTGTAAAGACGAACAAGTTTGTGGCCCGTGAGCTAAATTTCTCTCTAAACAATCCGTTTTCCTCCTTGCTTAAGTCCCCAGCACCAAAAGGGAGAGAGCAAAATAATTTAAGGAATAGTTCAGAGATCACAGCTTCATGCTATAGTGCAGCAGCTTTTCACAGAGCAGAAGTGTCAGGGTGGTGGCTCTCTTCATAAAGGAGAAATATCTACAGGCAGAGCCCTGTAAAGAGCCATCAGCTTTGTCATTCTTTTCTGCTGCCTTCTGTAATATCTAGCTACCCTGAGGGAATGTTTCAGAGCTCATTTCTCTTGGATTGTTTGTGAAAGGTGGCAAAAACAGACATACAAGTTAAGGTAGACTGGGGATGGGAATCCTAAACGATTGTCGGCTGCCCAAACCCTTGGATGAGTTTCTCTTTGTATGTACTGTTGGGTTTTTCATATGCCTACTTGTGAAAGCTCTGTTCTTATTAAAATACTTCCTTCTTTCTTAGAAAAAAAGCTAATGCAAGTAAAGTCATTCTAGAGGACATTCTCAGAAACACAAGGAAAAAATCGGGGAAATGCTGGGGAAGGAGAAGGCATTTTGCTGCATTTACTGAGTTCCATTTTAAAATGCCACTAGTGTTTGGCATTTAGCCATTTGTTAGAGAAAACAGATTCCCAGTCTCGGAGTCCTAATGATGTACTAGAGATTAGAAGGGAAAATTATAATTAATTTTGTGTAAAGTCCAAAGGCGATATACACTTGAGTTAGCAAAAAAAAAATAAAAAAATGTCCTATTTCAAGTGCTGGCATTCTTCAGAGTGATGATGGGGACATATACAGGAAGAGGAGCTAATGAGCTGCTGTTTTCTAATCAAAGCAGAAAAATCTAGTGGCAAAATGACAGGCTGCCCATTTCAATGTCATTTACAAAATGACAAAAATAGACCATTGCTTACTTATTGAAGAAAGAATTACAAACTTTATTGTTAATGAATATTTTTGTTCTCATTTTTCTGAATAGGTCAAATGTATTTGTTTAGTTCAGTATATTTTATGTAAAAATGGCACACCTTTCTTATAGTTTATTGATTAGTCAAAGGCAGCAGGTATTGATAGATGCTGTCTTTTTTTACGAGCTTTTCCAGTTGAGAAGCTCATCTAGTTCCATTTGTGTGTATATCTGTCTGTTTATCTGTCTTGATTAATAATAGATACATAACATAACTAAGAGTAGAAAGTGCAAGATGGCAGGTTCCTGAAGAAACTAGAAAGAAACTGTTGAGAAACATTGATTTGATCCTAGACCAGAAAAATGGTCTGCCAAGATGGTACACTTGAAAACTACCAAAAAAAAAACTTTACAAAATTTGAGTGGGGAGAAACAGAAATGGAGAAGGATGATACAATAATAGAAAAAGCTAGAAGGAAAGGCCTATCTACCTAGGAAGATATTATTACAGAGAATACCAAAACAAGAAACATGTTGAGGAGTTTTGAAAAATTCCAAAGTAACCTTGACTCCTTAGCTGTACTTGAAGTTTAAGCCATTTTCCAATAAATCCTCTGATTTGTCTTTTTTTTTTTTTTAAATGTGATCTGCTCCTTATTTCATAAGAAAGTAGTAGATAAGTGAGACTGAATAAAACAAACAGGAAATCTTGGGAAAGAGCATCTCTTAAGGCTTTTTGAATATTTAATCAGATGGAATTCCCTTTGCTGAATAATATTTTTATAAAGAAAACAATAATTTTGTGTTCTAATTTTTCTGAGATTTGTACCCAAACTTAGCAATAGCAATGAAGTCTACTATAAATTATGCTGTGGTAGCATTCTCAAGAGAAGGAACAGCTCTTGAAGATTTGACATGAAATTTGTGTATATTTCAAATAAGAATAGCAACACTAGCCTTTAAAAGTGAAGTAGCCTTAAAAATGTCAGGGATATTTTTCTTCAACCATACAAAAATATGAGGTTATCTGTCTTCCATGAGTCAGGTTTCTTGAAGCACCCTCTCCCCTTCACCTCTTCCCAACTTATACCTAATCAGGCTACCTTGTATCACGTGGCATATACAGGTATCATTATCCACTTCTTTAAGATTTTGACCTGGCTTTAAGGAACAATTGTTGTCAATGGTTTCTAGTTTTGCCTTTTCTTATTCAAATACTTCTCAAGCATTTTATTTTCTTTTTTCTATGAGAGAAATTCTTGCTGCTCAACTTTCTCTACTTCAGCTCTCTCAACTGCTTTCTTTTTTTTTTTCTGCTTCTGACTCTGCCTTCCTTTTTAGTGCCTTTTTTTCTTTCTTTTTATTCACCTCTCTCAACACCTCTGGATTGCTCATCACCAAGGCTCTTGTGTATATACTGAGTGCACATCAATAGATCAGGAGCTGGTTTCTTCCGTGTGTCAGAGACAAAAAGGGCAGCTGGTGAGTGCACATGCACCTTCAATACCATTTTGGTTCCTTGTTGAATTTTTAATCCATTGCCCAATCTCATGCAGATTAGTCAGCGCAAATGCTGATTTGTGACATATTGCAGCTCTCAAGAGATGTGAAAATAAGCAGGCATGTAGGAGAGTGAAGTAATTACACCCTCAGTAAGGAATCACAGCAATATAAATTCCACCCTTAGTCTCTCACCACCCTCACACTAACAGCTAATCCATAAGAATTACGTTTCTGATAGATCCATAAGAATTAGGTTTCAAACAGATCTGCTATTTTTATCTTTTAAAGGTGGCGAGAACTATTTAGACAAGATAGTGAAACTAGTGAGGGAACCTGCACCTTGATCTTGGCTCGTGCATTGCTCCTGTAGAGCAGTCTTAAACTGTAACTGGGAAGATGGAGAGTCTCCTCAGAGCTTGGCTTGGTTCAGCTGAAGTCTTAGGAATTAGCAATGACCTAGTTTAGATACAGAATGAGACTTCATAACTTCCAAGAGCTTTCAGAGATTTGTTCAGCACCTTCATTCATGTCCAGACTTCAGCAGCTGATTCAACAGATCTAAGTTTATGATATATTGCCATGTATTTCAAGCCATTTTTTTTCTTTATTGCCAACTTTCTTTTCTGAAATGAATCCTCATTTTGCTGCCTGATTGTTCTTGTGATTTGCTCTGCTAAACTTCACTTGGATGTTTGTTTTACTGCTGTTTTAGTACTTTTCCAATGGACAGCTGCCTGAGCAGGTACTTCAAGTCTAGTCAATTTTTAGACTCAGAAAAAGTGTTTCTGAATGATTTTTGGAATTCCAATTTAGCTTCAAAGAACACAAAAGGCACAGGGTGGGAGGAAAACAAGTGTCTACACTGTATTCATGTTTAATAAGAATTCGGTGTTTTATTGAGTGTTTTATTCATCGGGTGAAACAATTCAAACTGCTTATTTTGGAAGCCTTCATCTTTGTTTCAAAAGTAGATTTACCTTTTGCTTATATACAAATGTCTAAATTAAAGTACTGAGCAGAAGAGCAAATATGCATTGACTGAAGATACCCAGAGGGAAATGGCTTTTTGCTACTATATTTGCCTAGGAAATTTTATTACAGAGATCGTTGATGCCTTTCAAATATATTTTCATGTATGCATGGTTTGTATGAAAGTAGTATTCTAAAATACATATGAAGGATTGAATCAGATGACACTAGGCAGTGCCAGGTTAACAGTTAGACTTGATGGTCTTAAAGGTCTTCTCCAACCTAAATGGTTCTATGGTTCCCATTCATTCCAGCTGCAACCCACATGTCAGGGTTGGGGAAGTTACTCTGAAAGATACTGCACGACAAAAGCTTCTCAAAGACCAGTGGGTTTCAGGGACTGGAGTCCTTCTTGGTGATGATCCTTGGCAGTTTATAATCCACAGTCATTAGTCAGTTTATAGAATTGTTAATATTATTTTTTTTACTTATGGAATTACCTACTCAGCCCTCAGGCTGCTATTCAGAGAAGACATACAGAGGGCTATTGTAAGATGCAGAGCTGAGAGCAGTACAATGCCTATTGCATGGCTCCAGATCTATGTGCCCCGAGTATTGATCCAATCCATATGGAATCCACATGCATATATAAAAGGTGAGAGAAATCAGTTACTTGTAACACTAAAATAAAGTTTCAGTGTAAATTCCCACCTTTAATTTTTATCAGTCTTGCACATCTTGTGGCAGCCAGGTACAATGAACTGTAAAAACTGAAATACAATAAAAAAAAGTCAACTAGATTCTGTCAGCTAACATCTGAAAAGAATGACACCTATAGAGCGAAAAAGCCAATAGCATATATATTTACAGAGTGTAATATAAGAACACTGAATTAATTTTTTTTTCTTGCCTATTTTTGCTTTTTCTCATACAAAATCTTTGTGATGTATCAGAAAATGAAAATTTTAATTAAAATTGGTAATAGTAAGCCAACTGGTGCTACTGGCCTTTGTACTGAAAGGCAGCAGAATTTTCAGGAGCCAGCGGTGTAGAAAACCAGGTTAGAAGACAGACTGCTAGTAAATTAGAATGGCACATACAGTAATGGTAAATTCAGAGTGCCAATATTAATTAGGAAAATGTATTTAAAATATATTTTCCTATCAATCAGTTCCCTGCTGCCAATGTGCATTTTCAGACTCAGGAAAAAATGTTGAACAGTTTTATTTAAAAATTGAGTTAGGAAAAAAATAGACATCAGGATATGTGTAATCATGCCCACCAAAATATATAGGAAGTTATTTTTATGCCAATAATACTTAATGCATATTTACCTGACTCTAGCCACGGAGATCCCTGAGATGCTAGTATGTCTAGTTCTGACTTCTCGTTTAGTTACTTGGTTCCTACTGTGGAGGGAACAAATGCCACGATGAATCCCCATATGCATTAATAATTCGACCTAAGAACAAGTCCTCAAATTCATCTTATGTTCCGAGGGTGGATGCTAGAGTGATATCCTTCTAGCTTTAGGTAAATAAAAGGGAGAAAACTGCCCTTCCTCTTAAAATAGTGGGGCTGAGAAACTGAGCTTTCAACAGCTCAGATTGACATGAAGGCTTGCATAAAAATTATTAAAAGTGAACAACTATTCCTTGAATAAGCATGTGTTGTTTTAGGGTTAAATGAGAAAGTCATGTAATTACAGGCAGCAACTGTGAAGTTGGAACTGTATATCTATAACATCAGTTATTTCATCAGTGTGCTTGAGGAGCTACACACACGATTGAAAGGAAATACTGGACAAGACTTGGCACTTTTTTTGTTTAAAAAAATGCAGGACCTAAATCCATCTCTGTTTTGAAATACAGGACAATTTTGCCAGGTCCACTGCATGTAATTGTTACATTTTTCATTGAAGTGGTGGATATCAAATATCTCTAAAACAAGTAGAGTTATCTGTGTATCTCAGTTTCCTTAAAACAAATAGCTCCAAATTTTGATTTCTTGATGCAGTTTTTGGTACTCAGCATTGTCAAAGTATCAAAAAACTGTGTTGGCCTTTAACCTTAACTCTATGTCTGTTTACTCAGAAATAAAATGTAGCCATACTTACACTTGTAAACTTTTCAAACTGATTACAGAAGTGTAACTACTACTACTACTAGTCTTATCCTTGTTTACTTTATTCCTGTTATACCACCAGTTAGTAAGTTGGGATGTAAACAAAATATGTGAACATATTCATATGATGTAGGTCCTGAATGATACAACAGTTCCATGCATATTCATTTCGTAAGTGTTGTGTGGATTGATGTTAGAATGTTACTGTCATATATTTTATTTCCTGTATATTAAAAATTCTACTTTTTTTTTTTTTTTTAAATAAGGGTAATTTGTCATCCAGCCCTCAATAAAGCAGAAGAAAATATGTATAAAGAATCATGCTTTAGCACTTTCAGAGAGGAGCTTTCATTTTTCTGCTCCAACCTCAGTCTCTCCCCTTGTATATCCAACAGAACCATTGGCCTTGGATCACAATATGCTGCTGAAAGCTTTGTGCCCTACCATTACTTAGGGGAGACACTATGACTTCATAGGGGCTCGAGGTTTTATTTTTGGCTTCTTCACTTTAATTAGAACATTCACTAAAATATAATTTGCTTATGTCTGCTTTACAAAACCCTTGTACTTTTTTTGTGTCAGTCGTCCATCTTAAGTACTTGTTATTTCCTTCACATATTGTTTCTCTGATGCAATTTTGTGAATTCTTTTACTTCAGTGCTTTAGAAAGAAGGGGATCAGGAATTCCCTCTTGTGGATTCCTAAATGCTAAAAGCATTTCTACTTAGCAACAAATCATCGTTTTAAAAAAAATGTGGAGCCAAGCAATCAGTTTTTAATGCAGATACTAGCTGCTGTATTGATTTTGTGTTTTTCTAGAAACTCCATCAAAACTTCATGTCCACATTGTCAGTAACATAAATGTGACTATCTTTACTAAATTTTTCATTTTCATACATCAAAACCAGATTGGTTTGGTAAGATTTATTTAAATCTGCTCACATAGATGGAAAATTAATTATATTACCGCTTTTAATTCTTCAGTTCTTTATTATTTAGGTTTTGTAGCATGCTTTTTCTTTTTTTGGAGACTAATAAGCCTATAATTGCATTCCTTATCCTGTTTATGTTTTTATATGCACATTATCGATGCATTAGTTTTCTATCAGTTGCCTAGTTCTTCCTCAGCATTACAAGACTTAATGGAAAAGAACATTAATGGTTGTTGAGGGTTCTTGGAGAACTCTCAGATGTAAGTTTTCTAGACTTACTGACTTAAAAATGACTTAATTGTTTAACTGACCCATTCTGTGGAATGAAGAGCCCTTCATCATCGCTTAAAACTCATTTCTTTCCCCAAATGCAGAACAAATCTGTTATCTATTAGTGGCTCTTAGTTGCCAGTTATCTGCTAGTATCTGTTTACTTGTTAACAGCTTTTTGATTTTAGTGGTGTTTGCTGTTGTGCTGTGGGATCACAAATATTTTTTTGTCTAATCAAAAATATAACTTTCAATTCAGATAAAGGAAAGCTTTTCCAGCTTCACATAGGAAAACGTGGACAATCTGCTATTGGGGCTATTCTACCATCAATGACTCTCACAAAATTATTATGTCCAAGTCACTCTACAAACAAATAAAAATAACTTTAAAATAATACAAAGTTGTATATTTCCCAAACTCCTTTGCCTGCAGGGAAGATCGCCTAGCAACTAATTCATATTACAAATTTTGATTGCTAAAAAAGAGCAATTAAATACTCTAAGTCTTGAAATATCAGCAATGATTAGAGCCCTGTGAGTCATTTTCTCATTTCAGTGCATATTTTCCTAGGAGAGGTGACTGGTTTTCATTCTGTCCAGCAAATTAAAGACAAAACCTTTCGTCAAAACCACCATCAGGCACTGACCCTCAGTCGTGGAGTAGGCACCGTTACCAAGTGCTTTTCTTCATGGCATTTCATGTCACATCTTTCAAAATGTAATTCAGGAGACACAAATTCTGTTTATCATGAGAAGCCTAATCGTGAAGTTAAAACACTGTATTAATTTTCCCCTTTTTACCAAATGGACTAAGGTCAGTGTCAGCTATCTGAAGAAGTGGTGTGCAGGGAAGTGGCTTGAACAACATCAAGGAAACATCAGTCAACATCAAATACTATTTGTAGAATTTCAATAAATTCACAATACATCACATAACATCTCTGAATATTTTGAAGTTTGAGGAATCATAGGATCTGAAGGTTTTTCTGAACATATGATTTATCGCTTTCTATGGTGGGTTAAATCCATACAGTTTTAGACACATTCAGACTGCTGGATGAGCTAAATTTACTTCCCCTGTTCCTCCTGTAGAGGGAGGAGGTTTTTTATATGTATATGTATATCTCTGGAGAAAAGCTTTCTACATTTATGAAAATATTGTCTGAATGCTAACAGATGTGAACATAACAGGAGCAGTGTAATGGAAACCTCTCCAATACTTCTCTGATTAACTTCAGTATCAGGCTAGATTTTTCAGCTGTAAAGTTTATAAGTTATGAAATATATTTTTTTAATTGGAGAAATTATGGAGGTAATTTCCAATAAGTCAGTTTAGTTTTAGTCGTTGTGCTGTATCAGTAGGATTTTTTTTGTGATTTATACTTCTGTCTTCAAGCAATGGAGTGAAATGATTGACTTAATTTAATTTAAATGATATTTGAATTCCTTTGGGCCAGATTTGTAAATTTATTTAAACTTTTAAAATTGCCTAATGTCATTCCTACCTTTGGGCTCTTGAGATACCTTTACAATGTTGACCTAAAAGCTTAAGTCATTTATACTAAAAGACTTAAATGCTTGACAAAATTGTATGATTGCAGCTGTGTTGGCTAGTGACTCACAGCAAGATCTTAAAGGTTGGCAGTAAAAATGACTCTGGTAACCAGTAAGAGAGGCAAGAATATGGAATTCCTTTTAACATTTTCTCAGCTGTACAGCCCCCATTGAAATGTGAGTTTGCCTTTCAAATGTAACCAAAGCAAGAAACGGTCTGGATGACAAACCAGAATGGAAGATTACATGAGTGCAAATAAGACAGTATTTTTATGTAGTAATCAGATCATTAGCGTTTCTCTAATTCATCCTTGTACCCAGCTTGGAGGTGACTGAGTGAGAAGGGCAAGAATACTGCTATCTTTCATATATTGTACTATCAACTAATTGTGCTATTAATTAGTTAGTACTGCACGGATCCTAAATAATTGGGAGGTCTGCAAGTTTGCAGTATACGCCACTGAACTTCAAGACAATACAATGGAATGTCAGTTAGTTATAATAAAAGAAAAAAAGGCTCCTTGCACCATTGATGTTGCCACATAGTAGTGTGGGTTTTCTTTACAGGAAGAAAGTATAAAAATGTATCTTTGTTCCTGATGAATGGAGCCCTTCACCATAATAATTTGTTAAGTGTTTGTTTTAGGGAGAGTGAGCTTTACTAGCAGCTACTCTCTTACAGTGATTTTTCCAGAAAAAGCCCTGTGTTTAAGTAAGGTTCCTACTAATTTTAAGTAACTCCTTTCAGTGGAATAGGAAATAATTTATGACAGCGAGGGTAAACCATGTGTATTGTACATGAAATGCATGTACTATTTAATTCAATCAATAAAGTAATTCATAACTGAATAATAACCTGTTTGTTGTGGGGATTGCAGAAAATAATATAGCCAAAGCACCAAATAGTAGAAGTTTAACTACTCTTTGTCGTATTAGTTTAATGAAGAATAATGTTAAACAGTTTTTCAGGACTGAGTTGTAGGAGTGGAAATAATAAAATGATGACAAAAACTTGCAGAGTACTACAGCACAAAAAGCAACATTATTTTTTTGTGATTGTTTGAGGGGAAAGATTTAAATCCTTCCTTTCACTTATTTTTTTCTTCTTCGTTCATTTTGATTTTTGCATAATGTTCTCCAGAATTGTGCTAACTTCTATACCTTGTCAGAGCCCTGCCTGGTAAGAGAACGTGTGTCAATGGGAGTCACGTTGTCTTAGTAGATGAAATCAATTTTGCTCCTTTTTTTTTTTTTTCATTCTTCTAGTCTAGGGGACCTGAAAAAAAATTGGACTAGGTCCTATTCCTTCTTGTGTACTTGTAGTGAGTCGGGGCAGGCGAACAGTCTTATGCAACTTTCAGGGTAAACTGCAGTTACAGAAAAACTGAGACAAGTTAACTGTCTGGAACAGCGGAAAACAGCAGAGCTGTACTGGCAAATTTGAGACAGAATATCTAAGTAAATTCTGCCTTCATGGAGAAACTCTGATACCAGTTATACTTCCAAAGACTATCGAAGACGGTGATGTATAATGTAGGTGAACTTCAAAGACAGCACAGATTGCACAGGTGTTTCTAAGAGGACAGTTTGACCATATAATCTGCTGGATGTTTTTCCTCTAGTAAGAGGAGATGAATAATACATTAGATGACTCATACACATGGTAACTCAGGAAAAGCTTTACTCCATGAATATTGAGTTCTGCTACTTTACTGTATTATGAAGTATTTGACAAATTGTTTATCAAAAAATCATTCATTTTATTCGTTATTCTTTTGATGTTCTTTTCTGTTCCCTGTATGAATGGTTGACAGACTAGAAGGAAATGTTGATGCTATCCACGGAAATGCTCTCTTTGTTACCATTCATAAAATGCAGTGATGTTTTCCATGTACATATATTTTGGTTCACGTGAACCAATTTGGAACTTTGCTTGGAACGTGCTTAGCTTGCATGTTCAGTTTTGCTACACAGAACCTCAGATTTTCTCCAGTGTGAGTCCTGCTTTAGAAAATGCATTTGAAAATCAATCTCTGTTTCTCTCTCTCTCAATTTAAGAGAGAAACAAGAGATTAATTTACAAATCTATTTTTTCCCTCCCACACATAAATACATTCATATATGTATATATAGAGGTATATATTCATATGTGTTTATGTATGTCCCTGTCTGTAAATAACACAACTGCCCTCGGGTTCTTTTCAGTCCTAATAAGCCCTTTCTAAAACTAAATCACTTTTATTTCCTTGAAGGCCTCATAACTGATCTGCAGTGATTCTTCTACCTGATACAGGCACAATGTGAGCTTCCCCTTCCTTTACTTGACCTGCAGCTATACCTTCCCTGATCTGAGATACCCAATCGTTTCTCACTTTGCCTTGTACATAGTGGTTTAATTTCCTTGTATTGTAATCCTTTCCTGAATTGCTATGAATATTTATTCAGTATTTCATTATCTTGTATATAATCAAAGTGACAGTATGTTTGGATGCTGAATGCTGAGGCTTGTAAAGATGCAGTCTCTGTGTAAACGGTGGAAATCCCAGTTTTCTCTGAAATGTTTATTCCAAATATTTTCTGAAACAGAAGAGCAGAATAAAAGATTTTTAATTCCATAATGATACAACGCATTGCTGAGACTGGTTACAAGAGATCTAAATGTCAGTAGCTGCTTCTTTTCCGCTGTCTCACAGATGAGACGCCAGCCCCACTGGGGCTTTCTGCTTCTGTCACCGTGCAAAGAAGCCCTGCAACTGTTTAAACAGGGAGTCTTTTTGGTTTGGTTTTCCCTTTCCAAAGATCCGTTTGCTGTTAGCTTATCCCCAGTAAGAATATAAATTGATACTATATTTTCAACGGAAAGTGGTCATTGTTATGGATTGTTTAATAATCACTGCTAAGTAGAAAACAAATAATAGTAATAGAGAATCTGATTTGTGTCACACATGACACGGAAGCATTAGTCAAAGTAATTGTATGAATTCATTGCAAAATGCATTAATCATCCCTTGCTACTACACATTAGCAAGATACCTGCACATGGATAAAAAGGCAACATTTGCTTGTGGTGTTCCAAACTGCAAGATGTTAATAATTTATCTTTCTTTATGAGGAAAAAGTGGAATAATTAAATAGCTAAGTGGACTTACTCAAATTCTGACTGAAGAGAAGTATATGAGCTTCAAATTAGGTCCCAAGGTACATAGCTGTCCAAACCATAAAATATGAAAACCAGGTTTTTGATCAAAAGCAAGCCCTCTTTTCCCCCCTCCCTAAAATATAACATTGCACCATATGATTGCACAGGAAATTAAAACTCTTTTCACAGGTTTAATAATAGATGAGATATAGGCTTTGAAATAATTGTTTTTATTGAGCTCTGCCATTCTCTAGCACAGCATGCAAGCTGTGGCTCACAACTTGCACCTCTGTCAGCTCAGAGATGGATTAGCAAAAACAATACGGGGTTCCATTTGGAGACCACAGGAAGCAAACAGGTGCCAAAAGCACAAGTTGCTCTCTTCTTTTATTTATTTTTTTTTATTTTTTTTTTTCATTACAAGTGCTTGTTTGGAATCACTTCAATCTATCTGGAAAAAGTACTTTGGGAGTTGTGCTTCATGGGCAGCAAGTTCTTTAGCCAGCTGCTGCTGCAGGTCAGTATCCTCAGGATACTGCCTGTTTTCACACCCGGCAGTTCATTCTGCTCTTTCTGCCAATTGTGCCATTTTAAGGTTCTGAGTGTCCCAACAAGGGACTGAGTGAACTTAATGGGACCCAGAATGTGGGTTCACCTATAGATCTGGTGTGCTATAGGCCCCACCTATAGAACTGTTGAGCTGTCAACCTGAATCTGAACCATCTAAATACTCATAACTTCGTATCGGACTGACAAACATTGCATAATCAAACACAGATATACTTGAAATCCAAACCCATGACTGAACCTGGGACTTTTGTCATCCCTACAGTAATTATGATTTCCTAGTAGCACAGTGGTGTTGAAGTTATACCAGACGTATTGTTTCAGCTTGTCAAGCACTGTGGTGTTTGAGTTTGCCTACATTTTTTTTTTTCTGCTGGCTGAATCTTAGATATTGCTTATGATCTACTCAGACAACACTCTGAAGATTGTTTGAGAGTGTAGGAGTAACAAGAGCTGTCTCTACATACAAAGGCAATTGGGAATTTTCATTCCTAAAGTTGTCAAAAAAGGAATAGACTGTAAATTATGGGATGAAGTTCACATACTTTTGGGGAAGTAATTCCCAATATTCCTGCTTTATTTTTCAGAAACAGTGACATTTGAAGGTTTTAAAGTTGTGTCTTTGTTTTTTTTTCTTCTATGCTTTTGTTTCCTGGTTTGCAAGCAGGAGCTGCTAGAAAGAGGATGTCATTTCAGAAACAGAAAACAAAACTGGGAACACCTTGTGAGCAAGAAGCAGAGACTGGGCTGGCAGAGATTGATGTTGCTTAGTAACCTTCAGCAGGAGAGCATTTAAACAAAGTTTGCATACTTTGGGTCAAAGGAATGGGTTTGCTTCTCCTTTGGTTTTTCATTGTTCATTGCCTGTCAGTGGTCAGGGAGTGTCTGAATGATGCTTTTAGTCATATGGTTTCTTTTTAGATAGCCCTGCGAGGAGCAGGGAGTTGGTCTCCTTATGGGCCCCTTCCAACTTGAGATATTCAGTGATTGTCGTTGTACTCTTGAGTTAATGTTATTTTTGCTTGGTTCTCGTTTAAGGTATTTGCTGGCAGAAGTCTGTTTTTTCTTGCCTTTTTAGTAAGTGTGCAGGATAGAAAGCAAAGAGCTGTTTTTTAAAAGTCATGAAAATTGTGTTTGTTATACGATATCACTGGGAATCCATACAGTCATCTGTACCCTTCTCTCTTTTTATAAGACTCCAGTGGTATCATACACAAGGCAGCAAATGCATTTGTATCTTTCAAATGTTAGACCTGCTCTGTAAAGTGCCTGACAACCTCATGTATCATTTTCTGTGACAAGAACTGGGGGTGGCCACTACCAGAGGCAGCTCAGCATCCAGCTCCGTGGTTATTACAATGGCCAATAGTCATATACTAAAATTGAACAAAGAAACAGCGTGATGCAGAGGAACTGCTTACTCAAGGATTAATAGCATATAAGAACATGTTGCACACAGTCGTATTTTGGTCACACCTTGTGTTTAAGATATAGAATCACAAAGGTTAGCCAATAATTGGTCAACATTTTAGTAAGGAAATAATTAATAATTTTTTGTAGCACCCAAAAAGTGTTATCAGAGCTTGTGTCTTTCATATGTCTGTAACGTGCTTTTAACCTCTCATGTACATATATTAATACTTTTTAAAAACTTGTAAATTCACTTTTAGACATATTTGATGTTTATTTAATATCAGTAAATACGTTGGAGTGAAAATACAGCTGATGCTTTCTATGAATAGTATGGAAGGATATAATATGGTAAAAAAAAAAGTTATCTGTGACAATTTTATGAAGACTGCAGGATTTCATCAAAGAGAATTTACTGAGCTATAAGATCATCATCCATCTCTGTTGATGAAGGTGTTCAGGAAGAATGAATATAGAACAATTACTTTTAGACAAGCAATACACGAGAAAACAGTTAGGACACCAGGTCCCAAACTCTGGATCACTACCGTTCTTGTAGCTGCAAGTCCAGAATTATCACTGGAAGAGGGAAAGTAGAAACAATTGGAAATTGTCAATTTAGGGTGTACCTGTGGTGCAGTCACAGCAATTACACGTTGCACTGCATCACAGACGTGCATCAAGCAGCAAAGAACTCGGTAGTTTAAACTGTTTCTAGGGTCAGTCTTACTATCCATGATGAACTCGCTGCTGATGACAGTTTGCATCTAGGAATATATACATATATGCGTATGTGTATATATATTTACATATTGTCAGAGGAAGTGGGAAGGTCAATTACTAGAGAATTCTGATGGGGAGGAGAGTTGGCAGTCTCTGTAAAGGTTTGTGACTGTTCAAATCAAAAAGGAAGCAAGGCTTTAAGAAAAGCTACAGAAGAGGCATGTGTATAAATTAGCATGATTTTGGTTTAGTATTTTAAGCAGTTTTTCTTTTGACACTGATGCTTCCTTTCAAGAAAGCTGTTTCCTTTCTAATCACTGCTGTCATTGTTTCCAGAAGGGAGTGAAAGGAAGTCTGAGCTTAATTTATGCTTAGTGTTAGTACTGTAATCCTGCAATCTAGAGGCATATAGGGAAAGGAAATTGTGTGGATCTGGTATAAAGTTATTAATGCATGAGTTAGAGTGTGTGAAGATCTGCAGGGACCTGCACCTATTTCCAAATTCAGGGCGAATGTGGCAGACCCTGAGTTAAATCATCTAAACTAATGTGGAGTGCTGATTTTTAGTGCTTGATACTGCCATGCTTGAGCTGGCCAACAGTTATTTCCTATCCAAAGATAACGTGTCTCAAAAAAGATATATTTTTTTTTTATCTTACTAAAATGGGACATGGTATAATTTTATTTCAGTACAGTCTTATCTACATTCAGACAGAGCTCTGAGAATTTCTTCATGCTGTGTTAGTGTGTTTCAGTACGTTTTAATACCATCTTAATGTACACCCCAGAATGACTTTTCAAAAACCATAACATTAACAATTTGTAAGCTTAAATTGTAAAAAAGAATATGCCAAGTAGGGTGTGTTTGATTTCTCAACACAGACCTCTGAAAGTGTGCCGGTGTCTTGTGTCACCAGGACATTAAGGCAGAAAAGCACAGGGATTTCTTTCTTCAATAAAATCGCGAAGCAACTGATAAGGTTTTCTAAGCTGTGCGCTCTGAGAAGGTTGTAGGTACGTATATACAGTCATGACTGACACAGCTGAATGAGTATCCAGCACCCGTTCAGTGGTGTGTGTCAATTCTCAGGAGGTGCAAATGCCAGCTTAGGGAAGCAGTTTGTGGGGGGCTTGAGGTCAACAGCAATTATCTGTGCTCAGGACAGCTGACGCCGGGGGCACTTACTTCCTAGGTAGATTTCTGCTGTGAGAATTTGAGGCTGAATCTTCTTTTTTTTTTTTACTGTTGTGTCTGAGCATGATTTGCAGAGTATTCCCAGCTGTGCATGACTTAAAGAATTGTAACTGAAAATTGTGGGACTTAATATGCAAATGAATTGTTGTATGTTAATGGCCTTCTCTTCCACTCTGAAACTCGTTCAGGGATCACTATATTAAATCAGTGTTTGGACATGATTTATTGTTTCTTAAGCAATTTCTTTTGCATGGTTTTTGTCAATTAATGCAACAGTAAATAGATTTTTTTCATTTCTAATGGATTCAAACAGTGATCTTGCAAATGGATGAAAGTTGTCTTTCACCCATTAAGGGACAGTGGATGATCATGGTGTGATCATCTCTGTTCCAGGTGATGCAAACATCTTGACTTAGCTAAATATTGACATCTGAGATGCTGTTACACCAGGTTACATGACAGGTAACAGCACAGACTCAATCCATCAAACTTTCATAACATATCCAGAGTCAGGTGACAGAAACAATGGAGAGTGACAGAAACAATGTCAGGTGACAGAAACAAGAAGGAGCTGCCCAGGAGGTGCCTACATTTGCAGAAGATTGCTACTCAGAAATTGGATCAGGGCTTTTCCTTACCATTGTGATTTTACAGTCAGGTGCAGACCAAAATATGGAAGCTCAACCATAATGTAATACACTTGGTGCTGTGAATGCATCAGGTTGGAGCCTGGGAGACAGGGCATAAATGGCACGCTGATGAAAGATAGTCATAAGCATCATTTATATGTAACCATGGCTACATGGCTGTTGTCTTTAGTGATCTCAACTCCAGGCTGGACTAGTGCCCTCTTGCTTGACACTGAGAGGCAGCTCTGCCGGTGAGGAATGGGAAGTTATCTTCTTGTAAAGAATCATAGAGGTTGTCAGCAGTCCTGTACATGACTGTATTTATTTTTGTAGACAATTCTGTAACATCCACCTTCCTTTGAGTGTGACTGTGGTTCCTGCCTCTTTTTTTCTATTCTGTAACTTTTTGGGTAATTTTACTTGTTCTCAGGTTCAATCAACAGATGTAGTTCAACAGACTGCTGAATTAAAAAATTAAAATAAAAACGAAGTTGCCTGTGACCTTTGAAAAGATCACATAGCTGTATTTAAAAGAGGAGGAAAGATATTATAGCGAGTAAATGTGACACCCATCCACAAGAAGGGTCGGAAGGATGATCCGGGGAACTACAGGCCTGTCAGTCTGACCTCGGTGC
>JAOTQQ010000032.1:11414876-11522880 GCA_026546715.1 Gallinago undulata
GGTTGGTGTTTTTTTTTTTTTTTTTTTTTTTTTTTTTTTTTTTTTTTTTTTGTAGTTGGACTTGATGATCTCTGAGGTCCCTTCCAACCACCGTGATTCTGTGATTCTGTGAGTAAACTCCCATTAAAAGTAGTTATTCTTCAAAACTCCGAGCGTGAAAGTCCCACCTTTACTACCATGTGTACTGTACTGATAATAAATTTAAGGGTTAAGGGGACCTTAAGCCCTGTCTCAGAATAAATATTTCTAAAACATTTATCATCTAACATAGAGATTCTGACCTAAAGTTCCCACGTAAATACCGGTATGTTATGGATAGTGAAATCAAAGCAGTTAATTGTGACACAAGAACTGCCATGAGAAAGGTATTGGGCTCTGACTGAGAGAGACCACCTAAATATGAATTTGAAAAAGCATAAAACCGCAAGATAATTAAAAGTAATATATAATCTGAACTTGGAAATGCAAAAGTACATGTGATAGTATGTCTTTCTTTTCTATTCCAGCCTCTTCAAATTGCCTTTTTCTAGTATACCTACCTCAGCTACATTAATCCTGCAAGGTTTGTCAGAAATTAGGAAAGATGCTTTTTTCACTAGATATTTCCAGGTTTCCACATTTCAGGTAACACACAAAATGGTAGTGAAATGTGGCACAAGAGGCACGCACTCCGCTAAGTGGTGAAGCGAAGACGTTTATTGTTTCACTTTTCCAGCATATATAAATTCTGTGTTTTGATCACGCGTTGTGCTCTTTACACAGATAGGTTACACGTGGATGTCCATACACTCTTGTGAGCAATACAGTTGGCTACATTTAAATGTTTATCCCGCCTAGGCTAACAAAACATTACTATTTTGGTACACTGCTGTTTGCTACATTTCAGGCCACAGACTCGTCACCACATAAGGACATTGTTTTACTGATCCCAAGGCCTCCTTCCCATCAATACAAGAACACCCGCCGAGCTCTTGCTCAGCAGTGCATCTCCAACTTTCTCATTCTCCACAGTAAACCACCTTGAAATCTACCCCAATCATCCAAGAAATGTGTCATGGCTTATCTTCTCTTTCTTAAGCAGCAAACACACGTGCAGATGCAGCAGAAGCGCCTGTGCTCACCCAGAACACCTCAAACAGAGAATGCCCAAACAAAGGGAGAAAGTTTGAATGTGTTAAACAGGATTGGATGTAGTCATTGGCTATATGTATAAACAGAGATGCCAGCACTGCTTATCTTCAGTCTGACAAGCTTTCACAGGTGTACAGAAATGCCCAGAATTGTGACTGGTAATTTGACTTTCAGTGGTAATTCAACATCCATTTGGATCAAACAGATTTAATGATGTAGACCCACATTCTGCATCTGTAATTCTGGAATAACACCCCTGGGTGAGTGACATTGCTGTACCCTTTGTAGCTTTAAGCATAATGTTCTCAGCATATAAAGATGATGATGATTATCTTTTCTCTCTTTCTCTTTTCATAATAAGTAAAATACAACAGGTTTAAATGAAAACACCTGAAAAACAAGGACTAACATGAGATATGCATAGATGCAATTTTAAAGCATGTGTTGAACAATGAATTTAGCAAAAGATGCATATAAGAGAAAGATGTTTAAGTTGTGATAGCTGGAAACTACAAATTCCACTTTGGATAAACTCAGCCTGTAAATAAAGTTGAGATTTTCTCCCAGTGACAGGAAATAAATGTTGGCCCAAACACTGTAGAAAATGTGGCAGGCTCCTTGTTGGCTGGTAGGTTTAAATCTTTAAAAGTCTAGAGATGGTTCTCACCAGCAGTGCTGGAAGTCATTCCAAAGCTGTGGTTTTAATGGAAGAATAAGCTGAAGAAAATGTGCATTCACAAAAAAAAAAAAGGCAAATCTGTGTGTGTGTTTTCTTGGGGTGGGCTGTTACAGGTGTTTCAAGTGCTGATGGAATCATTTTTGTAGATACCATTCTGCTTATAGGGGGAAGACATTTTCTAAGGGAAGGCGTTCAGCTTTAGGTTTGACACGTTGACACAGACATTTTAATCTACAAAGTCCCCAAATGGCATTTATTGGGAGTTCAGTGTCTTAGGAGTAATTGGCTGAATGGCTGTGGGAATAAGTAACACTGTACAATAAGCTGGTTTTTTCCAATCAAAGGTTTGAGTGTTTGAGTTTAGTATAAGTGTATACCTCTATTACCCATATATATTCACAATAACAGAGTAACTTGTGTATCAATATTTATTTTAAAAGTGAAAACCAGAGGAGAGAAAGTCTACATGTTGATCTGTGCCTGTGAGTTATGTTGATTAATTGCTGCCACTAGAAACACACTTTTGAGTTAGCTGGATTTCCAGACAAAGCTTCATCTTTTTCTTTTCTGTGAGTTATTAGCAGAGTCTGTGTGGAACTCAAGCACTACGTGGGTAATATAGACGTTTTACTCTGTGCTATTTTTCTTATGGCTATCCACCTCTTTCCCTTTTTCCTTTCGGGAGATGATGTTTCAATAACCAGTCAATGATTATTCTAAGATGTAAAGACATGATGTGTCATTGTTGGCAAGTACCTAATGCTGTTTTCAATGCTACTTTCAGAAGTGTAGACGGACAGAGGCAAAGGGCAAGCTGCCTATTTCATGGTTAGGCAGGTGCTGCTGATTAGGATAAGGTCTAAAATGCTGGCCTTATGCCAGTTATTTTAATATAGTTCTACAAGGGATGAAGCTGGTCCTGTTTTTTATTTTTTTAACTGTTTCCCTGGAGACAGTCTGTGTGAGCTGGCTAAATTCTCAAGAACACATGCTAATAAATAAATAAATAAATTCAAAATTAATGGGGCTGACTGGTGTTGGCCTGGCTGCCACATGTGCCTTTGCTCTGAAGTGATGATCTACAGTTCTTACAGACTGTGAGTGTTTGTTTTGGGGGCTCTTCAAGTGAGACTATATACTGTGAATGATTTATAACGTTGTGGCCATGATTGTTTACCTAGAATCCGAATACACTGAGTAGTACCAACAAAATGGTTGCTATTACACAGACAACAATAAATTTTAAAATGAGGGATTGTTTTAGGATAAATTCTGCAAAGTTTGTTATTATTCATATGTGCCTGGTAACTGATGCTTCTGTACTAGCATTAGAATTATTATTGTGTTGCAATACAAGTAAAATAACTTAGTTCTCTTGTAGTCTATAACACCTGATTGTTTATACTGACAAGTGCCAAGAGATGTGAGACTGATTCTCCTTCCATGTGCACCTTTGTAAATCAGGCATCCACCAAAGGAAGCCCAGCTACCATGCTCTGGAGCTGCTACACGTGGGAGGAAGGCAGGCAGGCAAATAGCGATCGAACATCTGTTTGTAATGTGCAGGTAGCTCAGTATGACCCCAAAGAAAGGCAGATACAGTTACATTTTTTATGATGCCAGTATGGGATAGTTTGTAACTGGGAATCAGCTGAGCTAATGCAATTAAGTTTTAACTAATATTTAAATCACAGTATTCCTAGTTGTTCACTCCCATTTTAAAATTAAAGAGGAAAGAGTTAAGAAAATGGTTATGGTGTTCATTTTGAGGAATTAGAACAAGGTTCCTCTAATTCAACTCCTAGACTTCCCAAAGTTTCTGTTTGTGAAACTGGGCAAATCTTGTGTGTTTACTTGGTAGTCTTTGCTTCCTTTGCGTGCTTTCATCTTTTGCATTTAATAATTTTGGGATTAAATAAACAGAAGAATTTCTCAACCTGTAGTTTAGACAGTCTGCCACCTTTGTTTCCTGCCCTTTAGATGCTAACAGCCTCGGCCTTCGTTGCCAGGGGTTATATTGAAAGTATCCCCATTTTGATGAAGCCTCTGGCTTTACATGAGGTAAAAACATACTTCTGGAAATAACGAGAGATGGTTCTGTTATAATGAGAGAGGTTTCTATTAGGTTTTCTTTTTATGGGACTAACTATGCACACATGTACACATACAAAAGCTCAGGTAGCTGTAAAGGATTTACAGTGAGTAGGTATTTGCAACACCTAACTTAAATTACAGTAGCCTGACCACCCCAGGGTGTTTTTATAATCAACTGTGGGGGGACAGGCAAGACACCGCAACTATTCACAGCTGCACATAAACTCAAGCATTTGAGATCTCTATTAGGAAAAAGTTCTTTTTTTCACTGACTAAGAAGGGGATGCCATGTTCATCATTAACCCTCCTGTGTGGCACTGTCCCACACATGCAGAGCAGAGGTACTGCATCCAAATCAAAACGTGTTTACAACTGTTCTGTGTTTTGCCTCCGATTAAATGAATGAACAGCAAGTGATACGCATAATATAAATTTTAACTATGTTGTTATGAAAGCAAGGAAGACTGTTGTTACTGTTTTTTTTTCACGGTTTTGTTTGTACTGAAGACTGTGCCTTAGGACGCGATTAGAGGATTTCTATTCCACTCTGCTTTTATGAATTAAACAAAGCAGAGCAGAAATAAAGCAAACAGAAAACCTTGATAGGCTGATAAAGCAAGTGTGTAGAGCTCTAAATCACGGAGGACAGGATGGTAACTCTTTAAACTGACTGTGCACAATCTATTATATTTACATTTAAAGTGATTTTTTTTAACTCCCCAGTTCTCTTCTATAATGCACATTTATCACAATGTAGAAGAAAAAGCAATCAAGCTTCATTTCATAGTGTTTGTTAGAAACATATTAATTTATATTGAAAGCAGAGATTGTATTCTATCTAGAATAGCTGCCTATTCATTAAATCTGTATCACTAGGCAGACACCTCAAACAACTTTATCCTTCAATTAGAAGTGAATCAATTTTTTTACAACGTGATAGCAGTCTGGAAGGTTTCTGTGATGGAGGACTTGCTGAGGTAGGAAGGCAGATCTACTGCAAGTAATATTAACATTGTAGCTGGAAAGCTGTTTAAATGTACCTTTTACAATACCTACAATATGTAAATCAATCAATGAGTAATAAGGCGTAATTCATTGTATTATTATTTAAAAATATTTCCTAATATAGCATGTCCATGAATCACAATCAAAATATTTATGGCATTTAAGTATACATGCAATAAGTAATCATATATGCAGTGCTGTGTTTTTCTTAGTGGAAGTGTAGCTGCTAGCAATGTCTTTGGAACTTGTTTTTTCAGATTATCAGGGTAATATACATCAGTTTCGCTGTTTTGGTTGTTACTATGATTTTAAATAACTTGAATTCTAAAAATGTTGAAAGTATTTTTTGAATCTTTTTCCTTGCAGTTTATCTCGTGTCTTTGCTGATGTACTACTGTGTCGATAGCGAAAGTTGGAATTATCTGATTAGCTTGTTATTCCAGGGCTGTTCTGAAAATAAGCTCAAGCAATTTTTTTTAGATTAATAAAAACCCTACAACTCTTGCTAAATGCATAATATCATTACCAATTAGCAATATTAGTCTTAATTTTCATTGTCTGAAAAAGTTATTACACATGAATTTATCGAGAAGTATGTGAAATTGGTATTTTTAAATGGCAGGCCTCCCTTCAGATCCAGTGAGTGCGAAATATTAGCATTTATTGAGGCTTTATGTTTGAACCATTGTAAAACAAAATGCTGAGCAGAACAAGTTTTTCTCTGGTTCTTGTGCCAAGCTGTGGAAAACTTTGATACCTTATTCTTTAAACAGAAAATAATAAATCAGTCAAACAAAATTTGCATATGGGTTCAGGTTTACTTCTAACAGCTCACAATATAAGTTTACTGGATAATAAAAATCATGGACCTGATAGAGATATCCATTTTATGATACGTGATAATTTCCCCTCTCCCTCCCAATATATCGTGTCATGTGCTACCAGCAATAAATCTTCTTTCATCCTTTACTGTAAGAGAAAACCATCTTATCAGCTTTTTCCATTATAATATTTCCTCTGTTCCGATAGTCCTAACCACCTTTTCTCTTAGGTATTTCCCAATTAACATATTTATTTGATCTCAGAGCTACTGTTCTCTGCTTGCATTACCTTTGAAAACTGGTCTTTTTTTTCAAACTGGGAGAAGAATGCATAGTGCCTAAAGACTTGCTGCATAAGCTTGTCTACTAAAACATGTCTTTTTGAGTCACTGTCATGCCTGTAACAACCCTAATAATAATAACATTACATTCTTACCTACTGCTTCAGTATTGCAAAAATTTCATGGTGAAGTCATGTTTTGTTCAGTTCAGGATTTCCCACTGGAAAAAAGTTTTGTGACTGATAATTCACTGATAGTGTGGAAATTATTACTTATTCTGAGATTGATGGGGAAAAGAAGAGGATGTTGTTGAGAAGATGATCGAAACTAGGGTCCAGCCTCTGAATGTTATTCCCTGTAAACTGATTTGATACTACTTCCAATTCTTGTCTTCGTTCCTGGCTGTTAAATTGCATTCATCTAAAAATTTAATTCTCCTTATCCAGGGAAGGTGTTTTGTATTACAGACGTTATAGTCAGTCAGAGGATCATGTTAGAGCAAGTAGAATAAGCTTTTTAGTTAATTGTGAGCACGAGAAAGTGTTTATTAATACATTACCTCTTTTAAAATGGGGCCCATACAATGAGAATTTGGATCACGTCTCCTTTCAGATGAATTTCAAGGTTAGAACCACGGTTAAGTTTAGTCATACGTTACGGCTAAGAATATGTAAGAAAATAGTAGGGTTCTACAAGTTCCTAGAAACCTGTGAGAGGGCTGTGAATGATACTGCCTGGGTAGGTAAGAACGCTATGGTCGTTACAATCTATTTCTGATTTCAAAACCTGTTTGGCAACGTTCCTCCTCAAATTTTTTTTAAAAAATAAAATCCCCTAAACTTCCAAAGAACTAAGGATAAAGATGGTTACTTTGATAATTACTTGCAACTCTGCGTTATAAGAAAAAAATGGTGGTAGAAAATGATGAGTTCTTATGACAGAGAGGGGTTACTACTGGAGGGACACAGTAACGTGGTCTCAGTCTGAGAGCTCAGCTGCACATGTGTGGAGAGGGAGTTACCAGCAAAGCTGCAGATGAGACTGTGCAGATTGTACTTAAGATTCTAAACACAAGATGTTGTTTTATTGTGAAGAGTCCCATTACTGAGTGATAGGGCAATAAAATGGCAGACGAAATTCAAAATTGATAAATGCAAAGCAATATTCTTGAGGAAAAGTAGTTTTAAGTTTATGAACAGTGGTGAGCTCTAAATTATCTATCCCTATCCAAGATGAAATGGCAGTATGTTTGACAGCTCTGTGAAACCATCAGCTCAGAAGCAAACAGAATTTCAAAAACGTTAGTTGAGAAATAGATATTGAAACAGAAACCTTACAACAGTTCCCTTATATATGCCCATGAGATAAAAACACTTGAATATTAAAAAATGAAAGTTAAAAGTGTACAGAAAGAATTATAAGGGTTATCAAAGTTTGGAGTTGCTTTCACACAAGGAGAACTTACTTGGACTAAGACTTTTCTGGAAAAAAAGTCATTTAGGGTAGGGCATGATAAATGTTTCTAAACAATAAGGTGATCACAATCCAAGTACACATCAAAACAGATTTAAAGCGAACAGCATGCTTATAAAACAACCACTTTGTTGAAAACAAATGAAGTATTTCACCACACCAGAGCGGCATTAAATTACACAGTATATTTTGAACTTTTTCATGGGTTCAAAAAAACCCTGGACAAATTCACAAAAGAAAGCATTATCACCATCTATGACATACAAAAGAAGTGCTACCACACAGGTTTTTGAAAGGTGGGCAGGTTTTCTGAAATAAGTATCATTGGTGTTTTTCTTTCTTCTTTTACACCGACAGTGACTCTGACAAGGTGTCCTGTTTTCAGCTGGCATAGAGTTTTCTTTCTACTGACTGCTGTTTCATATTTGGTAGGACAGGAATGTTGATAAAGCATATTGTTTTAGTTGTTGCTAGGTGATGTTTATACTATTGGAGGGCTGTTTTCAGCTTCCCTTTCAGAGGCTGGGAAGGAGCTCAGACGGAACAATGGAATATTCCAATGGCCAGTGCCAGACGTCATGCTCCGTGTATGAATGGGGTTGGCTGGGGGCAGGAATCTGCGATCCTTGTTTGGGTCTGGCTGAGCAACCACTTAACCAGGCGGTGACAGTGACTTGTATCTTGCATATTCTTACACCATTATTATTGTTATTGTTATTATTAAAACTGTCTTTAGCTCAAGCCATGGGTGGTTTTTTTTCCCATTTCCCCCTCCTTTTCTCCCTCCTCTTCCTGCCCCTGTGGGGGAGGAAGGAGGAGTAAGCAGCGACTGCGTGGTCCTAGTTTCTGGCGGGGATTAAACCACACCAGTAGGACACAAGGCCACATGGACCTTTGTTCTGACCCTGTTTTATTGTTTTCACCTGATGAAACGCAAATACGTTTTGCCATTGTACTTTGAAAGCCTCTCTGATCGTGCACATCTGATACAAATAATGGCTAAGAAATATTTAGCAGTTTTCTGGTAAATACATCGTACAAATGCAAATGTTTCTCAGCTTCTAAAAGTCCTCAAAGTACTTCTCAGTGTTTTGCCCTCTTTTTTTTTTTTTTTTTTTTTTTTTAGAATATATTCTATATTATGTTTCTGAACATAAATATATTTTACTATTATTGCTGTCTGAAGTAAGCTTGGCTTATAAGCCTTTAGCATTAACTTCCAGGACAAAGGAATATATAGGTAATTAGAACAATACTGTCATCTCTGATACCTCTTAACTTTTCACATACTTTTTGTTCTACCTTCCTAACACAACTATCCGTAATATGATTTCAGAAGAGACACAAAACTGAGAGCCATTTTCCACTGATAAAAATGAGCAATGCTTCTTTCAGGATGGGAAACCAGCTAACTGGAGAACAGATCTGAAATAGTTTCATTGACCATCTCTTACCCAATTCTGGCAGATGATTGATTTTTTTCTTCTTCTATTTCACTTTAACTTTCACTGACTTTTATTATTTTTTTCTAAAGATTACTGTCTTGTGTCTTAATACTCCATTATACTGCAGTCTCAGGAGTCAAAGAAGTCAATGACTGCTGGAGGTGTCCAGAGCTGCTTAAAAGTTACTCAAAAAAATGGCAAGATTAAATCTGCAGGGAAAAGTAAAGATCATTTTTGCCATAAGACATTTTCTAAGCTTTTCCTACTTTATTACATAATTCATTTGGTTATCTTACGTGTTGAAATTTGTGAACTATGAATTTTTGAATCTTGCATGACAAAATAAGTTCTTGTTCAATATTCAAATCTTGTTCAGGCGCGTTTCTTTGAACTGAGTGTCTGAATTAGAATTTAAACATCTTTTTCATTAGGTAGAAATGTCAATTCTTAGTTCTGAGATTGGAAGCACATTTGGTAGTAAATGTTAATAGACAGGAAGTAGGTCTTGGATTTTGTAGTTATGCTGCATTTCTTCATATCAAAAGGTTATGGAGTTAAGAGATGTTGCCTGCCAAAACTCCTGGAGTTAGTATTCTTCAGTTGTCCTTTACTTTGATTGACATATGTTGGAAAGTCTATAAATAAATAATTGAGGTGCAAGGTTCATTTACTCTTAAGACCAGTATAAGCCTTGCCAGAATGTTTGAGTGGTAGGTTGCTTTCACTCCCAGTTATTCTGAGCTATTTAAATATACTGATAGGAACTTTCTCTCCACTGCTGTCCTCCAGCATAGCGCTGCTGTTCTGCATCTCAAAGAACAATAAATGACGGGAAAGGTGTCTTTTGTGTAAAATACTTAAACTATTCTTGATGCATTATTTATGTAGGCTAATCTGTTCAAATCAAAATATTGAGGCATTTAGTGGTGCACTCTAAAATTTGTATCAATGTTACCGTTGCTTAATGTTTTTAGCTGAAGACGGTTATGAACACAGAGATTGCTGATGAGGCAAAATTTGAGGTGTTTATTCTTTAAGGTGCATGAATTGCTTACAAACCATATTTTTGATTATGCTACTAAGGGTCACGCTTAGAAAGTTGTAAACGTGATTTACACAGAAATGAGCAATCATGGTAATTCACTCATTTAAAACTTGTTCAGCAAAAGACACAGTTTTCAGCAGGAAGATGAAACAGGAAAATTATATACAATGAGGCTAATTGCCATCAGCTTCTTAACCCTTTCAGTGCAATAACTAATGGAAGTGCACTCTTGGTTTTAGTAAATTTTATTATCCAGGTTTTCTGGTAGAATGAATTCAAGTGATTAGTCAAGGTCAGTCTTTTTGGTTGACAGGAGCTGGAACCTGTCTCTTCATTTCCTATTATTAGTGGTTTGTGTGTCTCCTTTTGCCACTGATTATCTGACAGATCTTTTTACAATGGAGAAGCCTATAACTTAGTAGATCTACAGGTCTAAGAGGAATATATTGAATGTATTGTTTTTATCTTTTGATTCATAATTTTACCTTAATGTTTTGAGGACACAGTGAGCAGTGCCACACAGACACAAGCTACATCTATAAAATAACTCATTTTCTCATGAAAATTTTTACAGGAGGCACGCATTTTTCATTTTTTCTCAGGACAGTTTGCATCAGTGTGTCTGTACCTTGTCTATTACTAAAGCAAAAGCTGAAATGAGTTTTGGATTAGGACTTACTATTTTATGGCTGTGTAAGGATGCATACTTGATTAAGGGGCAATGATGTGAAAGGGCACTTTGCTGGCATCTGTTGACTTCACCGGGTTGATACCATTTTACCTACTGAAGCTGCTGCAGGTACATGGTGCAGGGTTTCCCTCGGTCTCCATCACTGTTCATATACGCAGCCAGTTATGCCGGCTGATGCAATGAAGTACTAGGAGAACAGGAACATGACTCCACCCACTCCTCAACTGTTATCTCTTTGGCTGGAAGGGACAGGGAATAGAAAAGATTCTGAAAAGACCACATCCGGGTGCATTTTGGGGCAACTGTGAAAAAAAGATACAGTCCTCTTGTCTCTTAGTGTTGCCAGTTTTCATTCGCTCTTTTAGAGTTGTAGCTCTATGTACCTATATGCAAACATGTATTTAAACAAGCCATTAATTTTTTGTCTTGTAGAATTTCTTCCCAGGTACAATTCTTAGTATCTTTTTATATTGCAAAATTTACACTTTAATTAAGACTGCTAAGAGAAATGCTACAGTGTGTCATAGATGAAGAAAGAATTATTCATAGGAACAAATTCATTTCTCAGGTGCCAGGGCTGAATAGCCGCTATCTGTGTGTTCTCTCGTTGTTTAAATATTGCTCCTTTCAGATGAACTCCTTGATTGCAAGTGATTTAGAATGTGCCGAAATTGTTAAAGTACTTTTTCACTTGAGTATGAACTTCCCAAGAATAATCGCTTTTAACGAAAGAAAACATGAGAAGCAGAAACCACAGAAGAGTGAAAAATGACAGTAAATGTATCTATCCCATGGTTTGTTCATTTATACCTTCAGTTAGTCAGCTTTATTTTATGTTAGCAAACGATTTGCTGTCATGTAATCTTGTCACCATAACCTTAGCAGAGCAAGCATCTGAACAGAGAAGAATTCAGGGTAATCCTTATGCAGCCTGTGTTCAGCATCTCCCAAGTAGACGTTCCTGTTCCTGGAGCACGCTTAAAACCAGACAAGTGCTATGGTTGGACTGTGCTCTCCTCCAACTTTTCTTCCTTCTGTGTATTTTTTTTTATTGTTAAAACCTTTTTTTTTTTTCTTTTTCAATTAAGTTTTAAGATTAAATTACATGATATTCAGAAATGACCTGCATTTGTGACATTTTTGCCGTCATTGTTACTCCTTTCAAGTACAAAAATATTCTTTTCCTAATATCTGCTGCTTTGTTAAGTGCACAATGTTGTCCTGTAACTTAGCGTGTTGAGTGAGTGTATCAGTAAACTCTGAACCATTGTTGTTAACATTCTTCACGAACAAAAGAGCAGCCTTGATAAGTGTCTGCGCTCCTCTGGATTTGTACACCAGCGTTCTTCAAACTGAAAACTCATTTGACTGGGCTGTGTGTTCCTGATAACCACAGCAAATTCTAATAATGTAATATGTCATGAGCAAATATTCTGTAGCTGGAAACAAACAAATGAACAAACAAAACCCATCCAAGCAACTCTCCCCACCACCTCCCCTCCTTCACCCGAAAGCTTGTCTATGACAGGAACAAACGCTTTGAAAAAGGCGATTCACTAAGTCCTTCAGCTTTCTCGTAAAAAGTACAAAATGATGAATCTGGATGTTTAATGATGGTCTAAAGATTATTTTACATCAGTGTGAATACCAAGGTTAGTATAAAACTTAGAAATTCTTTATGACTCCATTACTCTGGAGTTGCCGACTCCTATTGATGCATCTAAACATGGTGAAGAAAAGAACACCATGTGCTTACTGGGAAGGGATAGTGAGACCTATAATTCCTCTTCATCCTTCATACACTCAGCCTGCTGACCTGGGAAGTCTTTAATGAATGTTACAAGTGACTTTTCCTTCTTCCCAGATCAGATATGTTATCTCATGGTGCTCCCAATGTTTCTGAGTCGGCACTGTAATTCTGTATTGCTCTTTGGATTTTGACCCAAAAGCAAAGGCACTACGTTAAATCTATGTTCTGCATCAAAAATCCTTTAAATTTTGGCATAAATAACATCTTTATTAGGGATAAATAGATAAACTGGCTGTTGAAATTTTGGAAATCTAGGACACTTAAATGAATTGTTCTCCTTCCATTAAAAAATATATCCATTTATTTCTATAGTGCATAAAGTCTTCAATTTAAAGAAGAAAAAACCCCAACTCGACGCTTTGCAGTTTTTTCCTACTACGTATGTTACTAAATATGAAAGCAAAGTGATTGATAAAACCCTAGTTATTATTTAACACTTATAAAAATCTCTGAACACCTGTATTAATCTCTACATGTGCTTTAATTATTATTTTAAGGTGGGCTATGGTGAAATGAAAGTTGAGTATTCAGTTTGATCTGGCCCTGCAGATCCAAGAAAAAGTATTACCAATCCCCATTCATTGTAAGAAGAAAGGAAGAAAAGCTGATTTAGGGCTCTCAGATTTGATCTACTGGGAAAAAAAAATATGAATATGCAGCGGATGAGGTTTTTTTTATACCTGATGCTTTATTGCAAAAGGTTGAAAATAAATTAATAAATACACCATTTTGTCAAAGTCACTGATTACAAATTCGTGAAAAGTCCATGTCAGAGACACCTGTAAGAATTATTCCATGTAAGTCCGTATAGATGAGTACAATAAAACGGATTCATTGATATATTTCCTCTGAAACTCAGAGCAGACATTGATGCAAACAGATTTTCTCACATGGTAGGACAGTCTTCTTCATTCCATAATCCTGAGGTAGGGAGGTGGGGGAAATGCCTTATAAAAGCCCAGAAAAGTTCTAATGCATCAAAGCTGTTCATTTCTCAGCTTAGTTTTTCAGATAATTTAATGCCTCTAGAAATCACACATAAGTTTTGACTGACAATGTGGCATTAAACTGTGTTTTAAGTGCCAACAGAAGATGCAGCAACACCATTACCTTGAATTAAAGAGCAAGAAGAACATTCTACTGGGAGCAATATGGTACCTATAGGAAGGAAATAATTCAAGAGTGCTCTTCATGAAATTAGCTTTTTACCTTGGTTCTAGAATAAATGATAAAATTGTCTGTAGAATCTATCCTAAATCAGTAGAAAGCTGCCCCTCCTAAATCTCAATAACTGTCTAGGGTAATCTTCAACAGCTGGGTGCCATTAGAGTTTGTACTAATGGTTATAATGTGGAATCCTCTAACCCAGAGCTTATTGCTACTTGTCTAACATGGACTTGAAATGAGGTGACACAATAATGAGTTGATACAAATTACTTTTCTAACTTTCACACCGCTTCTAGGCAGAGGCAAGCAATCTAAGGAAAGCTATTGTCTGCTTTTTTGAGATAATGTGTTCCATGTGATTGAATACGGCTGTTTGTTAAAATATTGGAAGAAAATGCGTGTCTGTCAGTGGTTTCCATTCTCTACCTCCCCTTACTTGTTCTGGTTAGATGAAATTACTTACCTGGCTTTACCAAAATAATGATATTTATTTTGTTGATGAGAGCAAAACAGGTTTTTGGATGGTGCAAGAGCACTTGCTATTATAACACAGACTATTAGAATAATTTGCAGGTCTCGTGTGTAGTTAATGCCAGTTGGTGTGACTTTACTTATGGCACATCTGTTCACAATTAAGGAGTATACCTGCAGATGCCTTATACTTCCTGACACAGCAAAGCACTGTCACAAGCACAGTGATGACTATGGGCTCAATTCCTCCCTTATTTACATCAGTGGGAAAGAAAATTGGAATGGTGCAGTTGGAATATCTGAAAGCAGATGCTGTACATGACAAGCCCTTTAGACTGTCATTTTTTCAGAAAGAATTTGACAGACAAGCAAGTTTTACACATGCAAGAAGTTGCTGTGATACTCTTTCTATTTTATGGACTTGTAAAATTTACTGTTTGTGCTAGACTTGAGTGAATAATTTTCACAGATTGATTTATTCAGTGTATTTACCCGCTTTCTCTTTTTATGGAACATACTGCAGTTTCCCACCAAGTTATTATTACTTGATGATTCTTTTTCTCTTAATGTTGTTTTAACTTGTATGAATTGATCTCAAGAATGTTTCTTCTGCAATTTGATACTTTTCAGACTGTGAGAAGTATTGGATCAGATAAAATATGAGAAGAGGATGTGTTGAAGATGACTGCCCATACAAGCACTTCTAATCTTCTGGCCATCAGGTAATAATTTCACATCTATGAAGAATTGTTCTGGTTTAGAATTGTGGTCACACATTCTTTTTACTGTTATAGTACAGGGTCATAGAGCTCCCCGTGAAAGAGCAATAACATCACTCTACATAAAAATGTATTACTGATAGGTTGTTAGAACCTTAAATGATTGAAAACTTCTAAGACACAGATACGATGATAATTTGTTTGCTTTTTTCATAATGTAGTCATCTCTAAATATTTTAGGTATTCATCTCTGTGTTGTTACCTTGTTATGAATTATGGACTGACCGAGGAACAAATTAATTGCTAAGTTGCAAGAGGCAGCACGCAAAGTAAAAGAGGCAGCAGTTTGTAATGTATTTGATCAGTATTTAAAAACTGAGCTCAGTCAAGTTTTATCCACACCACCTGGGCTTTCATGGGACTCTGAAGGATACTGTATCACTTTGCGATTGTTCACTGCAGGTTAATTTCCAAATTTCCAGACAACTTGAGGATGAGCAGGTATAGCCTAGTAGTGGATTGGGCACACACAGAGCACACGGAGCGACACAAAGGCTTGTGCTGCTGCAGCCTTCCTTCTGTCTCCTCCTCTTTCTGGACACGTTATAAAAGAGAATTTGCACTTTCTAATCATGTGTGAAGTTGGGAAATGTGATTGGGAGAGCTTTATGGCATGGCTAGATAGGAGATTTGGCAGTAGGCCTTGGGCTTTGACAGGATGTGCTAAAATTAACAATGAAAATGTGTCCTTCAGTGCCCAAGATATACTTTTCTCAGTAATTTCAGAGTTGTGGGTGAGCACATGCAAATTGCAGAACCTTTTTACTTCTTACCAGGAAATATATTCCAACCTTGGAATCCTTGCTGAGCATTTCTGGATATTCATTCAACAATGCTGTCTTAGCTTTAGATGGGTTGCTTATTAAATCTGTTTATTTATTTAATCATTTGCATAACCTCTTCTATTCTTGTCAATAAGATAGTATTTCAGAGAAGGCAGGTATCTATAAGCTTCTCTGGACTTGTATTACTATTAATGGCATAAACACATCTGTATGATACTATCGTAACCTACATGATTAGTATCTATGATGTTAAACTACATAGTTGACCGTTGAAGGTTGATTGCATGTGTCACTCTCATCCTCCAGAATGTGGCATCTTCTTTCTTGGTGCAGAAACTCTCAATACTTTTCCCACTCTTTTGGGGAGCAGGAAGGAATGGTTGTCATATATGAGTTCTGAACTATAAGGTTCCCATATAGTTTGAAAACACTTCTCAATTGAAGTTCAAGAATAGTAATCATGTGGTTCAAGCCCTACATATAAAAGGAAATTACTAAACCCCTATGTGTTTATAGAGTTTTTCAGTGATCCACATAAGCAAAGGTAACACAAAGTATTGTTGCCATTTGGGACCCAATTTTATTAGAGCTCTGAATTTATTAGAATTATTGTCTTTAAGCTTCATTTCTATTCCTTCAAGAACAGGCTTTCTAATGGAGCCCTATCTGCAGAGTAATAGACAAGTCAAAGTAAAGCTAATGAGATTCGGTATTATTTATATGGAAATGTGAATTAAATATAAGGGGGTTTTATGCTATACCCTAATTAAAATTTGTGGCAAAATTTCCACTTTGTTGGAATGGCTTGAAAAATTTCTGAACTATGTCTTCTCAGATAAATAGGGTTGTCACATGAATCATCTGTAAGAATGTGTTTCAAAGACTTCAGTTAAAACAAGTCTGACAACTACCATTTGCTTTACAGTTATGATCAAATTGTCAAGTGTTGATGAGATTCACTGCTAATGCTCAGTAATGGGGAGCCTGAAATGGAAAGAGTTATGTCAAGATTAATCCACAAATGCTTAGGACACTCAAATTTCCTGATACCATGCTGGCCATCCTGCTTGGTGCTCCAAGAGACAGTCCAGAAATTCAGGAAATTATAAAGCTTAGTTTCCCATGTGGCAGGAAAAGTAGGTGAGAACTCAGAAATCCCAGACAATTTGTTCCATACAAGCATCTGGAATGAAAAAGCTTCTTATGAAATTAGGGGGACATTTGGACTGAGAAAAATCAATGTGATGCATGCAGAATATAGGTGTTAAAACATCACTGAAACTTAAATGTTTTTGCAAAACAGTTTTTACATTTCAGAATATTACAAGTAATAACAAAAAATGCCATGCAATCTTTTTTTTTTTTCCTTAAATTTGTTACTTGCTTTCCTTTCAGGAGGAATATTTTGTTGAGGATTTATGTCATTTCTAAGGTCCTAAATTAATGCTTGCAAAGTAAGTCCCTCTTTTGAAAATGGAATTTCTTGAATCCCTTGTACAAAACCTCAATTCTACCACATAAAGGAGGAGGGATTTGCTGTTTGATATCTATTGCAAGTTGTTTGGAAATTTTATTTCTGAAGTGGCCTTTCTAAAGCTTCATTTGAAATACAGTCTTAAATTCTAGGACTATCCAAATTTAGACCTAACTACCTGAGTAGAAGTATAATACGTAGATAGAAGTGAGCCTGATGGGCCTGTTGAGTCTGTCAAGAGCTTAGCATCATAGAATCTTTTAGGTTGGAAAAGACCTTAAAGGTCATCAAGTCAGACCATTAACCTGGCACTGCCAAGTCCACCACTAAACCACGTCCCTAAGTGACACATCTACACATCTTTTAATACTTGCAGGGATGGTGACTTGCCCACTTCCCTGGACAGATTGTTCCAGTGATTGACAACCCTTTTAAGAGGAAATTTTTCCTAATATCCAATCTAAACCTCTCCTGGTGCAACTTGAGGCTGTTTCTTCTTGTCACATCACTTGTTACTTGGGGGAAGAGACCAATCCCCACCTCATTACAACCTCACAGAATCACAGAATTGTCAGAGTTGGAAGGGACCTCTGGAGATCATCTAGTCCAACTCCCCTGCCAAAGCAAGATTGCCCAGAGCACATCACTCAGGACTGCATCCAGGCGGGGCTTGCAGATCTCCAGAGAAGGGGACTCCATGACCTCCCTGGGCAGCCTGTTCCAGGGCTCTGTCACTCTCATGGTAAAGAAGTTTTTCCTCATATTTAAATGGAACTTCCCATGTCCCAGCTTGTGCCCTTTGCCCCTCATCCTATCGCTGGAAACCACTGAAAAGAGTCCAGCTCCATCATCCTTCAACCCGCCCTTTAGGAACTTGCAAACATAGATAAGGTCTCCCCTCAGCCTTCTCTTCTCCAGGCTAAAGACCTGGGCTAAAGACCCCAACTCTCAGAGCCTTTCCTCTTAAGGGAGGTGCTCTAATCCTTTAATCATCTTGGTTGCCCTACATTGGACTCTCTCCAGTACTTCCCTGTCCCTCTTGAACTGGAAAGCCCTGAACTGGGCGCAGTATTCCAGTTGTGGCCTCACCAGTGCAGAGGAGAGGGGGAGAATGACTTCCCTCGACCTGCTGGCCACACTTCTCCCTGTGCAGCCCAGGATTCGATTGGATTCTTGGCAACAGGGGCCTCTTGACAACCTCCTGTCAGGTAGTTGTAGAGAGTGGTAAGGCCTCCCCTTAGCCTCCTTTTCTACAGACTAAACAAGCAGCTGAGCAGCTCCCTCTAGACCCCCTCCAGCTTTGTTGCTTTTCTTCATACAGTGAGATTGTGTAGGGTGATGCCTACACCCAAAAAGCACCTCTCGGATAACTGAGGCCTTGGTCACATCCGTTCAGCTCTGAGTTACTAGATAATCTGGTAGGAGCTAGAAGAAGAAAAAAATAGGTAAATTAAGCTGTAGCCCTCCCCAGGAAGAGTAGAGGAGGTGGAGCTGCCATGTGCGGGGCTCATTTGCCATCCAGGGCCTGACATGCTGACTGATTTTGGTGATTTCCTTGTTCCCTGGGTGTGTGGTTCTGGTAGTCTTGATTTTGTGAGTGTCATGTGTCTGAGTGTCTTAGAGCAAAAGTATCGGAGTAGGGGTTGCTATCCCCCCACACTGTAACCCACCCAGCTTAGTAAATAACTTCTAGATTTTAACAATTGGTGGCGAGAGCAGGACAAGCGTGTATCAACACAGCTTTATAGCAGCTGGTAACGTATACTGATTTATGTCAGCTTTACATTTACAGCTAATCTTAAGAACTAGTAAGTGATGCTGAGTTTATACTGAATCATTTCTTTGATGGTACAAAAGATTGCAAGTTAATAATAATAGCTTGAAATCCCACAGTTAATTTTAGTTCAAAGACTTTCTTTTTCATTTTTAAAATCTAATAGCTGATAGTCTTTTTCCTCTTCAAAGGACAAAATAAGCAACTCCTTCTTTGCAAATAAAATAATGAAATAAGAAAATGGCTCACAAGAAGAGTTTTTAAGACACTTTTATCCAAACTGATACTGACTCGTAAAACTCTTAGCAAAACAAAGCAAAAAAATCCCCAAACAAAATAAAGAAGAAATCTGAAAAGGTTTTTCACTCTTTCTGCCTTTAATAGTTCACAAGGAGATAAAAAAGTATTTTCCCCAGTTCTTTTTTTTTTTACTCTATGTGGCATATGTGCCTTTTAGCTCTTTAATTTTCTTCCATAATATCTTTTTCCCTCTCTGCAATTTAATGACTCCCAATTTCCTTTGCCGTACCATCTGGTTCACTCCATGTCTGTGAGGCATTATTCTTTCAGACACATGGTAAGTAACAACACCATGCCTAATTTTTTAACTGTATGTAGCATTTTACAGAACCAATTTTTCAACAGTTTTGTCAGTGGAAAATAGAGTGACTCTCCCCCAAAGAGGACAATGGCTAATGAAATAAAGAAATAGTGTAACTCAATTATTTTTATTACTTGAAGTGTTTTCCAAAGTTTGGTCTTTGTGTATTGGTATTAACAGCAAAAAAAAATTTAGGATCAGGTATCACTGATGAAATTCTTCAGTTTCTATGTAAGAAAATTCTGATATCCTATATTCCTGACTTAGAGAATATTCAGCAAAGAGAATATTCCTTGTTTATTGCCTCCTGCGACCATCACTCAGCCAAGAAGTGAGAATTTCCCTTTAACGCTTTTTTGGAGACATGCAGCTATACCTGTTGAGACAGTTTTGTGCTTGCTTGCCATGTTTCATATTTCTGCTTTGTCCTCTAAAATAATTTACTACTTCTCCCCAAACTGTAGTTGAATTCATCCACATCCTTGGGCCTAGCTAGATCCCAAAGTTATGGTGTTGGGGGATGGGAAGAAGGACAGTATCTTGTGTCAGAGTTGTCCAATAGTTATTGCTTCAGCTGCCTAATTGCATAAAGGAGCTTAATGGTTCTTTATATCTGTCCTAAATGACAAGTGACTGTTAACACCCACTGCTGTCAGCAATTCATAACAATTTCCATAACCTATCCATAGCATTAAAATTTTAATCAGGGTTATAATAAATAAGTTATACATGCAAGTCAAAGTGCAGTCACTCACACCTACACTGACAAATAAAGAGAGCAAATAGACTTTTAGAGTAACTCTATGCTAAAGATAAACCTAGTAAAGTTAGGAATTCAAAAGCAGTTCCAAAAGACCTGAAATGCAGTCATAAAGAATAATAATAAGAGAATTCTTAATTGAAAACTGATGATGTCTTCACATTTTCATGACACCTAAATCTTTGCATTGCTTTTCAACCAATATTTTTCTGCTTCAATCACTAAGCATTAGAGAATTCATTTACTTACAGTTTCCAGGCAGCATATTAATGATCACTTGAGACCATTTGTTCATACTCATCATACTCTATTTTATTTTTTCCATTATTCACTTCTGTTTTCCTTTGCTGCATCTGAAAAATGTGTTTCCTTCCATCCAACCTGTAGACTTTAAAAAGTTTTAAATTGAGTATGGTATTCTCAGATGTAGGGTTTCTTTTTATTACAGCAGGAAGTCAGCAGGACGACTCATCAGCTTTGTTTTGCGTGAGGCATTAAGTTGTATATACCTCCAGGAAAGGAAGAATTTCAAGAGGAGGTAAGCATTGCCGGTCCTACTGACCTGGAAGAGAATAAGTCAGTCTTTGAACTGGAAACATTGGCCAGAAATACATTCAAAAGGGCTCTGTTTGAGTCAGCTCGTACTGAAATCACTGTACTGTTAAGAATACAGAATCGTGTCCAAGGTTATAAAACCCACAGATTTTGAACAGGACTTTTAGTCTGGCAGTCTCCATGATGCATCAGCAGCCTATTTGGATTTATCAGCTTGCATTGCTTGCACATCTACCTCCTGTACTTAATCTTAATTTTCCTTAGCACTGCTACCTACCTAAAGATGACTGTCAGTAAAGGGCTGAGGGTAATACCAATGGCCTCGAAGAAGAAAGTTAAGTATATTTATAGGCAGTCTAGTCAATATGATATACCAGGCCTTTCTTGCAATCTACAGTGGACACTCTGATCATTATTTCCATGACATGTCTCATCTGTCAACTAATCTGAGAAATCATTTTTATTGATTTTGAACCAAATGTTCCTGAACACTAGTTCATCATAGCATGTAACCACTTGTTTAACTCTTAACTATGTAATGTATAGCTACTCAGATGGCTGCCTAAGCATGGGTTTAGCTTTGAGATTTAAAAAGACCTTCCATATAACCTTAAAAGATATTTTGGCCCTGAGAGTCTTCAGTATGTTTTTAAGTGATTTCAGAATTGGATAATAAAATACATACATCAGCTGTGAAAGGTGAGGGAAGGGACAGATTTCTAGTCTTTGGCTTTCACTGAGCAAGTGTAGTCAGAAAACAGTTAAACTTTCTGGATTTCATGCCTAACTTACCTATCTTGGGACACAGATAACATTTCTGTAAACAGGGCCCATGTGCACTATTGACCACAGGTATTAAATAGAAGATGCACCTCATGAGCTTGCTTTACTAGTTCAGTATGTGTCCTGATGCTGGTTACTGAGAGCAAACAACAACAGTTTCAAACAAGTCGTATAGAGGAAGAAATAATCAAGGCTATTTTGTATCTGTATGTAGTTAAATATATGTAACTCATATGTGGTAATGAATTAGAAGATTAATAATCTTTCTAAGTGACAGAGAATGGTATTTCAGTATGTCATGTATTTACCGAAAAAAAAACCATTTAGTAATAAGTTAGCATATATATGTGCATATATGTATATTCCGAAAGTTTAGAGTTTTACCTAACAAATAATACTGCAATTTTGTTTTATGGGAAGTATTGACCACCATTACTTTTTCCAGCAAAACTTGAGATTCTGACTTGAAAACAGAATTGACATCTTGGTTTCATCTATGGCTGAGTAACTCTAGCATTCACACTTGGTGTAGTCCTTTCTGCTGTTTATAGAAGACTGTTTTCTGCTTCTTCTGAAAGAAAGATTATCAGGTCAGTTGTGAAATTTTGTCATTTCCCTCTTCCTTTAATTATCGCACTTACATACTGCAAACCCCCCAACACTTAACTCTGCATGGATCCATGCAGAGTCCAACTAGTCCTAGGGGTTTATTAAAATTTAAAACAACATAAGAAAGCTGACAGTTATTCTGAAACTGTCTTTCTGATTCACCAGGCTTGCTTTGGGCCAGTTTGCATCCAAGGGAGTAAATGTGGGTAAAATCACAGTGGTTGCAGAGAGCATTGCATTCGGCCATTGCAGTTAGTGACTGGTGGTAGTGAGCATCTGGTGGCTGCAAGTGAGGGAAGCCAAGGAGGAAGGAACAGACCTCTTTTTTTTCTCTTTTTTTTTTTTTTGGTGAGCTGTAAGTAATTTGTCAAAGCAGAGGCTCCTGGTCTGTGTTTTGCTTTCCCGCCTCTTACAGTGCTGGTCTCCTGATGGACGTTTTTGGGCCACCAGGGGTCCTCAAAAGACATTGCTGGTGAAAGGACTGGAAAGAACGTCCAGTGAGGAGCTGCTAAGGACTTTGGGTTTGTCTAGTTTGGAGAGAATGAGGCTGAGGGGCGACCTCATTGCTCTCTACAGCTTCCTGAGGAGGAGAAGTGGAGAGAGAGTTAGTGATCTCCCAGGTGTCCAGTCATAGGATGTGTGGGAATGGTTCAAAGCCGCACCAGGGAAGGTTTAGACCGGACATTAAGAAGCATTTCTTTACGCAGAGGGTGGTCAAACACTGGAACCAGCTTCCTAGAGAGGTGGTTGATGCCCCAAGGCTGCCAGTGTTTAAGAGGCATTTGGAGAATGCCCCTAATAATATGCTTTAACTTTTCGTCAGCCCTGAATTGGTCAGGCAGTTGGACTAAATGATCCTTGTGGGTCCCTTCCAACTGAAGGATTTGATTCAATTTGTTTCAATTTGATTCTGTTCTGTTCCTGAAATGAGAGAAATTAATAGAACATGTTTTTTATTTAACAAGTTTGAAAGAAAGAAAGTTCATAACTCCCGTTATCGAAGCTGGTGAGTGAAAACTGTCATTCCTTTTTGCCTGGAATGTGTATTTAACTTGAAATGCCAGTATCAAAATAGTTCCAGATTTTAATTGTGTTTAATATTACATCAATGACTTTCTTATGTCAGCTTCCTGGACCCTGAACAAATTTGTATATTAAGCTTTATCTTTACGGATGTATCAGACTCTTTTATAAAACACCTAACGAGAGACTTAATTTGACCTTCTTTTGGGAGAGCTAGAAGATGATGCTTCCTCAAAGGACTTGCTTTTTGGCATTAAATATTTAGAAGACAAAGAGATGATCTAAATCTCCAACAAACTAATGTCACAGCTTTACTTTCAGTCACATTTCTGCCATCAATAGCATTAAAGGGTATTTGCAGATCCTTAGAGTTGTAGGTCTAATTAGCCAAGTTAAATTAAAATATGAATCTCTGTGGGATAATAGATTATTAGATTATCTTTTCAATATTGACAACTAGACTTACTCCTAGAAGGATTTTTCCTTAAGCAACTCACTTAACTCTTGTTATCCTGTACCCTCTGGGTTTGAGAACTAAAGATGATTAGAGCTGATGAATCCTGATAATGAAAGAATACCAGAGGCTGTGAATTTTTGATTGAATAAAAGATTTGCCTTAGCTAAACTGCTTTCAGTTGTCCATATTATAAGTGGGAAAAGGAGAGGAGAAAAATCATACATATGTTTTAACGTGGGTGGAAAATTTTTGGTCATTGCAAATGCATTATGTTTTTCAAAAGAATAAAAGCAAGGAGATGTAGATGGATAAGCATCATAAAAAATGAGGTAAAACAAGAAGAAAGAGAAGCCAATTTCCATGATCAAATAAAACTTCTTGCTCGATAGCAGGAAGAAGCAATTTCTGGGGTTTCTGTACTGCTGTATTTGTTGGATTTCTTCCATCTCTACCTAACAGAAAGAAAGCAACAAACAAGCAAAAAAGACATTTTGAAAGGGCTAATATATCTTATGCAGAGGTTTGCAGATTCAAGATAACTTCCTTTATACAATTGGCAATATTTCATCCCTCTGTTACAAAAATTATATTCAAGATAAAGGAAACTTCGAATTTAGACACTCTATGTAACCACAGACTTTTGTTTCATATACTGTCTAATAGCATGAACCTACACATACTTAAAAATGTGTATACCCTTTTTTTCATTTTCACATTGCTCTATCTTATAATCAAGTTTTGGCTTCCTTGAATTGTCTATAGAAATACTTTTTGACATCATAATTCCTACATCATCTTAATTCCATTGTATTGTCTTCAGCTTCTGAGGAAAACTTTGATGTGTGAGTTAAAACTTGTTTATATTTGGATTCTGTAAAAGGATTAGAGATACTTTAGCAACAATTAGGGTTCCAAAATAAAAAAGTCATTATGTTATTGCTGTATGATTAATATTTGGTTTTATGTCAATAAAAATTAACAGGATAGAAAAAATTAGTCTTCATGAGAAAGAACAATGCACCTGTCAACTTTAAAAATATTAGATATTAAAGCAACTCTGAAGCCATTGCAATTTGATAGCTGCATGCACTACAGTGTACTTTCCAGAAGGTGCCTAAATTTTTTCTAACCTGTTTGTTTTTCTGAGTACCGACTCTTACAGTAGAATTCCAACAGGATTACTTGATCTACTTTTCACAGGAATAGCGTTATTTCTTGAATTTTTACTTTGTATTGTAGAAAAAAGATATTCTCAGCCAAAAAGTGCCCTTCATCTTACATGAAAATATTTTGAAAATTTGTTTTTCTTGTTTAAACAACTCAAAGGAAATTAGATACTGCAGTCTCCCTGTTGTTATTTCCCAATCCTCAAATCACATTTCAGTTTCACAGAGATTCATGAGCAGGAAGCTAAAAGTGACCCAAGACCGAGAATAATTATGTTCCATAAAGTTCCAAAATGAGATCTCCATTTATAAAATGTATGCCCTTAAAATATGAATAGACATTTATAGATGACTCTAGACTTGATGTAAAGGATTAATAGCCTTTATTTAAACTTTTCCAATGTTGAAATTAGCATGATGATTTTGTTCATCAGTTTGCCATAACAGGTGAAATAACTCTTTTTAAAATACACGTAAATGCCTTATCTGTGAACCTAGGAGACTGTACTGCAATTACTTGGTAATGTTATAATTCCGTGTTAGAAACATAAAACCGTGCAGTGCCTTGTGTCAGTATAGTACTGAATTGCAACTATAACATTTATGGTAAAATAGTAGCAAATGTCATTCTTTAGTTCACACAGTACTCTGTGTATTTTGAGGCAGCTGCACAACTGGCAATATTCTCCTGTTGTTACCTTGAAGCCATTATCATGCCCTATTTGGTGTATTATATTTAGCATTTATCAAGGTAGGTAGAAAGCAGCAAGTATTTTAATTTGATCTGCTTCCTTCTGTGTGTTAAAAATGCTGTGAAGTTGAAAAAAAATTAAATGAGCAAGATTTCAAAACATTAGAAGTGAGATTTTTTTTTTTAATGTTTCACCAAAAGTCTTTGCAAATTCTTCCATTGCCTGAGGGAGATACTTAAAAGAGTGCTTTAAAAATAGGGCTAAAATTAGTCAGACTTACTTTTTTTTGCTGTGACTTAATGGAGAGAATATTGCTTTTTCTGTGAGGCATTTATGTTTTAAAAATTTGATTATTGCAACGCACAGCATTGCTAGTATAGACTATTGTTCAGGGCGCTCGTGCTACAACGGCCGCTCATTGCTGAAGTTAATGCATTAGGAACGTTCCTGTTGAAATCAGTAGATGTAATGAGGGAATTAAAATTATGTACATGTGCTAAAGTTTTGAAGAGTTACATATCTGTTCAACTTGTGAACACTGTCATTTTTCTCAGCAGAAAATGAAATGAAATAATATAAATAAAATAATAATAAAAATAAAAAAAGAACAGTTTCTTCTGACCGCAGAAACACTGTTTATATCACGGACATTCTAAAACAGATTCAAGTTTATGTGGAATGGAGCACAGTGTGCCTCTGCTGACAAGAGAGAGCACGAGACCTTTTTAAAGAAAATTTTGTTTATCCTCAGATATTTTAACCTTAGACCAAGACCTGGTGGCCCATGAGAACATTTGAAGTTGTAGGAAGATGCACCGATCTTAAACAGGATCTGGTCATGTCAGTTTTCTGTTCATGCACACATCTTTCAGTGTGTGTACGTTTAGCTTTTAGTGCCCTGGAATTAATTCATTGGCATCCTGTGCTCAAGACCAAATGCACTTTGATGTCTGAATAATAAAATCTGAGGCTCCATGTTTATTACATTGATCTATGTGGCTGACTTGAAAATACAGTGCTTCTATAGCAGCTGTTAGGACTTTGTTCTTATAAAGTGGAATCAGTGGGAAATTAAAAAAAAAAAAAGAAAATAAGATAAATAAAATAAGATAAATTAAATAAAATAAGATAAATAAAATAAAATACTCAATGAGATGTCAGAATGACAGTGACATGGAATCATGCATTATGAAGCCATTGAACATGACAGGTTCTCTTACTGGATCCGTCTAGGTTGCAGCATCGTGATTGCCATGCCGACGTTTGGGATTGGAAAGTTATCCAAAGAGAAGAGGATATTGCTGTACCTAGAAAGTCTCACTACCAGCTGCAACCCCCCGGATGGGGCTTAAGTATGACCTAGAACCTGGGTAGACCATACAGACTGCTAACCAGACGTATAAAGCTAACAGCATTTTTGGCATAGGTAAGTAATGTCTGCAAGTTGTTGCAGTGTATTATTCCCTGTCTCTTTCTCAGCTGCTGTAAGTCCCATTCGCACCATTCCCTGCACCAAATCTGTTCCTTTGTCTGGGCAATGACATGACTTTCTCCCCGTCCTCTGTGCCTGTGTTTGTGCGTGCCCACCTTTCCTTGTATCAAAAACTCTCCCTTTTTCTTCATGCATTGTAAAACCCTGCTCTGAGGTTGTTGTGAACTTACTTTCCTTTTTTATGCTTGAGACATCCTGGTAAAAGCTGCCTTCTCTCCGTTGGGTGCACTTGCAGAAGCCTGGCTTTCCCCTTTCCTCAGAGTTAGGATGTGCACTGGAGAGCAGTATTTTGGGGAGGGTGTTACAAAAACTCGCCTGCTGTAGTCCTACTGTGTTGTTTAGTGCAAGTGGTAGTAAATAAGAGGGGTTTTTTTACCCCTTTGTTTCTTATGGTTTTTGTTGTGAAGACATGGAGTTTGTTGTTGTGTTTTTTATAGTATGTTTCTGTTTGTTTCCGTGACACAGGTTTTGTATTGCTGTTTTCAGAGTGTCTTCCCTGAGGGCAGAAAATCCCATTTGCCCACAGAGCTCATAGATGTGGTCTTTATGCTGTTGTGCTGCTGCACTGCATTACATTTATCATTAAAGTGGCTGCATGAGGCCAGATATCTAATTAGTGACATTAGAAGGGCACAGGTTGAGGGAGAAAGGGAATACAGATTCTGATGAGGTCAGGTTGGTGATTACATCTAATGTTCTTCAGGCAGCCTTGCACTAATCCATGGGAGCAAATTCCATAACCTATAAGAGAAAGCCAAGGAGAGGCTTGTATGATTACATATTCATGATGGTCACTGAAAGAGTATTATTTTTTTTCCTTACTTGGGTAGAAAACCCTACCCACCCACCCAGGAAACAGCAAAATACTATTCCTTTCATGAGATATTATGGCTACTACACTTTCTGTCTCTGAAATCCCACCTCATGTTGCAGTAATGTGTTGAGACGGTGGTGTGTCATGTTGTGTGGCACAGAACATTTCAGGCTTTTAAGGAAAAAAAGGGTGATGGTTTCCTGGTAATTTGCATTTGCAGCTTGCTGCCTGTTTATGTTTTGGAAATTACTATTGTATGGCTTGGTCTAAATGAGAAATGATGTTGATAAAAGCTTTACTGGAAAAAGGACAAATAAACTTTAAAAGCTATGCTTACATTAAAAAGACTTTTTAAATATATATATTGGTCCTAAACAAAAAAACAACCAATAAAAAAAGAAACCTCACAAAACATACAAACACAATTTCTAGGATTTGTTTTACAAAAGAATTTCAATTTTATCTTTTTAAAATTGAAGACATTTTAATGTCGTTATACGCGCCATAAATGTTTGCTGTTTTTTTTCCTTAACTCCCTACCTTATCATAGTTTTACTTGTCTTTTTTTTATTGTACTAGGACATGCTCAAACCCCACGTTCTGTATAATGTTTTCAGTCTTTTTTTATGTGTGTGTGCCTGGTGTTTGTAAGGAGTGGGGGATGTGGCAGGGCAGATAATGAAGGTGACACTGAGGGTAGGAGAATTGACCTGACTTTCCCCTGTGAACAGTCAGTCGCTGTGGCACATTGGTCATGCAAAGCGTGTTGGGGGTGGCGGTGGCAGAGGTTGAGGGGGCACAGGGGGCTTCCTTTTAAACAGGCGAAGGGTAGGAGGAGGAAGGCATCTTTATTCAAAGCACTGGTTACAATTTTGAGCAACTGGTAAGAGACTAACAAGCAGCGCGTGGAAACTGAAGTCAGAGTAGAGTCTAGTTCATACCCGCCTGGTATGAAAACAGGCAGAAGTGGTCTGCGACTGCACGTGTATGGTTTGACTTGCACTGCCAGAAAAAGGTAGCAATTACTTGGCATTCTCTGCCCTTGTGGCACTGTGAAACTTCCTGCTTTTTAGCAGCCAGTGGAGATGGAAGAGGGTTAAAAGAGATTTATGAGTGATTTATGTACTACCTGAACAGGCAAATGAAAGAGTTTCTGATGCCAGGTCCATTCTTCAAAAAGAATCATTAGTCCCAGTACTGATATTTTTTGACTGTTGCCCATGTTGACATGAAATTAAGTTGGATTCTGGCATCCTGTCCACCTCTTTGGGGTTTGGGAGCTGCAGTCTGGTTAGACATGTGTTTTGTGTCTTAAAAATCAAGTCATCCTTCTTGCACTCCTGGTTCAAGTGACTTTATCCCGATTGCAGCCCTACAGCACTTGTATTTTGCCCCAGCTCAGGCTGTGCCATAGTCACTATGTTCTTTTCTGTGCCTTATCTTAGAAATTTTGTAAACCTTTTTGTTGTTGTTGTTTGTTTCCATGTCTGAGCTGTGTCTGTGTTTTAGAAGCAGTGCAACAGGCAGGCAGGCAGGCAGGAGTTCTCTTCCCTTCGGGTAAGATATTCACAGCGCTACCAAACTGTTGTAGATTGTTGCAGTGGAAAGCACACCAGACATAAAAAACAAGGGATAATGCCCAGCAGGCAGAAGAGACTATGAGAGTGACTTACTGAAATACGATGAGGTGCTGTAAAAATTGTCAGATGGTAGGCACAAGAACACAGCAGGAATTTAATTTCTCAAACGGAAAATGATTTATAGGTAAGACAGGAGTAAAACATCTGGATTTTTTCCCCATTAACCAGGCCGTGTTGTGCTCACACAGTTGTTTTCACATTTCTGCAACTGACTTTCTCCAGAATGAATTGTATGTGGAGACTGTCTTTGGTGAGTTACACGGCACCGTAGTCAATTTTGCCCAAAATATCATTTGGAAAAAGTTGTGAATACCTGTGACAAAGTACCTAAATGGACAGTTTATGCAGTTTGCTGTTGGGAACTCTTTTCACAGCACAGAAGCCAAAGGCCGTTTGGAATGGGAAGATTGTTTGTGTCCATACTTTTCTTCCCTATACTTCAAGTTGAAGCCTGCAGGAGCTGGCAGTTTGCTGCTTGCCTCTTGCGTACTCCCGCTGCGGTACCCACACAGAAACTCTGCAGCAAACTTCAGTTTTTAGTGCAAAAAAACTTACAAAAGCTGTGGAGTGACAATGAAAAAGATGAAGGGGATCGCTGCTGTCCTAGGTCGATGGAGCAGCAAGAAGGAATTTGTCAGACAAAACTGTCAGGAGAACCTGTGAAGTGAGTAACTAACTCTTCAAGCTATAAGAGGAAGCAAAAATATTTTTAAATTCCAGTAGCGCAGCCTGGGAGAAAGTTCTTTTGTAGCCCCAACCCAGTCAAACCTGAATGAGTGAACAATGTCGGACGTACTCAGCTCTGATTCCCACCTTGCATGCTTTGTGTTCTCCACAACTGTATTTCAATAGGAACAAGCAAACAAACAAAAAATCCACCCTCCTGTTTTACAGTAAACAAAGGAAAGGCTACTGTAATTAGCTCATTCTGTTGTGTTAGCCATGTGACAGCTAAGTTAGCCATTTATGGGTCCTGTTGCCTTGAATTAAGTTAGTTGATATTCTATCTATGAAATAAATGGTATTTTGCAGTATTCGTGTAAAGGAAGAATTTAACAGGCACTCATGCAAAGTAGATACTTTAGTTATTTTTTATCAACTTGTGTTTACTTTTCCAAGTTAGAGGATATGCTTTTGAAACAAAAATGAACTCACGACTGATAATACTACTATAACTTTCCTGTATTTAAAGTCGTTGAGCTGAAAACTTTTAGGCTTTTCACTGTATATTTTTATATGTTGTTCAGATTATGTAAAATCAAGAGGAGATTTAATTTGGTACAGGAGGCAAAAGGTACTGATAAGATGTTTAGCTAAACAAAATAACAAGGCTTGAACAATGGACAAGGGAAAAAATATTAGCTGTTTATTCTGAGTTTAACTGAGGAAAATATGGGGAAAACAGAGATGGAAAGGAAAAGCTTGCAGACACAAAGTATGAATAAAATATTTTTCTAGCAGCAGAAGGGTAGAAAGCCAGACTAGGAAGTAGGGAAGGTCTAGGTACTTCTTTTGTGTTAAGAGAAAAAGAGTTTTTAATGAGTTCTGTTTGACAAGCTTTTACTGATCCAAGCTAGGACAATTTAAGAGGTTATCACCTCCAGCTGTCCATCACATCCATTGAGTGGCGCTTACAAGTCCCAAAACTGGCTGAAGAGCAGTGGGTCTGGTCCTAAGGTGCTGCAATTCGAAGTCTAGCATATTAATGCAAATGATCATTGATTTTAGTCTGTGTTAATATATTGATCTATGAACTACCATGGCTAAGAGCTCTGATTCATGATCGCTGTGGGATTTAGCAGCGCTTAGGGGCAGAAGCCAATTGAGCCATCTAAGCTGAGAGCAAAGAGAGGCCACGACACTAGAGGATGCCACTAAGAGTTAAACTTGGTTTGTCTGACCAGCCAGAGTCACGGCAGGGATAGTCCCTGGGTGTGCATGGGGGTGATTTGCTTGTGCTCCTGGAGGGTTTTGCAATGACAGTTCATATAACAAATTTGGGGTTTGGGGAGGGGGAATGTCATTGGCTTACCTCTGCACAGCCCACCGGTCTCAGGCCAGTGTGGCATCAGCTTTCACTTTTGCTGGGTGCCAACAAAATCAAAAAGTACTTTGGAAAAGTAAACAACCTTCCTTGTGTTGGCCATTGATGAGCTGCTGGCTGCAGGCTCAGGCTAGCCAAGCATTCGTGGGGATAAGCTATACTATATAATAGGCAGAGTGAGGTCTCAAAAGCATAACTGAGCCACTTCGTTCCAGATTTAGGTGTCCTCAACACACCTAATACAGAAGTGCTAGCTGCATATACTGTACTTACAGGCTTCTGGGGTTTGTGTGTGTTTGTGGTCAAACTGGGTAAACCCCAGTGTTAGAAAAGGTAATGCATTCCACCTTAACGTTCACAAAGCCAAGAAAAGTTTACATTCCAACAGTAATGATAATATACTGCCTCCTCCCTATAATAAATTTAAATGGATGGCATATGTCTTTTTGTAAGGAATAATTTTAAGTAAAAAGATTCAAATTGCTGAAAACTTAGCAAAACAATTCCCATTTTACATTTTTTAATTTGTTTTTTTGAAGACTGTGAATTGAAAAAAGTAAATGCTTCCCTTACTGTAATACTGATATTGGAAGATTTTTTTTTTTTTTGTTATTTTGATACAAGGTTGTATTACAGGTGATCTGAAAGTGTGAAGGGGGGGAGGGATATCGCTTTTTAAATTTTATTACATTTAAAGATGGAATAAAAATATTGTTAGTGTGTCATTATTATCTGTTTACAATACAAATATATTTGTTTCACTGACCTGAAGTATTCCAGAGAGTATGAGGGGCTTTATTGCTGATAACTTCAGAAATATTTGGGAAGTGGACATGAGGGCAGACAGTCAGGTTGTAGTAAATGAAAAAATTCTGTAAGAATGTTCTCGTTACCCTCTCTAGGCTGTGAGGCTCCTTTCTGAGGCTTGAATTCTCCTTGTCCATCATCATCATGAAACTATGATAATCTTCAAAGGGAAGTTGTGAGATCATCAGTTATAATCTAACGATGCACTTTGGTACGTAGAAGGGTGTGGAAGTACTCATAATTAAAATTGCAGCTTACGTGATGTAGCACTCTATTAATTGAAGACCATAACATTTTATTTTCTATCCAAAGGTCAAAGAGTATTGTTCTTGTTTTTTGTTTATCCCCCAGAAAACTCTTAACTTTGTAGAGAAAATATTCCTCTAAATGACTTGTCTTTCATTTTCTGATCAGGTTTGGTATATTCTTTTGTTCATCTCAGTTACCATACTGCAGTGACAAAGGACGAGCTGTTTCACACCTTTGCTCTTACTATTGATTTTTCCAAATATATTTTCCTGTTGCTATCTATAACAGCAGCTATGCCTTAGCAATAATAATAATAAGAATAAGAATAAGAATAATAAATTCAATTTAGAACATAGATATTTCATAATGTGGAAAAAACTAAAGGAACACTGGATTAATAGGGTCATGTTCAGTGAAAAAGGCCCTCTCAGGTCACTGAGATTTCTTCTTGAGGATGTTCCTTGCATGCACTGAAACATTTACAGGTTTTGCCCTGGATGGCATGTGACTTTTAATCAGAATTATCACTACAGTTGCAATTAAATTGGAGCTATTTGAGTACATACTTATTTCAGAATTCATCTAGTAAAAATCTCTTGTCTTTCTTGATTATGAAGGATGATCATGAAAAGCCCTGCAAGGTTCAGAACTTAGAGGTAAATAATAAAATGAAACTTTTAATTATTAGCTTTTAAATTTTGATGGTGTGATGTTAGTGAAGAGTGAAAGGGATTGTGTTTTCTGAATGGGAAGTTTCTCCTACCTATTTTGAAATGAATAGTCTGGACTTTTTTCTTTTTCCTTACTAATAAAAGAAAGAACATATTAACAATATCACAAATAGGGCATCATTATTTGTTGCATAATAATTTATATTTACTTTTTTCCAAATCTGGCAAAAAGCCCAGAAAAATCCAGGTTCTGACAATGTAGTGTAAATATGCACATATCTTTGTAAATATAAGATAAAATAACTCGAATAACTCAAAGAAAGAGCGCATATATATATGTAGGCTTTTAACAGAATGGCCAAAATACAGCAAATCTGCCTTTCAATAATTACACCCTCAGGCTTCTTAAATTATGGCAGAAACTCATTCAGGAGCTGTTATTAGCTGAGAATCAAGAGGCATGCATTTTTTAATTCTCCTGAGAAATTCTGATTCATACTCCAGCGAAGAAATTTCTTGGGGAATTTTGAAGAGAAAGAGGGAATTCACTAAATCTGGGAAACATGATGTATGCTGCATATTTGCTTTTATAAGAATTTGTGGAGTTATGGAGATAAAGGTGATTCTAATATATCAAGAAATGCACGTCTTCCATCTTCTGATGTAAAATTTGCCGTTGCTCCTTTTAATTCAACTCAAGTATTTGTATACAAAACAAAAAATTATATTCCATTTTTTAATATGAAAATACATTTTTCTTCTGGGGCATAGAATCAGAACGCAGGGATTTTGAGACAAAGTAGAGATCTCCACTGATTTGCTGTGGAATGTGCTGAAGCGTAGCTACAGGTACAATGTTTTCTGTTGGCAGCAGCCTGTGTAAAATAATTCAGTATAGAAGCTTTATGTTTTGCTCCTCAGATGCAGTGCAAATGGGGTTATTTTAAGTTTTTATTCATTGTTTTGCTTTCTAATTTTTGTGGTGATCACTTAATAGAAGATTCGATTTATGTAGTAACTCAGAAGAGCTGAGAAGGATTTTAAGTTAGTGAAAGGAATAATGCATTTCAGCAGGTCACGTATTTGGTTTGGGGATTTCCTTACGTAAATCCTTCTAATTCAGTTTTCGTTTATTTATCTGTACCAAAACATTACATTTTGTTTGTTTACAAGTAGCTGATATGAACACTATACATTACTCTGCCTTCAATGTTCGCAACTTGTACGGTATTGAATGGAACATGAGGCAGTTTGCCCTGTGGCTAAATTTGGCTGGATGTCTCCAGATAGCCACTGCTGGTTTTTGAAAGAATTGAACTTTTATACATATATTCATATTCTTCCTTCACAGTCACACTTTTCTACCTTAACTACAAAGGAAAAAGGCTATTTTGCTATTCTGATTCCTTTCTAATTCATCCGCAGAACAGTTTACTTTATTAATTATTCATTACAGGGAAATCAACCATGATTTTGAAGCTTAAAAAGAAACAGTAGGAAGAATGTAATGCTAACTAGGTTGTGAGCAGAAGGTCCAGGGCCTATCAAATCAAACTTTATACAGTAAATTAACTCTCAAAACATAAAAGTTCTTCAGATGGAAAGGGCAATGATGAATTGTTTTAAGCGAGAACGTAAGACCAGGGTCTACTAATAAAAAGTCCTGACCCATGAATGTTCAACAATCTGCTAATCTCAATTGAGCAGAAAGATTGCCAAATTTGAAATGCACTGGCCAGATGATTGAGTCTTATTTCCACCATATACACATGGTGGAAATAACTCTATTAGCATTCATATGCATCAAAACTTTTATGTTTTACAAGGCTCTTCTTCAAGGATCTGGAGCAAAACTGTTACCAGGAGATGCTGTTAAGAAGCCCATTAACACAATTGGAAAATGGATGCAGCAAAAGTATTGAGGTTCAGTAAGGAGGAAAGGAGATAATTATGGTACAGCAAATGCATATTACAACATTTTGGCTGGAAAAATGATGTATAGTTGACTTGGTCTGCTAAAATGCAGTAACACTTTTGCAAATAAATGGGATAGATCACAGCCTTTTTAAAAGGAAGGAATTTATTGAAAAGTAATACAAAATTTAGCTGGCAGTTGATAATATAAAGATACTTTTTACATGTGAAAGTTAAATTTATTTTTTTAGTTGCTTTGAGTGAAGTCTGATGAAATGAAATGAAATGAAATGAAATGAGCCCAGACTCAGTGGGTTTTTCATAGCCTGAAGGTATTCTTAGCATTTATGTTGACATTTGGAATTGGTTTAGACTTTAGCAAGCCGTGTAACAATAACCTGTAAAGATGCTGTACTAGCATATTTTCAGTTAACCATGAAGTTATGCAGGTAAGTGTTTATGAAGAGCTTTCTTCCAAAATCAAAGTCTGACGAGCCTTTAGTAATCTTACCTTTTTTTTAAACAAATAGTAGCTGTCGGTGTTCCTTTATCTATGTGGGCAAAATGGAGAATATTGCAGGAGATGTTATGATCGAGGCCAGTCAGCATCCAGAAGTAGTTTCATACACGTTCTGTGTTGCCTCCTGAAAAATAACATTAAACCTTATTTTCTTTCTGCTTCCTTTCTTAACAATTAAAACCAGTAGAACCAATATAGTATTGCTCAGAAACTGTTGTTGAACTAGAACAGTGCAAATTGTCAATGGAGAAAGACAGATGCAGTGATAACTAGATTATTGCATGTAAAATAGTGTCGAGAAGAAAAAATTTGAAATTAGAGGTAGAGCAGAGTATTCTGAACTGCACTTCATGGGGAAATCCACTAAGGACTTCCTCATTAGGTGCAGAAAATAAAATGGAAAATAAATGCTGAGGGCTTCTTGAACATCTATAACGGATGAACAGCATACCAGCATGTAATATAATAATTTTGCCTGGTGATCTAGAAAATCCTTGTGTATTTCAATTTTAAATATGAGGGTATGCACATTATCTAAAATGAAAACCTCCAATACCATACCTTAAGAAGAATTAGAGTAGAAACAAAAATATTTTTTGGAAACCATGAAAATTATGGAAATAGCAGACCAAAAAATCATTCTTCTGTTAACCTTGTGGCTTTTGTCATGCTATCTTCTAACATTCATATGATGAGGTGGAGAAAAAGTCATCTTCTTATTTTTAATGGAAGTGGTGTCTATTAGCCCACAGCAACAAGTGGCATGTTCTCATGGTCCAAAGAAGAGCGGGGCTGTGTCCATCATTCAGCTCCTCCTTCCAGGGAAAAACAAGAAAATAAGTAGTGCATAGCATATTTAGCATAAATTGTTACCTTGCTCAGATCATTTTTTGACTAGCTGGGGCTAATTTAATCTTGCTTTATTTTTTGTGCTTTTTATTCCCCCTCCCTCATTGCTGCGCACTGATCTTTTGGCTCCTAGCTCCTAACTTTTAATTTCCTTCAATGAGCTTTTTGCAGAAGTCTGTGCATGTTCAACTAGATAAGAAAACCTGGTGATGCTGAACTAAAACTGTGTCTTTTTCCAATGTTCTTAGGTGCCTAATGAATAAGAACGTCTGCCTCGAGCTGAAAACCAGGAGGTGTCCTTAATGTAACTGGAGAATTTAAAAGTACTGGTGGGAAGGATTTGTTATCGTGATACCAGGTAAGCGAACAGTCACATGAGGGACCAGGGGTATCAGCACAGGAGCTAACAGTGACTTCTCTGAGCCACAGTGATCCTTGGCTGTTTCAAATACCTTGACAAACCAACTCCCTTTACAGGTTTTTGTACATCTCATGCTGTTTAAATCCTGAGGGTGGAAAGAGATTGTTTAGATCCATGCTTCTAAATTCAGATGCATGAGTGATTAGGTTAGATTCTGGGACCCAAAGAAATGCATTTCAGCATTCAGCTTGACCCATTAACCTACCATGTTTTTTCCAGAGCCTGAGTCTGCTGTTCTGCATGACCAACAGGACATGCCGCAAGAATAACTCGATATTTTTTAGGTTTTTCAGCTTCGGAGGATTAGTGGGATTAAGTCCTAGAGTTTGTTCTAGGTTTGAGATGGCTTTTACAAAACCTGTTCTTAATCAGTGACGAGCAAATGAATTGTCAGTCAAATATTTGTACCGTTCAGCAAATTTAATGTTTTGATCTTATCTAATTCAAACAGCCACTGTATTTGATCATTCTGCGGGAGCTAATATATTGTGTTTGTATTGGAAACTGAATTAGGAGGTAGCAATGTCTCTATAAAAGCCAGAATATACCAACCATGATACCTGAAAGCGCTTTATACCAGAAGCGTAAAGTTCACATACTCAAATCTGACTGAATAATCAACCCAAAAAGTATTTTATGAGTGTGTGCATAGAAAAGCTGTGTGCTGCATTTTTTCCATATGCAAAATGAATAAGTAAAATGGAAGTTGGTTTTTCCCGCTCTCCCAAAATAAGATAATCTCAAGTGTTCTTCCAGAGAAAAATCAACAGGCACCTTGGAAAAAGTTGAAGGACACAGCTGTAACTTTTTCATTTCCAATTATGCAACTTTTATTTTGGTAGAGCAAGTGTGTTTCACTGATAAGAACGACTTCTAAAATATAATTGAATATTTAACTTTTAGTATATGTGTAAGTTGGTTTATTATTCCTTCTCAGACATAATATATAACATTTTACATCAGGAATACATTTTTTCAGACCAGGTCTTTTATAATCAAACCTGTTTCACAGTTTAATCTTATCATTATATTACAGTCCAATACTCTTAACATTTTTATTGTTAATCGGAAGTTGGCAAGATTCAGTATCGTGTAGCTCTTCCTTGCTTCAGAAATACAATATCCTGAATCAAAAAATGGAAAAAAAATATCTCTAAGATATTTTCTATAATATAATAATTCTAATAAAAAAAGTAGCACCGGGGGAAGAATCTGGTAATCCGACTCAAAGTTATGAAATTCAATGATTTTTGAGAAATATTATTTTATTGGCTAAGTTTATGTATTAGATTGGTCTGAAATGATAATGAATTTTCTTTCATAGGTGCTTTTTGCTGCATTTGATTTTATGACTCACTATTAAAAGTGGTAATATTGAAAACTAAGCTAACAAACACTTTGGCAAAAATTTTCTTGCTATGTGAATTTGCTTTTGAGATTCTTCTTGCTAGCCTTCTGTGTTACTGTTTGTGCAATGGCATTTTGCTGGTTTTAATGTTTACAGTCAGAATTGCAGGCAGGAATTTGTAATGAGCCTTTGGACTGAATTTGTTAAATAAGTTCTTTCCCATACATTACTCATTTAGTTCTGATGGCTACAACTTTGAAAATATGTTTGAACCTCCTTAATACAGTTAAGCAGTTTTGTTAATACTTGGAAATACTTATGGATGCGAATTAATAGCTTTTTTCTTAGTCTTGCTTTGAAAAGGTCAAAATAAAATCAATGTGGATGACAGTACCTTTTTGCCCTAAGTGATTATGACATTTGGGGTTACAGATAGATGATGCGATATCAGCTGGTATCAGCTATAAGCACAAATGTTTCTAACGCATCTCTGAACTTTTTGGGTGCAAGCAGCTGAAGTGGTGACACTGCTTCAGACACATAAAGAATCAGTACTATTCCAATAAATAAAAAACAGATCGTTGCTGCAACCATTCTGAGACTTCTAACACTGTAGATCTCCCACGGGTAGCACCTCCTCAACTGATTATGTGTGGTGGTTAAAATCAATAGCAAAAACGTATGAACCTCCTGTTACTGTCTACTTCAAGGCTGTAAAAAGGTCTCTGATGTATCCTTGATAATTTGAGAACAGATAACAACCCTCTTTTAACTCCTTACTGTCAGATATAGCAAAAGTATCATAAAGATATTTTCTTAATTAACAGTTAGAGAAGTTATTCCATGCTTTATGTTTAAGTGCAAATGCAGATATATTTACTATTGTAATTCCATAGCTGTTACAGATAGTACACTTGATACCTAGGGCAGCCTCCATAATCTGTAGTAGCCTTCTGGTGCATTAAATCATGAACGTTTTGGAATTGCCTAAAATGTCATTTCTCATTTATGTATGACATTATAAAGGTCAAGGTAGTCCAAAACTTTCATTATAAATATATATTTTCTTCCTTGGAAAACAGTATGTCACTTCTAGTGTTACTTCTTGATAGGTTTCTGTACCATAAGTTTCATAGGATTTTACACAGTTCTTTTTTTGGTTGACTAAAAGGATGATTTTGGCAAAAAAGGGTAACTTTTGAGAACTGTAAGTTAGCCCAAACTAAATCTTGTAAAAGTTTTGTAGGCTATTAAAGAAACATTTGCTGCTGCAAGAAACCTCATGTCTGGAATATAATTGGTAGTCATAATCTGACTAACCATTGCATCTTTTCATATGAGAATATACATTTGCATTTTTTTTCAAGTGTAAAATTGAAAGCTGTAAGTTAAAAAATAATTTAATCTGTCATGCTACAACTGTGCCATCTAATTGTCTTTTTTGTTTCATTTGCCCAGAGAAACACTGTTTGCAAAACACCCTGGCTTGTCACAAGTTCTGTAGAGGAAGCAAGAAAGCAGTGTTGGGGGTAAACACGAGAAAAACAACACTTACCAATGATGAACAGGTCAGACTTTTTTTTCATTTTTAATGATGGTGCTCTCTTGATATCAGTGACTCTCTCTGTAGGACTCTTCAAACTAGAGGTCTGCATCAGCCCTACTTTCTTAAAGTGAGAGCTTTTTATTTCTATCCAATCTTCTCAAATTACAGTTGCTCTGATGATGCTTTTGCTTTTTATATACATAACGTACTTGGGATATTTCTTAGTTACCAGAGATTAATTACTAAAAATATCACACAGAGATTATATTGCCCTAGAGGAAGGTGACTTCAGGCTTTGAAAGCTGAATTTACCTGAAGCCTTGATTTCCTGGTCAGAATCATTGACTCATAGAATCGTTTTGGTTGGAAAAGACCTTTAAGATCATCAAGTCCAACTGTTAACACTGCCAAGTTACCACTAAACCATATCCCTAATTGACATGTCTTTTAAATATCTCCAGGGATGGTGACCCCACCACTTCCCTAGGCAGCCTGGTCCAATGCTTGATAACCCTTTGAGGTTTGACATTTTCCTAATATCCAATCTAAACGTCACCTAGAGCAACTTGAGACCATTTCCTCTTGTCCTATCACTTGTTACTAGGGAGACAAGACTGACTCCCACCTCACTAAAACCTCCTTTCAAGATCTCCCCTCAACCTCCTCTTCTCCTGGCTAAAGAATCCCAATTCAGATGCTCAGATGCCCCTCATAAGACTTGCTCTCCAGACCCCTCACCAGCTTCGTTGCCCTTCTCAGGGCACGCTCCAGCACCAAAATGTCTTTCTTGTAGTGAGGGTCCCAAAACTGGACACAGCACTCAAGGTAAGGCCTCACCAGTGCTGAGTACAGGGGGACAATCACTTCCCTAGTCCTGCTGGCCACACTATTCCTGATACAGTCCAGGATGCTGTTGGCCCTGGGCACACTGCTGGCTCAGGTTCAGCAGGCTGTTGATGAACACCCCAGCTCCTTTTCTGCCCAGCAGCAGCTTTCCAACCGCTCTTCAATCCTGTAGCACTGCATGGGGTTGTTGTGACCCAAGTGTAGGATGCAGAATGGGGGACACCTTGGGCACCCTTATTTAGGCTGACTGGAATGAAACAGAAGCAGGGCTTTTTTCTCTTCTCATAACTGGATGGACTGTTTATGTATCTATACATACATAAATATAAGTAATGTATGTGACATATGCATATAAAATTGTTGCATAAGGTAGTAATTTTGTATTCAGTAAAAACATTTTAATCAAAATCTGTATTTAGATATGGGAAGAATTTAGAGATATTATGACCATACCATTCTAAATGAATTGGTAAAATAAGATGTATTTATACTACTATATAAATAGGAATCTGATGTGTTGAATGGAATATTTTTACTTGTTACAGATGAGTGATACTACTGAGTGATCTCATCGCTTACAAATATCAATAAGATCAAATTTCTTTCATTTAACAACTCAAAATTCAAATGACTTCTATTGTGCTGTATAAACATGGAGCTCACTGATATTTTATGAGTGGTGAGAGTGTTCTAGTGGACCTCATTATTCACAAAATATCGATAAACCATTTATGCAGTTCAGCAAGCCAGAAGAAAAACTGAACTATGAATTTAAATTATATGAAAATAAAAGGATATAACATAATGTGAAAGAAACTGCACAATCGAGAAGAATAATCTCAGCTTTAGTCCTTTAAACATGAGATTACTTAATATTATATTGAATTTCCATTGATTTAAATGTTACTCAAGTATATAAAGTTAGCCATGCTCCAGGTTCAGCAGGGGTTCTTAACTCCTATTTACTTTCATAACCTCCTGCTGAAATCATGTGATTAGTCATTTGCAGTATCAGACTGTTTCACGTGGTTTTCTGTACACATCATTTGTTTCCCCTTTTGATTTCAGACATAAAATTGGCTTTTTATTAACTCCAGGTTTTCAGAAACAATGAAGTGTTTATAAGCACAAGTCCTCTGCTGAACGTTATAAAATAATGGTTCTTCGTATTTTTGTGGTTCTTTTTTGTTGCAATTACACATACATACGTACAGCAAGAGGGTCCTTAAGAAAACAGGTTTGTCACAAAGGAACTGAAATAACGTTTTATCTCTTGTCTGACCAACCACTATGCAGTTCAAAATGTATTACATACTGACCTGCATACAGAAATGCTGGAAAAGGTTAACATAAAAAAAGTTTCAAGGGAAAGATAGTTATTTACCCTCAAATAGCTAATTTTTACTTATTATTGCAATACGGTTTGGTAAAGAGCTCAGGATGTCCACATGTACTTCAAAAAGTCTTTGCACGGAACACTGATGCTCACCAATTTCTTCTCCCACCCTCTTGATTTATATTTTCAATACTTAATAAAGGAAGAAGAACTGCAAGGCTGAGTCTGACGGCTGATTCTGGTGGGACTTTTGATCTTCCCTTCTCTTCGGAGCTCCTGACCTGTTTGCATTTCACTGGCAGGTAATAACACTTCTATCTCCCACAATTGCTGGTTATGCCCACTTCACTGTCTCTGCATTAGTAATAACACTGGTAAAGCTCTCTGTCTTTGCGTCTTTGATGCTGTTGTATGGCTAAAAACACAATCTTCAAACGCATTTCAGTCTGGTGAGAAGCGGCTTGCTTGCTGGTTTCAAAAAATGAAAAGGTCCTTTAACAAGCAATAAGGAGAGAAATGAAAAAAATATTTGGACAAATGTTTCTTTTGCAACCAACAGACTAAAGTTGCCTCAATTACATTTTGCTCTTGTTGTCTGTTACCAATATTGCTAAACACTATATCATTCATGGTTTAGATATTTCTAAAATATCTATGTTTCTACCTACGTATAACAAGTTTTTTTGGTTTTTTGTTTTTAATTTTGCAACTTTAGTTTGACCTAGTCTAAGTATAGCTTAGGAGAAGAAGATCTGAGATCTCTAATATCCTTAAGACTATTTTTTTCTAATTTTCTTTATCCATATGCTGGGGTTCAATCTCTTCTGTGTACTTAAGCTGTGTCTTCATCTGTTCACACATAGGTCAGTCTTATGGCTCTGGTCACGTATTTCTATAAAGCTATCCTTTAACTTATTAACAATATGAATCATCATGTTTAAGAAAATCTAAAAGAAGGAGAAATCATTTAATAATAAAACAACAGTAGCATCAACAAAATAACATAAAATGACTTTGTAATGCTTCAGCAGCCCCATCTCTCCATTATCAATATAACAAGATAAAGGGAAATTGGAGTCATGAATTATTCCATTTTTCAAATACGTCCTTATGAAAAACTAACCCTGGAACCTGATTATAAGTTATAAAGAAAATAAATTAGATTGTACCACATTAATGTATATTACATTTTGTCGTCAGGTCAAGAGCAAGAAAGAGCAAACTGATTTTTATTTTTTTTTTCTATATATCCAACAATGTTCCTTGCAGATTTTTCTCTATAGGCTTATCTGATAAATCCTTTCATCCATAGTCCTGCAGATGCAAGAATAACTACAGATCTGGGAAGTATGGAAAATATTGAAAAAATAAATACATTTTTATTTTAGCGTACATTTAGATGAATGGGCACATAGGAAATACAAAGTTTACAACCTAAGTTTACATAAGAAAAACAAAGGCATACATTAAATACAATTCTCAAGAGATACCAGGATTAACAGCAAGCATTGTATGTTGTTATTAGAAGAAAGTGAAAGAAAATGTTGGTCCAGTACTTGAGAAAATTATCAGCAAGCAATGCCAATGAAAGCTGATTATTTAATTTTCAGTTCCAACTAGAAAAGGGATCTAGTTAGCACAGTTACTATTGATTATCAGAAGAAAGGTCTCAAGCCTGTAATTACATAGAAACAAGTTACTGAAAATTTAGGTTTTTAATTTAGGTGCTGTCAACCTCATGGGGCCCCATCAGCTTCATCCTAGGGTGCTGGGAGGTTCTCAGGACCTGAGTGGGCACAGCCCTGTGTTACCCAGTCTCGACACGGTGCTTTGAGCAGCAGGTGGGACTGGAGACCTCCCAAGGTCTCTCCCAGCCCAGGGTGTTCAAGGTCCTGCCCAGCGCCTGCACTTTTACTGTGCCCTCGTTGGAGAACTGGAATGGTACAGGTTAACTGAACAGAACCTACAAAATAGATGAAAAGAAAGAAATGACTAAAAGAAAGGGTTTAGAAGGTAAGATTGAATAAATCAAGGTCTAGTAAAAAGGGCAGTCGCAGATGTTCTCTCACTTCAGACTTGCTGCAGTACAGCCACACCAAAATTTGCAATCAATTGGCACGTTATGCAGAAAGACAATAGAAAAAAAATCCATTCTTTTCTTTGTCTCCTGAAAGTTATTTCATGAAAACAAAAAAAACCCCAAACCAAACAACACCTCCCCCCCCACCCCCCCCAAAAAAAGCCCTACCCAAATAAGCACATTTAATATATATGTGCAATAGTACAATATCTAAGAATGGTCTGCTATTCTTTTCCACTTATTGGAAGATCCTGTAAATTCTCCAAATTTTGGCATGCCTCCTCATTTCTTAATAATTTCTGTATTAATTTCTCATCTAAATGTTTATTCCACGTGTGTTCTAAAACAAGGATTTGTAATATTGCTTGGAATAAAACGTACACTGTCTTGGTTATCCACAAAGCCCCTTTTCATTTACCTCAGTGAGAGACAGTATATTATGTTAAAGGTCTCTCTGGGTTTTGATGAGCAAGGGATGACGTTCTTGTAGAGGAAAGTCAAGTGATTCAAGTAGCAATGTTTGATGGCCGTAAATACTCCTGAGCAGGCAGCTCGGCAGCCGGCCTGTGAGGAAACAAGCAATGATGGATTTGGAGAACAGGCAGGGAAAGGAGCAACAGATGGGCAGCAGCGCCAGTGGCTTCTCTGGAGACCATGGCTTCCCTTCTTTTCACTGTTAGATCACAAAATATTAAGGACGTTAAGATGGAGACGTGATTGTATTCTTTTAAGCTGAAGTCTATAACCATTTCTAGCTGTCCTGTGGCCAGTAAAAGAGTCTCTGTGGCTCTTCCCACTTCAGTGCGTGGTACGAAGGGGGCTGACAGAGTCACAAGTTCTAGTCACAAGTTAAAACTAAAATACTATGAGCCATCACTCAGATTAATTTGCCTTCATAAGATAATCCTTTTGAACAGAAGTTGTTTGGGTTTCTACAGTTGCCACTGAATCCAGGTGAAAATGATAATTCTCTGAGAAATGCTGTGTATTATCAGTTTGGTGTAGAATTGGGCTCTTTACTCAGCCTCTAAAATTCTGCTGCTGAAAAGTAACCTTAAGTGTTTCTGATTGAAAGCTAGAATTAAAAAGTGACAGGAACATAGCTGCAAATATGCTAGCATGACAAAGTTAAAGTGATGTTTGACATCTTGAGTTTACCAATACCTAAAAGAATGACGAAAGAAAAGGGGGGGCCTAAACCAGCTGAAAGAAATGGGTTGACAAGAAGAATAGGTGCTCCTTCCATGCAAGGAACAAAAATGTGAAGGATAGGTTTTTTCTTTTTTTTTTCTTTTTTTTTTTCCATAGGTGTCTAGCATATGCTTCATAAGTTATAGAAAATAGTGCAAGGGGATTTTATATTCCCCCATACGATGATGGTCTAGACCCTGGCAAGCTCTCAGTGGAAGACAAAGATTAAGTTAAATTTTTGCAAGACTCTTAGGATTTGACCAAGACCCCTTAATATGCTCAGTTTGCTGTTAGAATTAATTGCTGGCAATCTTGAATCTCTTATGTACTGATTAGCCTTTTCTACTAGACTGTCAAATTACTGCAGCCTCAAAGCACAAACTTTACATTCTATTTTCTGAGCCTTTTTCTTTAATATGGTCTTATGTTAAACAATAGCCAGTGACTGCTGTTTGTGTAAATCGCTGCCTCAACATTAAAAAAAAACAACAATCTCTTAAAATGAGAAATGTTACTATGGAAGAGGTTTTCCTAGTTAAAGAGGACAACTAGTCCATGTGGGAGTGACATGCTTAAAGAGCAGGCTTCAGTGTCTGAATCTTAGGAAATAAGAGAAACGAAGAGCTACTTACTTAGGGCTGGTGTGGTGAAACATCCTCCCTCTGCCGACTAACAGCATTACATATGTAAGTGCTCATGAATAAGTGATGTTTCTCTGTGCAGGGCTTGTGCTCCACTTTCATCTTCGGCTGGAGTTCTCGTCTTGTTCCCAGTCTCCACAGAGAGAGGCATTCAAATTCCAGAGACTGGAAAGCCACCCTCAGGTCGCTTAAAACAGCAGCTGTGCTGAAACATGAGTAGAGAGACTGGTTTTGTAGGTGTACGTATATACCATATTGCACAGATTGCATATATATATATATATATATGAATTTGTGTGTGTGAGATGCACTTACACATGTGCTTAAACCCCCATTCCCTACTTTGTTCTATATGAATCTCTGTACGTAAGCAATAATCAGTCCCAATAAAAAGTAAATTTAGATGTTTCTGGGAAATGTCTGCTGAGGCTTCTGTGGTTCTGCCCGAGTACAAGCAGAATGCTGAGAGCTCATATGGATAATACATACAAATGGCTTTGAACACATTGTATTATTTTTGCTTATATTCATATACAATCGATTTAATTCTGTAGATTATGAGGAAGAATGATGCATAATTGTATTCAGCTGTATAAAGCGATTATCACTTGAGTGTGGGTACTTGAGAGCCCTTCTTGAGAGCGGGTACTGAACGCAACACGGTATAAACTACTGTAGCATTATAGGAATATGCATTATGTTGCTTAATGCTGAACCCACTCTAAGCAGGAAATCTGAGCATCAGTCTTCTGTTAGCAGGTTGACACTGTATTTTGAAGAAACAGTGAATAGTGTGTGATACTGGAGGAGCTAACTGTATGTGGACCAAGAAGTAAAATAGTCCACATCAACACTCAAAGACAAGAGAGCATTTGCATAAAAATATAAAATTATTGGAGGAGAAGATTAATAAGAATTGTTAATAGGGATCTGCCATTGTCATTGGTGTTTCTTCGGCACTAAATATGAAGAAAGTTTCAAACTAATACTGTGCCTATAAAAAACATAGGAACTGACCTCTGTTTCTTCGTAATTCCTCTATTAGTTTCTTTAATTGACACACATAGGAGGTTTTTGTTTGTTGTATTTTCCATGTTTACAATGGGATGGATAGTTAAACAACTAAGAAGGGCTGGAACAAAGATAGGAAATTAAAGGATGGAAAAATTGGGCAGATGCCAGTAAGTCTTCAACAGTGGGAGAAGTCCCAGTTTCTAAATAATTGCTTTTGCTTTTCACAGGTGTGCTACGAGGATCAAGTCATAGAATCATAGAGTGGCTAGACTTGGAAGGGAACTTAAAGCTCATCTAGCTTCATTTCCCTCCGCCATGGGCAGGGACACCTCCCACAGGACCAGCCTGCTCAAAGCCTCATCTAACATCGCTTTCAACACCTCCAGGGATGGGGCATCCACATCTTCTCTGGAAAACCTGTTCCAGCATCTCATCACCCTCACAGTAAAGAATTTTTTCCTAATACCTAATCTAAATCTCCCCTCTTTCACTTTAAAACCATTACCCCTTGTCCCATCACTACATACCCTTGTAAAACATCCCTCCAATATTTCTTGCAGGTCACTTTTAAGTACTGAAAAGCCACTATAAGGGCTTCCTGAAGCCTTCTCTTCTCCAGGCTGAACAATTCCAACTCTCTCAGCCTGTCTTCATAGGAGAGGTATTTCAGCCCTCTGATCATCTTTGTTGACCTTGTCTTGCTCCAACAGGCCCATGTCCTTCTTATGCTGGGGGCCTGAGAGCTGGACGCTCACAAGAGCAAAGTAGAAGGGCAGAATCGTCTCCCTCCACCTGCTGGCCACGGTTCTCGTGATACAGCCCAGGATACGGTTGGCTTTTGGGGCCAGATCTTCAAAACTGTTTGTCATCTCTTGCCATTTTTTACAAAAAAAGAAGAAAAAAGGTAAGGCTGAAAAAAGAATTTTATATGTGTTTTGAGGTTATAAGGAAAGTTACCAAAGGCCCCAATTTAAAGATTTCAGAGCTGTGAACAAGAAATGAAATGTTCCAAGATTTATGAGGGGTTGGAGTTCAGTGAATGTGTGTCTCAAGAAATGACTTGCATTTTAATGAAGTGTATTACACTTGAGAGGCAATAGCTTGGTTATCCTTTCTGAACAATGACTTTGACTGTATGCAGCTGTCAAAGAGAGCTCATTATACCAGAGAAGTTATAATTCAGCTCTATAGATTGCTATGATGGCCTCCAGTTCATGGTGTGCTTCTAAAGACAGTGGGACCAGCAGTGAGGGGCATCCAAAGTGGTAATTACTTGTGGGAAATAGCTTCATGGTTTCAGCTTTCAATTCAAAGGGCTTTTTTCAAGAACTTTTAACTCGGTCTATGACCTAAAACCTTGAGGCTGCACTACAACTTTGCACAGCAGCTAAAAAAAGTTGAACCTGCCATATTGTACAGATTGAAAGAAAGCTTTTAACACGTATTTCCTCTGAAGCGTCAGTTAGGAATTTATATTATCTTTGTAAATATTGTGGGCTTGTTTCTTTACATGTTTTTCCTGGCTTGTGGAATTTCTGACTGCTTGCTTTGCTTGCTTGTTTCAACTGTAAATGGTGATTTGCTATTAGTCTTAAAATCATATTAGCGCTTTTGGTTTTGTTTGTTTTCTTTTTTTTTTTTTTTTTTAAAAAGGAAATTCCTCCAAAAAATGTTGTTTTTTCCCTCTGTTGATGCTGTTGTCAGCCAGGGAACTTTGCTTGCTTGATTTTTTTTTCTATTTGTGCTCTGATTGATCACCAGCTATTTCTGCTTTCTGAGTGGATATCTACAACTGCATTGCATATGAAAATATAAAGATGGGTAAGAAGATCTTCCCATTGACACCTGTTTCGTGCGCATGTATGTTTCCAAAGAAGAGCTATCCTCCAAGCCTTAGGCCGGCAAACAAATTTATCACAGCAATATTCCCTGAAAATAATACCGTCAAAAAATAGTATATTCAAGATTAAATGAAACACTACTTGAAATTCTGATACATATTCATAGTTCTGAGGTTTTGTTTATTCATTCAGATTTATTCTTTTTATAGCAACATCCTGCCGGGATTTTTTTACCTCCTACATCAAGGAGTTAAATGAAAATCCTACAACCACAGAACAAAACCAAGCTTAGTTCATATGTTAATGAGTCAGGATAATTGCAGCTTTCCCTAGGTAATCTCAGTGTCAATTATTCATGAACCATTGACAGCAGACATGACATTTCCAACTGACAGCTTTCAGTCGTTTTGTTTACAAGTACCAAATGCTTAAGTATGAAACGTTTGATAGGAGTTAAGCATTGTGATTATTATTTTTTTCCAGGAAAGACGGAAAAATAGGAAACAAAAAAAATGGAGAGAGAGTGAATTTTCCTCGTAAAGTGCAGAAGAGGAGCCTGTTCCTCCCAGTAACCTTCGCAGCCTTGTTGGAAGGAAGCTATTGCTCAGGTACTAGGATCTGATGAACTCCAAAATCTGCGCTGACCTCAGGTAACAATATTGTGAACCATCCTGGTACATAGATAGTGCTGTGCCGTGATAAGGGGAAGGAACCATGTTTTGCTTCCCATCCCCTCAGTGCTTGTTCCCACCTAAGGCACTAAGTGCATATCACAGATACGGTGTGTCTGGAGAACACCACCAGGCTCCTGCTTCGGTTCTGTCCTTTGCTCCATACCCCTTTATACTTTCAAAAAAAAAACCCCTAAAAACAATCTTCTTGATTGTGAAGACTTGACTGTGAAGCTTTTGTGACTCTCCTAACTTAAATGCAAACTTTGCAACCTGCAACGTATAGGTTCTCTCACCAAAAGTTAAATTTTACCCACTAAAAGTTAAATTCCTGTGTATCTTTAAGTGCCTTTGAAACAGTCTTATTGTATGACTGCTGTTCTTATATCTGTGAAGACATTAGAATATTTTCCAATACTAGTACCCTAATTGAAATTAATTGACAATAATACAATAGGGAACAAGTTTTTAAAGGCATTTAAGTGCCTAAAGATGCAGATAGGTACTTAGTGAGGTTTTTCAAAAGATTCTACACACCTGACTCCCATTATGAAAAACTTTCAGGAGTCTCAGTCCATTAATAAGCTATTTTAGTTTTTCAGCCTTCACACTAATTTTGAGATAATGACTATTTAAGAAAATGCTCACCCAGGCTGAGCATTTACATTTTTTCTAACCAAGTTATTTTTCATTTAAATACATCTACTTCTTAGCATAGCATTACAGAGATTCTTGAATTCTTTTTTTTTGAAACAAAAGGTCTGGCAAGGCATAGTGGAAGAACTGGGTTTCAGTAATTAAAGTGGTTGAGTTTTAGGGTGCATCAAAATTCAACGTCCAATACCACGTTTTCAGAAATCCAGTCTCAACTAAAGTGCAGCACCCGAGACATGGACCCAGTTCTCCACACTGTTTTAGCCCATTTCCCCATATTAACTCTAATCTTGCAGCCTGCACTCGTAACTCACTCAGCTAATCCTGCACAGCTCACAAACCCTGGTAGTCCGTATTAAGGCTGGTCCCTCTGGACTCTCACTGCTTCTACAGGTTCAAGACGTATTACTCTTCTCCTTCATTATTTAATTGACAATGTTCAGTTGTCAGATCGAAGAGAGATAATATGGAATTCACCAAAAGCAAAGCTATTTTAATACTGTTGATTATTATTGTAATATTTTCCATGTTCATACCATCTTGTATAGTATGTTCCTTCATCAGTCCTCAAAAAAATGTGGGGTTGTTTTCACTTCAAAGAAGTAGGTAGTTTTGGGGTTCTCTTTTATGGGGGAAGTTTTTAGCATAATTACTTACTTGAAAACAATCCCTGTTTTTTTTACTAGACAGTAAGTTGCAGACAGCAACAAATTTTTTAAATTATTTAAATTAATGCCTTTAAAGTAACTCAGACAAACTATACAGTGAAATACTCTAAAAACATCTATCCCAAAACCTCAGATGTGCTTCTTTCTTTTAACTGTCTCTGGTTTTATATTAGACCACTTGCCAAGTTCCTCTTGTGTCAATGGAGCATGCAGCAAGAAAACCAGAAGTGATCCATGGTACATATGGATTAAATATATATCCCTCGGCACCCTCTTTACTATTTTCACATGTATATGGGGTGTTTACAGTCTCAGCTTTCATGCCTTTTGAAGGTAGAAGGGGAAGGAGGAGAGGAAGGGTCCTCGGGTGTGTTTTGCAGATTTTTTAATCATTTGTGTCTCAAGCTGTTGCTGCAGTATAGTGCAATTTACTTAAAATACCATTGCCATTTTATAAAACCTCAATTAAAATGCCGAGGGAAATAATGCTTCATCCTAGAAAACTCAAAATATATTAATGTTGATAAACCGAACTATTTTCCTTGACTTTTGGTATTGATTGAGTGACTTCTAAACCACTTGATAGTCTAAAAGTATTTCAAATAAAAGGCAAACATGACCTTTTGCCATGATTATGTTCCCCAGATAGTTATTCCTGTTTGCATGCACAGACAAGCAGATACTGTACTGACTTTTAAAGATCTTCTATAGATACTGAAAAAAAAGGTAAAATTTCCTATTCTAAAATAGATAGTAACAACATTAAAAGCATCCCAAAAGACAAGTGAGCAACAACATATTTTTACTTGGAAAAGTTTCATCTCTCAAGTATAAAGCAAAACTAAGTAGTATGGGAAATAATCCAAAGTCATCTGTTTATTTTATTTCATGTTCTGAGCAAAACATGTGATTAATTCTGCCATGTAAATATCTACCATCATCTTCCAAAATCTGGGACAAAAAATAGGCCTTTTTTCCACAAGAATCCTCATTTTTAAATAAACCGTGCAGTGGGAACTCTAGTATCCAATAGCACCTGTGTAAGAATTTTACAATTACTCTTCAATTATTATGAAATGCTAGTGCAGTAGCTCCCTTTTGTTAGATTATTGTCCAGTCATGCATCTATGTTGAATTTCTGATGACTACCTATTGCTAAATTTCTGTGGAATTTCAGTTCAAGGATAAGGTACCACAGGAGATTTCTGAAGCTGATTTCTATTTCAGTTCTCACCTTCTATTTTACAGACTATCCTTAAGGAGACTGTGCTTTTCACAGCAGCCTATGCTCACCTCCACGGGTACACACAGAGTCCTCATCAAACTTGTCCTCAGTTCAAAAAAGGTATGGAAATGAATAGATACATGGGGCTTCTGAAATGTTCTTCATTAACACATTTTTTTTTTCTTTTTTTTCATGCTCTCCAAAAAAGAGGTCAGGTTACTGCTGTTGACAGAGTAAATTATTGTACAGATGTTTTTACAGTGTCTGGAAGAAAGGGTGATGTTTATCTGCCAGCATCTTGAATAATAAGGAAAAAATAGTAAGTATAAAATTACTTTTGAAAAGCAAAAATGTCTTATGCAAATCAAACGGATTAATTTCTCATTCTCTTGGAAAAAGCACTAATCAGTCAGAGTAAGGGGGTCAAAATTTAAGATACAAAATAGCTTAAGCAACCTTTCAAAATAATCATTTTGTATTATTATTTTTTATAACAGCAATAAATGACTGGCTTGATCTTAAAACGTAGCTTTATTAGTTAACATGGCAAATATTGATATTTTGCAAATTGAAAATTGCAAATCACTTTGAAAAACACTGACACTGCTCAATTGACATTTTGTGTTTATTGTTGAGCTGAAAATATAGCTCTTCCCTTATGGATAGTTGAAGTCAGTTTTACAACAGTAGGTTTCATCTTTGCATCTAAATATTGAGTACTTTGCAAAATCAGATCACTTTTTGTTGGGGTGGCTGCGAAAGGTTCTGTGAGAGCTGCGAATCAGTGCCGTTTGGGGCAGTCCTGGCCTAGCCACACGCCAGTGCATAAAGCTGAAGAAGTTTTTCAGGTGGTGTGTGCTTCAATGGACATGAGGAGCAGATAAATTGCTTTTACACAGTGGTAACTGTTCACCAAGAAACTTTAAGGATTGCTCTAAGCAAAGTGTTGTTTAACGTTACAAACGGTCTTTGACCCCTAAGGAACACACTTGAGAAGGAAAAGGAGAAATGGGATAGGGATACCCACACAGTTTGGGCACTGAGCAGCAGCAGCAGCAGCTGGGAGCTGGGATGCTATTCATGGCATCGATGCCATCCATCCTGAATATATACATTATTTTTAAGAATAATGTATTTTAAGGAAATATACACTTATTTCAACTGGGCTTTCACTTTTTTGTGTCAGAAAAATGAAAAACTGCTATCAGTTTTGAATATCTTATTTAGCGTGTGCTTGTTTTGAATCTGTATCAGATCTGATCTGTATCAGATGTCAGATCTGATACTGAAGATTTATATAACTAACTATGTTAATTTTACAACACTGGTATCACCAACATTGTGGTTGAGACCATAGCAGAAATTCCTTATTAGACAAAAGGGACCATGGTTGGGACGGTGGGATCAGGCTACCCAAAGAGCGACCAGCGTATTGGCAACGTTACTGGCTTTAACCACAGGCAAGGGATGATACAGAGGCATAGGCTTGGCGAGGCAGGCTGCAATCCATTATGTCTATGTGTGTAGTGTTAAACAAACACCCAAAAGACACGTGCCAGAATCTGGCGTCCTTCAGCTCTGGCTACCAGCCTGACTGCCAGCAAGTCCATGCAGGGAAGCGCTTTTCTTTGGCAGCCCCAGCCCCCTCGTACGTGGGTCAGGTAAAACATACCCTGAGGCTGTCAGTGCGTTGAGATTCATGAATCTATGAGACTTTTTTTTATCATCTGTCTTTTCTATTAAAGCTCCTAGTTCAGCAAAACACTTAACCACTCCGAAGTCTCTTGTTCTAGTCCATTCCTGTTCAGCAAATCATTTGTTCGTGTTTAACGTATACTTTTGTGACACTTTGCCTTCAGTAGGAAATTCGGCTGAAGTGAAGATACACTTATCTGTTTAGCCTTAGGGCTTATCTCTCAAGTGACAATGAAGTAAGTGAGGAAGTGCAACACAGTAGTTATTCCAGATCAGTTCCTTTTAAGTGTGCCATAACTCCTCCTGAGCTGGCATTAGTGCTGTGTACCTCTTCTACCCTACTGTCCCCTAACCTGCAGGTCACCTCTCATGGTCTGTGGTGAGGAAATATCCTTCACCTTGTGAATACAGAGCACCTCTCCTCATGACCTACCATTTTGAATCAATTCTATAAATGCAGCATTTATATTATAACTTGCAGAAAGTACATATTTTGTATATTAATTTTATATTATGTTATGCTACTACAGATTAAAAATGGCTCAGAATCATTAACAAGGTAGATTTTAAAATTCAAATTGGATTATAACAGTTTTAGTGCAAATATATTACCTATTATTTCTCTTCGCAATTTCAGGGGGTTGCAAGACGTTAGAAAAACAAGACCCAGCAAGATTGTAATACTTGTGCCCAGTACATAGTTATAAATGATAATGAACTAATGCTTAGTTTTCCCAAAATAACCCATCTTTTTTTTTTTTAGGATTCATAACATAGCAGATCGCTACTAATTAATATGTGGCTCAAAGTTATTTAATGAGTGTTGTGTGCATGTGCTTACCCTCCTGGATAGCTTGGAACCTATTTGAAGTCACTCAGATGCATTTGATTCCTTGGTTGGAAATGGAAATGCAGAATGTGTTTTCTACTTGTACCTGCACCTGAAGGAATTCAATGTTTTCTGATTTACTTTGTTTTACAGAATTTACCCATGTGTTTATACAAGGCAAAAAAGCCATGGAGAAACGTCAGTCATCGACCAGATCGCTGTCACCCATGTGAAGGCAGTACTTCTGGGTACAGAAATACCAGCTCCCAGGGTAAGTGTACCTGTTCCTTAGCTTTCCTATTCCAGAGCTAGATTTCCTATAAGATTGAGATTTGTATGAATACAATGTGCTGTTCAGAAGAACTATTAAAAAAAATGAAAAAGCAAAATGCACTTTACCGATCCTGTTAAATCAATGACAAAGCTCCCATTCATTTCGGGAATAAATTGTTAACCCACAGTGACCCCACAATAGCTCTAATTGTCTGCAAGCTGAAAGATTTTCTAATATGCTACTTAAAGCTACCACATCAGGTCCTAATGTCCCACTATAAATAAAAAACACATTTTAAAGCCCATAATTATATGTTTATTCAAATTTCAGCAATAGGTCAAGGAAATTTATCTGCATTCTACAAAGCCTCTGCATTACGTGCACTGTAAAATGTCAGAAAATTTAAGGAGTTCTTAGTTATTATCTCTTCTGGTTGCTTTTAGATACACATGATAAAATATTTAAATAATATTTAAATACTATTACAGAAAACCAAAATAATTTAAAAAAATAAGTCAGTCAACAAAATTCTAAAGGAAATTGGATTTTGCATAGCAACTTCTACAAGAAGACTAGACTTACTTAAGCAACATTTGCATCTCAAATAAAAAGCAAATTTATGGATTTGCTTTAATTTCAGGGTTCTAAAATTCCTTTCTCTTTCTATTTCATTCCATTACATGATACCACAGAGTCGCAATCCATTGCTTTTTTTACCTGCTTCTCAGTTTGCCATTTTTTCATACTAGCACATCTTCCTCCTTTTGTTTTGTTTTTCCTTCTTTCCTCAATGTTATTTTCTCTGTTTTAGCACATAAATCATTTACACCTGCAAAGTAGTCCTTCTCTGGTAAATCTCTCTTGTGGTGCAGTTTTATAAGCTCTTTCCCATAGTTTTCCAGGTTATGCTTGTTCTCCTTTACCTGCAGGCTTCTTCGCATCTCACCTTCGTGATCACCTCAGTCCACGCTGTATGACATGCTGGGGAAATCAGGGAGCCAGATGACAACTTTGGATGTCAGTTCCCCTGTGCTTTTGCTGTCAGCAGCTCACATTTAAGGAACCATTATTTTTTTAAAAGTGGTAATTACTGAGTGGTGAGTACAGAAAAAACAAAACAGTTGTTGTGAATTGCTTAGTTAATTATGCTTTGAAATGAAATTCTAAGTTGTTTTTTTTTTTTCACTGTAAACATTTTATTTCTTTGCCAGTGAAAAGCAGACCCTTTTAAAGCTAGTAATGACTGTAGCTTTACCTCTGGTGTCCTGGGCTGTGGTGTGATGATGATTGAAATGCAGAGCATTCCCAGCTGCTGTTTCTGCTCCTCACACTTCATCCTTCTCTTTACCCACAGCTTCACTAGTGGCGTTATGTAGGGCAATGGACCACAGGCCTGCTTTGCACGTGTGGGGGGAAAAAATATTTTCAGTCACAGTATGTTCTTGATTGAGTTGTTTAACATGAAGAAACATGAATGCTGATGGTGGCAAAACATAGGGATGGGCACACGTACCTGAGGACAGGACAGAGGGGACAGCAAGACTCTAAGTAGATGACCACCATTATGTCAGTTTAGGATGAGCATAAAACCTCAGAATTAGGAATGATGACATGTTAGGAAACCATAAAAAGGCAGTATCACAATGGGATAGTTGGCATCCAGATATCAAGTATCTTAACGTGCTTAGTATAGCCAGCTGTATTCAGAAAAAGTGTCAAAACTGAGAAACTGGAGCAGGATTCTCATCATGCAACTAGGTGTGCATCCTCTTGCTGCGTGGCTATGGAGGAGTAAAGCATCCTCGCACAGTCACAGCACCTCAGCTGAGAGACAGTATTTCCTAAAACGTCTATCATCTGCTGACCTAGGAAGTGTTCCTCCTTTATTTCACTGTATGGCTTAATGGGCTAGTTGAAGCTAGTACTGGAAGGTAAGAAAGCTGTTCCTTGCACCCCCTTTGAAGTTTGGTAATGGAATAGAAACATTGTTTTTGATAGCAAGCTGCATCAATACCTTGTTTAGAAGTTCCTTCCAAAAAAATGAAAAGTATTATTTCATCATATTTTAAAAGTATTTTAAAAATATTTGGAAAGCTTTCACTTAAATTGAATAACGGCTTGTCTTCTTACGGCATTCAGTGAAGTACTTCCTTCATTGTAAACTATCTGGAATAGGTGACCTTATTTGACTTTTGCGGTTACTAAGCGACTTTGCGCTCCAGCAGTAAAATAGATTATGTACTCTACAGTTTCCTGGCTTTGGAAATGGAATCATTGTACCTTTGCCTAGAACCGTGCTCATGCTTTACAGTATCATCACCAAAGGGAGCTCACTAGAATGCTTTTCTCTGCACTCTGCGTGCAAGTCCTTCTGCTCTGATACCAGCTCTCTGGGGGACGTCAGCCAAATTAAGGCAGAATACTTTTCCAAATAAATAGAGTTCAGAAATGCTAAACTGTCAGCGGTGCTATAGTTTAAATCAAATTCTTTGTTGATTCCTAAAGTTTTTACTTTACCTTTTTCCATAGAGCTTAACCTTGGTTTATTCGACTGAAGCAATGCAGTAACGCAACAAACCCGAGTGGCTGGAGCACATCTGGAACAGCCGTTGGTAAATGCTATAAACCCTCAACCTCTGTTTGTTTGATCATCACTCTTAGTTCTCTGCCATTACGTGACAGGTGTTTTGATGAACAACCACCAGTTAATAAGACATTTGGCCATACTAAAATGTCTGTCTTCTATGTGAATTGCAGTGCAACGCAGTGCAGTGAATCCACAGAAAACCTACAGCGCCGGCATTACGCTTCAGCTATTAATGCTTTGCAGAGGTGCGAATGGCAGCATAAGATAAAGCAAATTTGAATGAGCTGTGAAATTACAGAAACTGTGGGATTCACATCTTGTGAAATGATTTTAAAATTCCTCTTGGATCAGATACCAAATATGCTGAACAAATTTTGGGATTTCCACATTAGATGGTTGCCAAAAAAAACCACAAACCAAACCCCACCTTTTAAGATGCTAGCAATATAATGCTATTATCATATTTATTGAGGCAATGTGACAAATAAGCATAGTTCCAGAAAAGAGGATTGAAAAGCAGTGTGGGTTTTTTTCAGCTAAAATCTCACCTTTTCTAATAAATTTTAAATTAACCTGCAGTGAAATTGTATCAGCTACTCGTCAGGAAAAATCTGAAAAGGAAAGAGGGGATTTGTCTATATGTGACTTGCCTGGGAGAAGGGATAATTTTGATCTGTGAAGTGAATACTCAGCAAGATCAATTCTGCCAATTATGATGGCAAGCGTATTATTCAAACTTGCAAATATTTACTAAGTCTGAGTATTTCTGGCTGGATTATTCTATTCTAATAAGAAACTTATGCATAATAAAATGTTTTGTTTTCTGACTTCGCTTTGCTCTATAAGTAATGGATTAGGTTGTAAGCTGAAGTAAATTAGCACTAGGGGGGGGGGGTTTACAGTGACTGACACAGGAACAGGTACAAGTCCAATATTTGATTCCAATTATTGTCACATCGAAGCCTGTATGCATAGGCAAAGTTTTATGCACAACTGGACAAGAGTTTTAATTCTCCGTAGCTGCTTTTACAAGGTGATCTAACAGCTGAAAACATCAATGCTTTAAAGGATTTCTTTGGTGATTAGAATTCTTTTACCTAAACTTCATCACAGTTTAAAGGAAGCTTAAGATCTAGCAAAAGCAAGACAACTCCACGTCTTCAAAGGGTGGTTTTGCACGCCTGCATACCAAACAGCATACTTACCCCCGGAACGGATAACCTTGGAGGAACAAAGCTGTACCTGATTTACCTGTCAAATGGGTCAAGACAGCAGCTGGGAAGTCACAGTCCTCTCACGGAGCTAGAATTTTTGTTTCAAATTAAGCTCAAGTCAAGCATGAGTTGCCGTTTCATTTATATTGAAATAAATCACTGCATTATTAAGCTTGGAAACATGAAGGTTCAATGTGTGTGTGTGTTTTTTAGTATGTATGTATATTAACTCATGGTGAATAAGAGAAAGTTCTTAATTAAGAGGTACTGGTGCAGACGGAGAGGCACCAACATATTAACTTCTAAAGGTTTCTTTTCCTCCACGTTCAAGACAAACGTTTGTCTCTGGGCTACAGAGTTTTCTTTATAACCTTTCTGAATATTTTATTTATTATACATACAAAGCAATGGCTTTATCAGAATAAACAGACCACTTACTTACATACTATGGTAAATGAACCTGAGTTTTTCTGACCCTTTGTGAATAATTCAAGGCTACCGACCTCTTTTTCTTGTTCTTTCTCTCATGAAAACTTTTACTTTCATTCTACATCTTTCTATTTCTTCGATTCTATGTTTCCTTTGTTTTTTTCTGTCCAGTGCTACATCTAAGTTCTGGCTGGAGTATGCAGATAGAAGAGGACCTGCTCTGAGGCTAGCAGCAAATTAGTATGTTTGTAATGCAAACTGGTATGGACAAAACTAAGAAGAGATACCAAAATCACAAATACCAGTCAAGGATCAGCTATAGACAGAAAATGATTTGAAATGTTTTTCTATATGTAGTTGCGTAGAACAGTAAATTCAAACATGTTCATAGAATCCATAAAAGGTGATTTTTTAAGCAAAATTCCATGGCAAAGTTATCGCTACTCGGTCAGTTAAACTTCAAAGGGGGCTTTCATGTAACATGTTTCAGCATGTCAAATGCTGTTAAGATGTAAGTCAGCCTTTCTTCTCGATGCTCTCTACACATGCTGGGTGGGCTGCCAGCCCTCCCAGTACAACACTGGCCACAACTCAGGTCCTGCGTATGGTGTAATCACACAGGCATTAAAAGTCTATGGGAATCACTGCTGATGCCAGACTTCTTGTAAAAGAAACTAAGTCCCTTACCTGCTTTCCCAAACATCACTGAAGTGGCCGTAATTCCAGAGGTATAGCGATTCATCTTGGTTTGTTTTGGTCTCCACAGAGTAGCACCAACTGGGGAAAGAAAATGTGGCAGTCAAAAAAAAAACAACGAAAAAGAATAAACAAGCAAGAAGCAGGCAGACAGCATTGTTGGGGAAGAAAAAGGGCTTTGGTTCTGGATAATGCAACGTGCTGGATAAGGAATGTTTACCCTCCGCTTGTGAGAAAGACAGTGTCAGTGGCTGGAAGCTGCACCCCTCCTTTCCCTCGTGGCTCCCTCAGCCCAGCTCCTGACTGACAAGGGTGAGCAAAGTCCTCCTGAAAGAGCCCCGTATCGATGCCGAGGGTCCCGCTCCCTCCCCGTGGCAGGAGGCCTCTGAACTGGTTTTTCACAGTGACTGACAACTCCTTTCAGCAGTACAACTGAATTCATGTTCTGCAACACTTTTTTCCCTAAGGACATTCTTTCTTTTTGTTAATACTCTGTATGTATTTGATCTTCTCGCCTTCACAAGACAATCAAACATGGCTTGTCAGCAGTGTATTATCGAAAAAGAAACAAGAAGGGCAGAGAGGGGTTACATGCACTAGGAAAATACCGGGTTTAGATAAAAAATTATGAGGTCTGATCCGTTGGCTGAGATAAGCTCAATATTTTAAAATCATGGCTTTCTGTAATCAAACTGAACATGAAGCTGACTTGATAATCATACAAACCATAATTTTTGTTGAACCAGAAGCAAATTGTCATTTTGATGCTTTGCTGAATGCTGTAAGAATTGAACGAAAACAGATTTTTGGTTACAAGCTAAACACTACAAATAAAAATAGACAGCTCCCTAGCAGGGACTTTCTTAGTATGAGCCTTATTTGCACTCGATAGGAGCTTCAAAGCAATGTCATGTCACAGCCTATTCCCCTCTCTCCCCCCCCCTTCCCACTCAACTCAAAGCATGTAGAGCACAAACCTTCACTCCAGCTGCGTGACACTGAGCTGCGTCACTCCATGCTGCACCAGCAGGAAGAGCTTCCATGGAGAGGTGATGGAATCTCTGACCTTGGAGATGTTCAAAAGCCCTCTGGAAATAGTGACCATGCTTCAGTGGGGAGAGGGATGGACTAGGTGGTCTCCAGAGGTCCCTTCCAACCTGAACCAGTCTGTCTCAAAGGGCTTATTGTTCCTGGAGATCAGTGACAAGATTTGCCTGTACAGGAACACTGGCCTGCAGAAAGAACTCTACATGGGGACTAAAGGAAAAAAAAAAAATTCCAGAAACGCAGGCTCTACTTTACAGCTGCAGAATTGATAATGGCCTCTCACATATATTTCAATGTATGTAATAGACAGGACTTACTTGTCATTGCAACAGGAGGTTTGATTATGGGATGATTTAAAAGTCTGATCTTGATATATAACTCTAATAAGATCAGTGGAGCTCTGACAGTAATATGTAAAAAGTGGCTGTCTCATTTTAAAATACTGATTCGTATTAGTTTTACTTCATCAGTTTCATGGAGCTATTCTAGATTTATATCAGTGCAAGCAAGATTAGAAACAAACTCTATATCTGCAACTTTTATATTTATTATTAAGAAAACTGTGATTCTCAGGCTGATCCATTACTGTCCCAAGCATCCCAATCCAATGCTAAATAGCATATATTCCTATGACTTTTAAAGGTATAGCATTTAATAGAATTCTGACCCTCTTGCTTACCTTCTCCTTGCAGAAGGAACATGCCATCACCTGTAACTGGTGTAAGTCCAGACTCCAGTAGTCTACTATGAAAGACTTGGTGAGTTGCCTTTAACCATCAACGGACTTCAACTGCTTTCTCCCACGGAGGCAAGGAGTCCTTCAGTAGTCGTGGTTACCTAGAAGTAAAAAGTCAGAGATAGTCATAAGATAGAAACAGGTAGTGCATTAATTCTTTCCCCATGCTCTATGTATAGATGAGCAGAAATTTGGCTCTTAGCTACCAGAAAGCCTGCCAAGGTTCAGTGATCAAAGGCAAAAGAATTTTTTTCTTAATTATTTTCAGTGGTGTACGTAACTTCTTCATTTACACAAATTATATAGGAGTAAATCTAGAAGTGTTAATTTTCCTTAGCTCTGCTGATGCTTAACGTGTCGCTGTAGTCCTCCTTCATGGCCACAGTTAGTTCCTTAAAGCTCCTCAAACGTACAAGAGGTCTGCTCTTTCAATTAAGTTACCATATGTTTAAAGAAAAACAAGTAGCTTTGTCCCTCTTTGTAGCTAAGATTAATTTTATCTGTAAGGAAATAACTAAATAATTCATAAATAGTGAAGCATCTTCAAGACAAATATTTTCTAGGTAATATCTTATTTTACACAAAAGAGTAGAAAAGCAAAATTTCATCATGTATGTAATCCTTAGACACTTGAGGGGCTTTTGTATTTCTCTTCATGGCAAAAATCTGATTGAGAGTAGCAAAATAGTATTTTAGACCTAAACAAATCAGTTTAAAATAATGATTCATGTAATCCTGAAGCCTGTGCAATTTCATTTCTTTTTCAAGAAATTGAAACAGATTGAAACAATTTCAAAAGAAATTGTTTATTATATTGACTTAGCATACCTACTCTGTCTTCTTGCCAAAAATCTATTGTATAGGGAAATTGGGGGGAGGGCAGGGAAGGAAAGAAAGAAAGGAGGACTGACTTACAGAATATGCCATATTATCATCTGAGAAACACCGACTAATATGCAGGCATGGGGATGGATTTTGGTGTGTGTCTTGACCCAATGCTATGGGTTCAGCACAGTCTGAGTAGCTCAAGAGACCCACTGTGACTCTGGAGGGGAAAACGTTCCCTCTCTCTTTGTGTTAAGAGAACGGGTAAACCTGTCCATACAGATAACTTAGAAGTAACTAACTTACAAGCAATGCACGTATATGGAACCCAACAAAGTAATGTATTGTATTAAGAAAATTGCATTTGTTTTGCAATATAAATGAATCGCAAATCAAAATGTTCAAGATGACTAAACATTAAAAATCAACTAATAAAACATGCATAATTTGTATGAGACAATGTTCAGATGAAAATGATAATCTACTAAACATAGATAATTCACTGAATTATTTTATTATTCCATTTGATTTTATATAATAAGAACCCAGACTACAGCCACAGATCCAAATTACTGATAACTAGCCTGAGTTGTTTCAGCTCACGCATGGACTGTCAATGTGTCTCTCAACTCATTTCACACTTGACCTCCTGGAGGGCAGTGGAGCTATATACAAATGCACAGTATTCTTTCTGGTCCCTGACTTTGTTAAAAAGGAAAAAAAAATGCATCAGAAAATCTATATTGAATTAATACCCCAACAGAAAACTTTATCTCAGAAAGCCTTAAAAAAAAAAAGAAGGAAATAAATTCATGAATTGAAAGCTCTGCCTACATAAAGAGTTATAGTGCCTCTTAAGAGTAGCACTCTGCTGCATTAATAGTGGAGGCAGGAGCTCAGTTTAACTATCGCTGCAGCTTAAGGTACACAATTACATTCTTCAGCGTCGACATTTTCACCTTGATAAGCATAATAATGCCATGCAGATGCAGACTAAAACCCATAATTTCAGCACTCTGCTCCTACTCACGTTGATTATAATAAGGTACGGCACTGAAGCATGCACGATCCTACATTTAATTGTCAGCATAGCCCTTCATTTAAACAAGAAGTTAGTTAACAGTATGCCTTCTACGGTGAATGTGGGAGGCATCTCAAATAGCTGTGGCTACACAGAGAAAGTTAAATGCGCCAGTGAACACACATGCAAAAAGCTGGTGATGGCTTAAATTCACCTCCAGTTTCTCTGTGGGTGCCAATGCAAACTGAAAACAAAATACGACATGTTTCCATTTGCAAGAAAGAACCTGCTTTTTTTCTTGCCTTTTTTTTATTAAAAAAAAAATCTGGAAAAGTTTCCCTAGAGTTAGCTTTACGTCAATATAAAGCCATAAGCCAGATGATGACAGTGAAGGACAGATTCTGGTTCGTATAGCAAGAAGTGAAAAATACCTGAACGTAATAAACGTACATAAGTTTGAAAAGTGAATATATAATATTAAAACTAAACATGAAAATCACACAAGACAATGTTGTACATAACCTTTTGTTTTCTAAGTCACTTCTGGGAGGAAGAGAAAAACAACATATAGCAAAGAGAAAAGTTGATTTAAACTGGGATGGTAGTCATACATATGCATTCACACGTTTCATTCATACTTATATGAATGTATACGTATGTATATAAAACTGGTACAAACCAGATATCAACAGTATAAAAACCCTGTATGAAAGATATAATTTCTTGGGTATTTTAACCAATGCTGTATTGTTGTTTGATTTTTGAAGTAGTAGTTTGAAACAAAAACCCAAACTTGACACAATCAGAATGGCCTCGTTTACACCACCACATAATTCTCTTCCATGTTGCTATATTGGTAATATATTTGAATACCTTCTGATGACATGAAAAGAAGACTCTCAAAAAACGCATCATTTTGTCAAGGAAGGTTCTTTGCCCTGGCTTATTAAATGCCACGTTATGTTTTCTAATGGTCTAACTGGTGTCTAATTAACCATTAGACACCGGTTGATAGATGCACTCTGTCAGTTGACACATCCAAGGAGCTCAGTGGCTCACAGTTTTCTCACTCCAAATCGAGGACTTACCTCACCATTGCCAGTGGGAAGCCAACATATATTGAAGTCAGAGCTGCGAAGCTGGTGGGAGGTCTGGCACGACGTTGGGTAGGTTCTGTGGCTGGCTCGCTGTCAGACATTTTCTGTTATGGGAAGTTAATGGCAGTCCCAAACTCATCCCATCAGCAGCTGGCACTAGCTGGACTGGTTCATTTTGTTGGAAATTTCATGATGTTGCCGTTCTGTTATCTGTCAGAAAGTAAAAAAAAACTTGTGGGCTCTCTGGGACATCCAGATAGGCTGACAACATGGGTCTTCATTGGTTTAGCAGGAAAGCTATAAATGACAGTGCTGGATTACACGTGATACAAGCCTGTAACTTAATTAACCTATGAGCTTGTAGTAAACACAGACTTCCACTACTGTAGCAAATTCATGCGCTTTTTGCCTATATATTTCCAACAACTCAGTGTCAAACCTGACTGGCTACGCTGCTTCAAGGTCAAATCTGCGCCTTGCATTGTGACAGATGCAATTCAGAAACTTGCAGTGACTCCTTTTATCCTTACATGTAAATGAAATAGGAACTCACCAGCTTCAGTTAAATTTTGCAGACTAGCAGACCAATAGGTAGACTTGGGAGGAGGGTCTTTGTAGCAGCTCAGGAGCGGTGCTGAGGAGCACTGTGTGGCATTCAGAGGCAGATGGACCACAGACAGGGCGTCACAGAGATGAACGTTGTTCTCCCACGTCGCTTCTGTTCCTTCTTCACATTTCGTCAGAGGAGCCCAAGGGTTTCTGTTTGTTAGTCACATTATTTATTAGTGGCACTGGAACCGGAAGGAATGATGCAGGCCACCACACTTTATCTTCACCTACAACCCCTGCTCCTGTTTTAGGAATGCTGTGCTGCTGTCCACGGGGAAAAAGAGCAAACTTAATCAGCTTTATGGAGATGCTATACTATGTAGCACTAGATGTTGTTAATAAAAGACATTTGCCATAGTAAGTGACTTGCAAGATCTTTCCCCTGATGAATGTGCTTCTGGGTAGACCAGAGAGAGAGCAGAGGTGGTGGCTCCAGCACAAAGCAGCTGGATGGCAAAATCTTCTCCTAATGGAGAATACTACTACCTCAACAGTAGGGCTTGCAATTAATTTAAAAAGTGCACTATAAATTAAGTGCTCATAGTTCTGAAGTGTAGTGCAATTCAAATATTGGGTGCTGTAAACTTCTTGAGCTTTAATTAACCACTACATTTATTTTATAAAAATGAAACAAGAAAAGGAAAGTAATATTTCTTTCGTGGGAGAAGACAGTTGAATATGTTTAGATGAATCTTTTAATATCTGTCAACAAATAATTACCAGATCTCAGAGGCAAAAATCATCTAATTGGCCCTTAGCACTTAGAAGCAGTTGAGTGATTGGGAGGATACTGTTACATAAATATTGTCACATATTATCTTAATAACTGGATTGTATAGAATTTATATGACAAATTAAATTGAAGGCAACATGCATAGCCATTTATTATTCAGAACGTGAGGTGAAATGAGACAACAGCTAATCCCCACAACAAACAGTGCTTTTTGTACATTAATACTGATAAACTGAAGTAGTCAGGCTAAATTGTGCCTAGCCTTGTCTATATAAGCCAACTGGCACCTCTGAAGTTGTCCTGATATACCACAAGAGAGTTTCTTCAGTGATTTCATTACATCTACATTAATTTTGCAGCACATTTTGTATTTCCATTATGCTCAGGATTATACAAAGATGATGTTTACTACTTTGTGTGAAGTTGCCTTTCAAAACTAATGATAAAATTGATGTTGGAGTGAGAACACGTATGACAACCTTCTCCTCCAAATCTTCCTGAGATTCCTTTGCAGGATGCTGTAAAATCAATATAACACCATTATCATAATGCAACCATTTTCTGTGCATTCTTCCTGTGGCTGGTCGTCTCACTTTCCTGTCAGGATTGTACCCTCCTCCTCTGCTTCACTACTGCTCTGACCACATTTTTCTGTGCCCTAATGTGGTTAAGATGTAACTGCCTTCTCCAAGCACATATCTTCCTCTGTTGGCTATAATGGAGCCTAAAGAACGTGTCTGGGTTAGATCATCTAATGGAGAGGTTAACTCCAAGGTGACATGAGCCTTAAAAATCATTATATATAAAAAAGGTCATCTAGCATCTGACTAGTACTGTGTTGTAGTTTCTCACACCTGTGAGAGGCTTTGATCAAGAACCTAAGGCTGCATTAGCTAGTAAAATTCTAGTTTCTTTTATGCTGGTTCTTTTTTTTTGCTTCCTTTCTTCCCCTTCTACATACAGATAGAGATCTTAATCTATAAATATACAAGCGCCATACAGAAAAATTATTTTCCTATTATTCTTAGTGGCAGAGGAGGTGTTTTGGAAATACCACAACCACGAAACCAGTTCACACTCTTATTGTTCCAGGGTTTGCTCTCACAAGCCCAAAGTCTTTTCTTTTTTTTTCAAATCTAGAATTAGTAGGTCAGATGCTGATGTCATTTAGACATACAACTTATATGAGATCAGTCTCAATTGCAGAGCCATATGTGGCATAGATTTATTAAATTTAGATGTGGTATTCCCAAATGGTTCCTTCATTGCTGTCTGTGTGCAGAAATTGGCCTCATTTTCTTCTCGCTGCTTCCACAGTAACAGAAGAGTATCTTCATTGACACTTGTGTAATGCTGATGTAAATAAGATCAGTACTAGGCTAACCACCTCTTTGGTGGTGGGAAGAAAACCAGATTGCATTTCTACCTGATTTTTAGAGAAAAAAAATAGTCAAATTCAGAATCTACAACTTCTTCTTTATATTCAAGGATTAATTCCATACATTATTAATTGTAAAGGCAGTAACACTTAATATTTGAGCTCATATGGGTTCTTGGTTCATTTAGAACTGAGTCTTAACAGTGAATCAGAAAACGGAAGTCATAGGGTCATAGCTTTTGAATACAAAGCTATAAACTATTATTTAAGATCAAATATAATTTGTTTTGGATTTGCTTATATTATTGATAATAATCTTCAATTAAATTAGGAGAAGTAAAAATATAATATAAATATATAGAAATATGTATGAATATATAAATACGTTTGCTTGTTTCTAGGTATTTTCTTTCCTCAGAGTGTATGACTAGTTTTTAAAAAGCTCATCATTTTTCCACATGATTATTTTCACATTCCTGCAAAAAAAGTACTTTACTATGATCCATTATATTCCAACATAAATGTAAATTCATGTGTATACACAGAACAAACTGTACAATCTGAAATTCAGAGTTTTGGGATTAAAGAATATCTACTACATGCTCAAAACAAAGTTAACATTCATTACGGAAAAAAAAAATCACTTCCCTATTTTGTTTTCCAAAAAATATTTGGCGAGAGGTAAAATTGCATACAAGGAATAGCATCTGTTTATAAAATTTAGAAAAATTGACCTTATAACGTATTTTGTTTTTTGGTAGAGAAAGTGAGAGAACATACTGTTTTTGAAAAATTGTGAGATTACTGAGAGTCCCCCACTGGCAAAATTAAAGGATTGCTAATGAAATACAATACACTGCCTTCCTCGTCCTCTGGTTCAGGTCTGTATCCTGGTGATTAGGATACAGCACTAGGAACAAAGCAGCAATACGAGTAATAAAAGTGGCATCGGCTACAAGTCACGTTCCTGCATCATCCATACCAGGTTTTTCTTTATACATTTAATTTGCACGAGCCTTACCTGTAGCAGAGATGGAAATCTGGAATGAAAGTAAATCTGGTTTTGAGGATGCATGGTTAATGGCTATTTGCGTAAATAGGCTGCCTTGAGTTCCTACTGCTGTAAGTCCTTGTCCAAGCATCAGGTTGAGGGTCCTTCCAACAACATTTTTATGATTTTTCCGTAGTTTCTCATAAACTCAGCTGATCGTGAGAGAAGGTGCCAAAAAAGCAACAGAAATACTGAACTGCTGGGAATAGGTATAGCTGCCTATCGTCTCCCACTGCTGAACAGTTTGTGGAGATGTCAGGTAGAAAGGTTCAAGAGTTCTGGGTCTTCTACTCTGGCCGACACTAGAAACACAGTAAAAATGGGCAAGTTAGAAACATGCTGCAGCTGCTGTTTTCAAAATAAATATTTTACTCAAAATGTATCTTAAATGTAAAATCCCACAAAATTGTGTTCCTGAAAAATAATCAATAACATTTCCTTCTTAAAACATTGTAAAACAAATCACAAACATCAAAACATTCTACACAGAAGAAAAAACAGGTCAACTGCAATAGTGGTGCAATATGTAAGAAATTCAGTAAGGTATTTTAATCCCTTTTTTCATAGTCAGTACTGTCTTAATAAAAAAAAAATATAATGTTTTCAAATGGATGTTCGTCATTGCCTCCCAAACCCCACCGGGCACTTGATACGCAGTTCGTAATTTTCTAGAGCAGAAGGGATAAAATCAAAACTGAAGTGAGTCACAAATCTTAATTGAATTTTTTTAATAGCGTAATTTTCAACAGTGATTATTTCATGCTTTCAAATTAATTTGAATATAGCTGAGTTTATGTTTCTACTTTAACCCTCTTTACATTCATTTTTGAGCATGTTTGTGATGTTGGTACAAGTATACCAAAGAGACATGAGCATGGTTTGGGGTTTTTTTTTTTTCCTTATTAGCTGTTTAATTGTTTGATTTCTGCATCTATCAATAAATGTGCCAAATCTGCTATTATGTTAATTCAGAACACTGTTTTTTTTTCTTCTCTGGGTTATTTTGATAAGGAGGAAAATGTTAACCAACTGTTGTTGCAGGAGGAGGGAAAATAAAACAAAAAAGCCCCATATGAATATGAAATAATTTTTCTACTGACTGACTTCTGAGTAGTGTTTAACTGAGTCACAGATGTTTGTATGTACTTTCAGATGTGACTGTGATGCAGAGTGTTGCTGAGAGAATGAACTAGGGTGTGTCTCGGGTCCACAGGTACTTGACAACACTCTTCCAATCTTTATGACGGTGTCTTTAGTAGCGCTTTCATCATGTAGCCCCAAAAAATATTTCTGAAGAAAATTCTATTTTATCTGCTTTAAAAGTGTTCACATCAGCACATAACGGAGGCACAGAGAAAAATATTCATTTGACCAGAAAGAACTGCCACGAGTGTTACTGCATTTCAGCTAGTCTGTTAAACTTGCCATACGAGTACATAAAAAAAAAAAAAAAGCAGCAGCATAATTAAGGTAATATAGGTAATATTCAGCACATCTTAAAATAGATACCTAAAATCAGCCAGATGATCTGCACCCTAAAAAAGTCTTAATTGAATACAAATTAATTTGAAGATGACAAGCTCAGCTGTGATGTCTGCAGTGCAGGCAGCTAAGCTTAGGTGAGATTAATTCATCCTCACGAGAGAAACTTTACCCATAAGCCTTAGGATCGCTTTGACTCAAAAAGCATGAATGCCCTTAAAATGGGTGCATACGCAATTTTGTATTATGCTAAAACACACCGCAGTGGGTGGGCAAGAGTGTGATACCAGGGTATTTTAATAGGTTCCCCCCGGGGTGACAGCCACCTTCCCAGGAACGTACCGACCCTCCGCCTTGGGCAGCAGCCACCTCGCTCCCCTCCCCTTCTTTCCTTAGCATTAATGGTTCTCCTTGTGTCTGTGCTTCTTTTCTTGCAACCTTTGATGATTTTCACGTCTTTGTTTTAAACTTCTGCCTAACTGTAATCAAGTCAGAAACTCGCCTCCGTGTTCTTTCTCTCCAATGTACTTTCACCAAAACTTTCACCACACTACAGCGTGTGGAACTGACTTTAGGACAGAAAAAGAATCAGTGAAGTGTCCTTATTTCAGCATTTGTTTTACCTTGAGAAATGCATCTTGTCCAAACAACTGTTGTATACACATCTCAGGATTCAGAGTTTTCCGCATTCCCTTTTAACTTCTCCAGACATTGCTTCTGTCTCAGTGTTGGTAGATCTGCATAAGAATGAAATAACGACTGTTTAGTTATTTCCCATATGACATTAATTTTGGATATTTTAAACCTTGGTCTGTTGTACTATACCTGAGCTCTTTGACCTAGTTTCCTGTTTATTGCAGCTTAATTATTACACTGCTCACTAACCAGACATTTAACACGGTTTAAATTCATTTTTCAGATATTAAGATTGCTTGCGACAGAATTAAGCTAAAATTAAATTGTAGTAACTCAGTTTTTGCTTCTAGTCATTTGGGAGGGGTTTTTTGATAATTCATTAAGAATTAAATTATGTTTATTTGTTCAAAACATCCCACTGGCCTTTAATATCTTGAAAGATATTAATAATTTAATATCTCACCCTCACCTCCAGAGAATGAGCCCTTATTTTATGTGAATTTCTCCTACTATTCTTTAAACCCTGGAAGATAGGATCACTTTCTTTTGCCCATTTTTATCTCCATTCCAGTCAAGAAAGCTGAATTTTGGTTATGGAGAAGGGACTTTTGCTAAATTACTATCACAGAAATGCAATGTGCACAGTGGTAACTGACAAATCTTGGAAGAAGTTGGATAAATCAGATACTTCAAGCTTTGCCTCATTGGTTTTTCTTTTAATGAACCAAATTCTCAGATATTTGGAGTCTCCAAATTGAAAGCTTTTAGCCTCTGCTTCAGTTTATTAGTTATTCGTGAAACTTGGATAAAGTTATACATTCAGACTTTAAAACAGGGTGAGGTTAAGTTATTTGATACAGTCCCTGCCATTCAGTTGTTGTTTGGTTTTTTGGTGAGTTGTTGTTTTGTGGTTTTTTTTTTTTCAAACGGCACAATTTGTCAGATATTACTCAAAGATTAAGAAAGAAAGATAATCCGGAACATGTAATGTGTGTATCCAGACCTTTCTATTTCTTAGAGTTATTTTATTTGACACATCCTCTGGTTACAGCGAGAGCTATGAAAACATTTTTATTTCCTTCCAACAGTTCTTGATTTTCTTTCGTTTTTGTTCTCTTGACTTTGTGTCCTCAGTGTTTTGTCTTGACTTGCCTTCCCTTCCATCTCCTTGTTTGCTTTTTCTTTCAATTAGCTACATTTCTCCTACGGCTTTGTGGAAAGCACTCTTTATCCTACACTAAGATTTGCTTTTTAACCTTTCAACATACACTTTCACTTTAACTTGCACACAGGCATCCTCACTCTTCTTTTTTCATACTAACAAATATTCAAATGGTCACCATCCATTTATGCAGATACTCGGACACTTGCTATCATCCTCACGTATTCACCAGGAGAGGAAAATGCTTCCTTATTTTCCCACTTGAGAACAGAAAATGATTGCCAAAATGGTTGTCATTCTGGGACAAAGGTACCAACTGACGCTCCCTGTGCTCTAATTGCTGTCAGATGCTCGGGACAGAGATGCCGGTTTATTACCTGTCTGACTTTATGCTTTTCCTGGAGGTCACCACAGTGCCCACCCATCCCAGCCAAGTCAGCCAGGTGAGCTTAGCATGACACACGCTCTTACTGCCAGGTTTTCTTTTAAGAATATATGAATTTGTTTCTCCAGTTGTGTTGGAAGATCAATAAATTACAGTAGAGGTTCTGGGCAGGCAGGAGTCAGCAGCACCTTAAACTGGCATAGCTGTTTCTTCTACACTGTAATAAAACTTTAATAAGGAAGAATTCTACTTTTAAATTTACCATGGCCTATTCAAGATAAAGGAGAAAAACAGAACTTTTAAAAAATACATTGGTTCCAAAGTTAGGCATATTTTATTTTGGTAAGAATTGAAAAAGAGCTGGCACCTTCCTCTTATCTTTTTGCATTATTATGCCTATACTTAAATAATTGATTGATTGCTTGATTGATGGTTTGCCTATCATTCCTGACTTCTGAGGTAACTACAAAAAGGCCCTTCAAAAAACAAAAGTTCTACTACATCTGACAGGTATATTTAAACCAGAAGAAAATACATAGATACACATACTTCATAATGCAGCTTTTTGGGATTCAAAACAATTATTCACTAAAGGAAAAATATTTACTTGTACTACAAAGAAAAAAAAGTTTATAAACAGTTTGATTTAGCAGAGCTGCAATAATGTATGGCATGACACGTATGTGATCAAAATTTGTTGTACAAGGCATAACGTAGCAGTAAAAGTGAAAACTCAATAAAAACATCAGGTTATATGCGACAGCTTCTTTACCCGTTCATTGTCCCATATTTTTCCCAAGGCCAGCCAGCACGTTCCCACCACTGCCCCTGCATCTTCCTACTTTTCCCTATGACCCTCCCTCCACCTACCCCCATATCTCACTTTTCTCCTGACATATAACAACCGCAAGCGATTTTCACTTCAGATTTGTTAACAAGCACTTACCATCTCTCCCTAAGAAGGAGCAGCAGTGCTGTCATTCACTATGCTGCTGGGCAGGAGAACTGCAGGCACTTTAAGAGACCAAACCTAAGATAGCAAGTCACAGTACCTGTTGTAATTGGAGGCAATACCGGCTAACTATTACTTGGCTTGTTAAGCAGGAGGTAGGGGCCAGCTTGCTTGTTGCAGGTACACCGGGTTGCCGAACACCAGCTGGAACAATCCCTAAGAAAGGAAATAATTGTGTCTGTGAGGTTATTTCGGAACTTTAAACGCTAAGATTTCAAATCTCTCATGTGAGCACAGATGGAAACAATGCTGTCACTGCAAAGGTTGCCATTAGAAACAGATTGAGCCCGATAATCAGACTGGACTACTAATGGTTACAAGTACACTTTGCCTAACCAGTACTGGCAGGATGCTTTCCTTACAGTGATAAATGTACAAGCTGTGACTTGCATTTCATTTTCAACCTTGGCAGGCTAAAATAGTCTGTTAATGAATGAAGACATCCTTAAGCGTGCAGTTGTATGCCAACAGCAGTTGGTAATCCTCCATATCCATCTTATTTCATTCCATTTACAATTCCACTTGTAATCAGGCAACGAATAAACTACTGATGCTTGGCCAGCAATACCCACATGGCCTTAGAAAGTGTCTGAAATCTGCAAAAAAGCAAAATATGCTTGTCACTAATATTGCTTACATTTTCACTTCAGCGTGCAGACAAGCAGTGCATTTGAAAGTCATTCTGAAAATAAACTGCAGAAAAGTCAATCAAAACTTTTATTATTAAACATGACATACAAAAAAAAACCTTTTGGAAATGGCTATTAAGGGTAACATTCAGCATGAGATGTTTCTGATATAGCATATAACAGAGTACATAAAAAGCAATAACATAATTTCAGTAAAAGCCAGAGATTTATTTTATCATGATATTGCCACTAAAGAGGCTGAATGCCACAGAAAGCTGGAAACCTTTGCTTGTATTATTCTCTGTTTTTCTTATTTTGTCTTAAGGAGAAAGCAAATCAGAGCAAATAAAGACTAAATTTCAGTACTCAGTCACCTTCTGTATAATATAGTTTCTCTTTAACTTTGGCATGTATAATCACTATGAGCAAAAATAAAAGTATTTCCTCATTCCTTCTTTTGCCTTGAGGGAACCAAGCTGCTTCCAGTCATTAAAAAGTCATGTGTTTTCTGACTAGAGGAAATAATTTAGTAGTAATTACTGCTGCTTCTCATCTTACATCTCAACTCAATTTCAATACCTTTCTTATAATTTCGTTATTATTTATCTACTTTTTATAATTTAATCAATTAAGTAATGAATAGTAAAGAATTATTGTTTATCTAGCTCTTTATGATCTCCTTTGAAATTTCTACAACCCTACTGTGACCATAGAACTGTCTTAAATGATAGTGCAAAGCTCACCTTGTATTTGCATTGCAGTAGAGTTTAATTGAAATACTTGAAGCACCTAAAAATGTTACAGAAAAGCTTATAGCTGTTTCAATACACATCTGGTAACTAGCAATCATCTATCAAACACACACCTGACAACCAGCAACAAGAACACCTCCCCACCTCTTCAAACTTCAATGAAAGAGAAGTCTTATGGCAAATCAACACTTAGTCCTTAAAAGTCAATACTGCAGGGATCTGGTATACTTGCATTGCAAAATTGTTGTTTGGAAGTGGATTTTAATCTTTCTTATAAAGATACAATCTATGTTAAGAATTTTTAAATCATCTTTAACAAAACAGAATGCTTAGAGGTCATAGAAGTAATGTACATTCTGCAAATTTGAAATTTTGTATACAGTTTATCTGATATTTATTGAGGTGTAATACCATATTTATCACCTTCAAGATGAGCAATGTGTAAGTGGGTATGATCAAGTGTTTACTTAAACTGTCAGATAAAATAATTAAGCCCACAGTGAAACAAAGAAGTCTACCAAACTGTTCACTAAATTACTCAATATATCTCTGACTAACTTTTATTGCACTTTTAGTAAATAACATTATTTTAACTGCAATACCTTCTTAGTATTGGCAAGTAACTAATTATGATGTAACATCTAGAGCCAAAGATACTCCAAAAAATTTTTAGCATTCCTGTGGGTAATTATGAAAAAAGATTTCTTTGTTCTTAATTTCTAAGTCTAAGTAAAAAAAAAATAAATAAAATTAGTGTGCTGTCCATCCTTTATCAATACTCTTCCGATATCTCGGGGTGAGGGGATAATATTTGGATATGAAGTGTGATGCAAGAGCAGCACCTGAGCTTGCTCCCCGCTTTGGAGATGGAGGTGTGCAGTGCAGGTGGATGCTGGCCGGGGCGCTGGGCACACACAGCGTCCCACTCTGACCTCTGCTGCTCGGCTTCTAGCTGCTAGGAGCAGCAGAGTGACACTAATGCGGGCTCCAGAGCCTCAGCGTTTGGTAATTTCACTTTGCTGCTCCATTTCCCTCCTCCACCCACCCAGCTACTCTGCTCCCAGCCAGCCGCCGCAGCCGTAAAAGGAACAAGACCTCTCAAGTGCTATCCCCACGGCGCTTCCGGAGACCTCCTTGCCGTCACACCTTGATGCACCGTTTGAAGCATCTGGAGGTAGGGGAGAGGTGAAAAAGCCTCAGGCATAGACACAACAGGTAGGAGGGTGATATATATCCTGCGAGCCACTTGATGAAAAATCAGCAAAAGCATGGGTAACTAAGCTAAAAATAAAAACCATGGATAAAACAGAACTATGATTTGTGCATATCCAGATGGAACTATTTTTAAAGGTTAGAGCCAGTTCAGAAAAGAGCTGTTACTCCCTACATCTGCCCTTTGTTCATGAGCTTCAGGAAATCTGAACAGATTTCTTACCTGCTAGGCGTTTGTTTCTCCCCTCCGCAGTCTCACAGCAAGGATCGAGGTTTGCACAGCTTCTTTCTCTTCCCAACTGTTGTTCAGATAAAAATTACACATAATCAGTAAAATGACCACTAGCTTAATTGCCCCCTCTCCTTCTCACTTGCCAGCAACATTTGTAAATTTTCCAAAACCATACTTTAGTATTTTCTGTAGATGGATAGGGACCATTATGGTTGAAGATACCACTTAATCCACCACATAGCTTAGAGAATTATGATAACTTAATCTGCCCTGGACAAGATTCTGATCAGTCCTCATAGTGGAAAAATTTGGCATAATTGGAAGTTTTGGCTTTATAAAGCAGTGATTGTGTATCCAGTTGAAGAATAACGTTCACTGCCAAAGCAAGGTGCTTTCATAGAACTACTCCAAGCTATATAGGCAATGCCATTAGCTGTTGATTTGCTCAGAATTGTCTTTTGTAAAAAGAGGAGAGAGGAGGAGGGAGAGGGAAAGAGAGGGAGAACTCACTGGGAGGTAAAAAAGCTAATTAATTTGAATCAACAGAAATAATAACAACAATGAAATTTTGGCAAACACATCAGGTTAAGTGGGTTCTAAGGAAAGGTACATACCTCTAATTTTTGGGGGGCACAGCTCTGACTGTGGCTGTATAAATACATTTTTGTTCTATAAAAGAAGAAAGTTTGGAATTTGTTACTATATAGCTTCTGCAACTTACTGATAAAAAGCTGTCCATCAAAAGGGTTGATGAGGCAGACATACCATCTCACTGGTGAGCTATTAACAACACAGATTGATTACATGAGGAGTGTAGAAAGATAGCTTATCTTTGTGCTGTAGAATTTTATACAACTGAAAAAGTGAGGGCAACTTGAAAAGACTTTTGCCTTAAACTACCTTGAAACAAGCTTGAAACGGATCACTCAACCCAGCTTTTTCTTTATGGACTTTCAGTGTTGACCTCAGTTGTATCATTTACTCTATTTGAACCTTTCTCTAACAAAAGGAAGAGAATAATGAAGTCAATTTAATGAGAATGTTAAGGACTATTTTAAGATTTAAAATTTTAGATGTATAAAACTGGTGCTAATAATATCTAACACAGTATAGATAGTTAAGACAGACAGAACTTTTCTACAGGTCAAATAACTAAGGTCTCAGGTGAATTACTCAAGGAGGCTGTGAAACTCCTATTGATCATAAGTATTTTTAAAGAACAGATTAAACTAACATCTGTCCACACAGAGACAGGTATGGCTGATTCTACCTTTTGTCAGGAGAGTAGAGCAGATGACTTCTCAAGCTCTATTCCAATTTATTTATTTATTTTTTATTCTAAAGTGCTCCTTTTGTGGCCTTTGTTCTAAGAGTATACCATTAATACATGGCTTCAGGTATTTCTGACCTTTTGGGTAAAAAGTATATTATGAAGGTAACATTACTCAACTAACAAATTTTTCTCTTAAGATGAACCCTTTCCCATGATTAGTAACAGCATCTTCTATGTTGCTCTTACGATGTACAGTGAGCCGAGAAACCTCAACTAATCCATCAGTTAAGAATGAGCTTCCCACATTGAATTATTGTCTTGATTTTCCTTTCTGAAAATTTACTAGCACTTCTGATATATGCTGTATGTGCAGACTCTAAAATCAAATTTGGCAGGTTTTATCAATTAAATATAAGAAGTGAAAGTGCCAAAGTGAAATCAACCTCATCCCCCTCCATTTTCATTTCTCCCTCACATATTTTCTATGATGTCTTTGTAACAGAAATATAGTCTAGATGCCCTGTAAAATGCAAATAACTTTGACAACAAAAGCTTTGTATCATTGTTAAAGTTTAGGTTGGAAAACATCAAAACCTGCAAATTGTACAGGGTATTCGCAAGGAAAAGTGGTTTTAGTGACAGTCAGGGAATTCTCAGATATCATAAAGAAAGCATCTAGCATCAATTTACAGAGATATTTGTTTATTTACCTCATTAACAACTGCCATAATTTGGAGATGCTTGAATGTTTTCTCAGATAAATCTTGTGTTTGGAGATCTTATTGTAAATAGGATCCCAAAATTTACTTGCTGACTGAAAGATAAAAGTATGTTTAGGAGGAACATAGTCACAATGGGAGAATTAACCTAAAACTTACAAAATTATCATTGAACAAAAAAATTGTCATTATTTCTATTTTATCTTTCACTTGGTACATGAACATAAAAAGAGGAAACCTGCCAAGTGTTCAAATATTTAACAAAGAGAAGTGATGGAACACCCAAGCTATCTATCAAGGTCTGATGACTTTCAGGAGCTGAAGGTAATAGCTAGGTTAGAAGAAAGTTGAAAGTTATTGAGAAACACTTTGTGGTTTCTATTTTCCATGCATCTTGGATGGGTAAGCATTTCAGACATAGATAACATATTTTAAAATGACATTAAAAGCAGCTAGTATTGAAGCTAAACCTGGTACCAAGTATAATCTTGGGGTTCTCACGGGGCTTACAGCCTGTCAAGCATACATTTCAAGAGAATTCACTCACTCCCTAAACTTCCATTTAGACAATGTCTGTCAGGCTAGGATAGTACTGAGAAAGCCAGGCACCTAGGGCACTCCCTTTGGCTGGTGTTTGCTCCAGTAAGGGTTCACACATGCTTAAAACTTAGGGAAAACAACTGCTTCCTGGTGTGTAGCTACCTAGTCAAGTCTCCCTCCTTGATTGGCTTGGAGGTTTCTTACATGTTGCAGGAGAAGAATTAAATCTCTAACAGTGGGATCACAGTAGGATTCACAAAAATTCGGTGCATATGCTTAAGGGAACAATTAGAGATTGTGATGGTGGAAAACTGTGCCTCAAATACGGATCCCGTCAGAGGCAGAGCCCTCGCCCTAGTTAGGATTCATAGGGCGCTTGCCTATTGTAGGAAAATCAAGGTGACTTAACTTACCTGGACTATTTTTACGCATACACAAGCTGACCCATTTAGAACTAGGCAGCTTTCTAGTTAATTTAATTCCAAGCCTAGGCCCTGAGCTTGAGTGTAAGAGACCTGGGTTCACTCTCTTCTCTGCTTGAGAAGATCTGAATTCTTACCTTCCAGGAGAATATCCCATAAGATATTCATGAGGGAGGAAAATATTTTCCCCCTCCCACTTCAGCCTGAAAGCTGTTCCACTTTGCAATAACTAATTAAATATTCAGTGCACCAAAAAAAGACTAAACTTGAGAGCAATTCCTTAGCCAAGGGTGATGGGTAGCCCCCCCCCCCCCCGCCTTAAGACAAAGAGCCACAAATCCAGTTCTTGCTCCACTGAAAACCTTGACACAGTAATCAGGGAAACAAGAACTAAAATATTTGCTCTCAAGAGAGTGAACTACTCTACGCAAAGCGAACAAAATAGGACACATCTTACTCCCCTGGCCAGTATAGGGCTATATGCATATTTAGAGATATGCGTGAAATGTTTTGTTGAATCTCTTCACGCAAAGCTAAGAGTTGACAGTGGGAGTCTGGCAAGCAGATGGAATAACCAGGGAGCTGTGCCACCGCTGGCTTTGCATCAAAGCCAGTCTACTCAGTGTGCTCTGAGACTGAATAACATACTGAGAGACACAAGCAGGAAAAGCCACAGTCCTTACTGTGAAGACTGAGGATCTTCTGCCTAAACACTTTTTACCTACTTTTTACCTAAACCGTTCACCTAGAAAAATGGGTATGCAGTGTAAAGATGGTTATATCATTTGTGAAATTAATTACTTTACTATTTAAAGAATTTATTTAGGGGGTTGGAGGTTCCAAACCTTAAGGGCTACTGTTTGCTTAGAGCAAAGTAACATAAAATGTTTTAATTCTTTTATTCTATACCATTAATAACTTAGTGATAATAATTAACATAGAAATACGCCTATCTTTATAAGCCTGAAAGGATAAAGTGATTTGTTAATTGGTTAACTATAGTAATGATTAATAATAAATAAAGGCAGTCATATTTCTTTTCCTAGGGACAGCATATCTGTCCTTTTAGCAGTTTATAACGGACCTCTGGGTTACTTGTTCTAATTAGTGGGTTGAGGCACTCATTAAACGTGCTAAATAAACCCAAATTTTATTATAAGGCATATATACTTTATATGGCATATACCATGAGAAACATTTCCAACAGTAGAATACAGAAAACAGACTACTCTCTCAGTGGTACTTCAAAATCTAATTGACTGAGAAAACCACAGAATTTTATAGCTTTGAAGCGATTTTTACCCAGAAGCTATTCTTCCTTGCTCCTGTGGTTACTATTATATTTTGAAACTAAAAGAGCTTAACAAATCATGGATGACCAGGAAAGCTGTACAACACTAGCCATACAATACAGAACTTTCATTGTTGTAAGTAAAAGTCTGTGGCCAAATCTTAAGAGATAGGAATACTTTTTTTGACACCTGAAGGAAGGCGTAAGAGTAACCCAGAGCTCCCTTCTGCTGCTATCTCTTGGCACCAAGAAACTGCGGGCATGGGCCACGCCAAACCTGCTTGTGTATTACAGACCAGTTTTGTGGATACATTTACAGAGTTAAGTTGTTAAAGTCTGATATTAGGATGAAAATGATGCTACTTTTCTTATTGGAACAGTTGAACGTGATGTCCAAGTTGACTGACATGCTGTGTGTCATCTTGAATGCAGCCTCTCACAGTGAAAAGAAGGAGCCACAAAGGAGGAAGAGGAGAGAGAGAAAAAAGGAAAGAAGAGAGGGAAAGAAAAGAGAATCCCTTACTTAAGGGTTTGATTTTAGCTAAAATGCTGAAAAATGCAAAAGAACCAGTGGCAAGAAGAAATCACACATAAGTTCAAGGATAAGAGGTTGATCTTTCTAGTGGTTTGATTCTTCTGAGCTCCCTTTATCTATTACTATGATTTGGGGTTTTATCTGTATGACAGAAAATATACCATTTAGTGGTTGTGTGGCTGGAGTTTAAGTGACTGACTGCCTGACAACTAGATTTTTTTGGAGGTTTGGACAAAAAAATGTAAGAACTTGCCCAGGACAAAAAGGGAATTACTAACTACTTCATCAGCTGTTGTACAATTATAGCAGAAGTGGTTTCAAAGTATTCTCAGCTTTGGTAGATTATTCAGTTTTGCCAAGTGGTTTTTTAAGTGTGTTTTGCTTTTACCCCTGATTTTTTTTCTTTTATAAAGATTGCTTGTAAGTGGGAATATACTGACTTTTCTGGAGTGCTCCACTGCAACAGGTTTCCCAGATCTGGGGAAAAGAGGGCAGTTTAAGTTTTGTATTCTTCTCTACAGAGTTAAGGGAAAGCTATTGTAGAAGGGACTTTACAATTTCAACTTTTAGAGATTGTAAGATTGTACTTTTCAACTTAGCTTTTACAAACTAGGGCATACTCAGTTCATACCCTTAGTCCTGTATATGTATGATGCTAAACTGTAAATTCCAAATTTTTTTCTGATAGAAATTAATTTTAGTTTTCAACTGAAAATGAGTTTAGCCACACTTACATTTGATTAACTGATTTATTGTTCCCTGTTAATGCTGCAATGTGACACATGACATCATTTAACGTAGCCTTATCATTTAAGACTTCTTTGTGAAGGTGCTGAACATAATCCCAATTCAACAAAATATTTGACCATGGAAACAAAACCAGTTTTAAATAAGGAAGAAAACTACTTATCCACTTAAGCATTCTGAAGGCTACTTCAAGCCAGAAAACATGAAAACACATATAAATAAACAACCATAATACCTGCTTGTTTACATAAACCAAACTTTAAAATGTATTTTAAACTGAAATGAATGCTCATGAATTTTAGATATTAAACTCTACTCATTTTTTTTTCTTATAAATTTTTTTTCATATGTTGCCATGTTTTATTCTTTGTTTCTCCAGAAACCTGTTACCTGGAAGTAGCAATCTTGAAGCCAACACTGGAGTGGTATAAGATCAAAATATAGATCTTGCAGAGATTTGAGGAGGATAGAGGGCTTCTCTTTTATAAAAAATCTTTCTGAATTTTATTCAAATGATGCATATCAACTTGTTTAAATGAACAGGTTTTAAATATGAAAGTGTTGTTTTGACCCCCTTATGCCCCATATTTCTCAAGGGTTGACTAATGAGTTATGAGTGATTTAGAGTTTACTTGATAAAAAAATCAACCTTAAAAGAGAAAGAATAAGTTGTTCCTAAATAAGAACTGTAGCTAATTAAATATACCTAATTTCGTTCTTTCATTTTCTTTGGCAAAGCTTCGCAAGACTTAATATTACTTTAATCAGTATATTTGAAATGAAGCAATAAAAATTGAAATTAGGTTTGAAAAATGGAAATGAAGCAAACACTTGCAAAGAATTCTGTTCTTTTGTCAGAATGCCAAAGCAGAATTATGAGTCAACTTTATGAAATTTATTAGAGAATTAGCACATTTACATGAAAGAGAAAATACAAAATTTTGCTGTTTTAATTATATGCCCAATTTGGTGCTATTACAGTAGTTTTTCTTGATTAAAATGTTTAATGGGAACACTACATAGAAATATCTGGCATATTGACAGTTTGAAGAGTTGAATTAGCCAGCTATTGAGGCCACTAAAGAGCACTCTCATCTTAATCCTGAACACTTTGTTCTTTCTAATGGAAATGCACATGAAGCAGCTGCCTGTAAAAAAATACCATTGAAGGTATTTTTATCATTTACTGAATCACACAACAAACTCATATATAGTAAGGATTCATTTAAGATGTTCATGCAAAAATGCAAGGATCTGTGAGAAAACCATTTAATTTTGTGGAGCTTTTTCTTCAACTATTTTTAAATATATTGATGGCGATAGGATTTTTTTTTTCATTCATTTTAGTAATATTTGTCTTTTATCTTAGCACTCCAGATTTTTATAACTGAGAAAAATCAACAATATTACATGGCAGAATTGTAGTTGAAATGCACATAGTTTGCTTAATTATAAAACTTAGTGTAAACATTTCTAAACATCTAAATATTCTGAAAAGGGAACGACAATTATCCCTGTTATTAGGCTTTCACGCAAGTAAAACTTTTCCTTACCTTCTCAGAAAAAATTATCTTTCTCTAAATCCATGACACTTCTGACTGTTAAGCAGAAGTCTGCACACCGTTCAGCAATTGCCCTCCGTAGTTTAAGTGCACCTGAGAGGCCCTCGGGGGCGTTCTCTGCGGGTATTCATTTTGTGTCCATCTCCTACCCATGCGTTGTTCCACGCCCGATGCAAAAACACTGCAACTGGAAGCAATGTTTGCCTTATTAAACATGGTACTCTGCAGGCAAGCTAACAGGAAACCTTGGCCCTATTTCAGGTGTTAGATTTTTAAAAAAGGTGATAGATTTTAAAAAGATGATAAAAAAGACTTTAAAAAAGATGACAACAAAAGAGCATTTTGAGTTCTGTTGAGCAAAGGCTGGTCGCTCACTTTGCTGCTATTATCCCAACACAGTGAATAAAAGAGAGGAACATTCACATTGGGACAAACTGGACTAGTAAGGAACTGGAGTACATAAGAGGAGATGATAAAAGGCCTCAGTTTACTTTTATGGAAGACTTATAACTTAGGACAAAGATTGTTTTTTCCCCTTCCTTTTTCCTCCCTTCAAAAGCAAAGCTAAACCAGCCTGTATATCCTGCAGGATGCAGCTGCTCTGGAGATCAGTAAAAACTCATGCACAACTGGTTTGTGATTACAAGTAATCTCATTAAGAAGTGGATAAACAAGTGTACTGACTTCATCTTAAATCTAGAAACCCAAAAGCTAGCAGAAATGCAAGTGAACAGCGCTTCACATCTATTCTTCATATATTTAAATCACAGATAAAGAGCATTTACCAAACATTCCTGGATTCAGTTCCCGCAATGAATAGTGAAGGATCCTATTTGGATGCTAAATGCGGGAAAATAATAAAGACTGGAAAGGAAAGCATTCAGAGCCAGAGAACTATGGGACACTCCTTGTTGGGCCATAAACCATAATGTTTTGTCAGACTTAAAGTTCACACACCTTCCTAGAGGACCAATTCCAAAGCAGAGGTCTTCTCCTGATAGATGCCGTCTCTGTAACTCCCTACTGAGTTACAAGAAAAGTTATCAGACTTACCAGGCAAAGGAAACTTGGAGGGTGTAAGTATGCATATTGTATTCTTTCTCACTTCTTTCTTTCTTTCCCAGTTCATTAATTCTGCATATATAAACCCAAAGTGGTTTTTGTCTATTACACTGAAATACAGATGCCCATCTATTAATCTGTTCTGTTTTGCTCTTCCGAAGTCTGTATTATTATCACTTTTCTCCACATTATCCTTGTTTCAGATAATTTTCTAAGCAGCAGTTTTTATCTTTTCTCTTCGAAGACCCACTTCAGTCCTTCCTCTTTATCTGTATGGATACTTTCAACATTTCCCAGCTAACTATCCGCTCCAAAATAGCAATATGCTGCTCCTGCTCTTCCACAGATGTTAAAGACAACTGGACTAAGCGATGATTCCTGCAGCTCTCTGCTAGCTACGGTACTTTTTGATCATTACCCTTTACTTCTCATTGCCTAACGGCAGAGTTCTCATCCAAGACAATTTTTGAATTATGTTTTCACTTAAGAAACACCGCATCAAGAGCCTTATCAAAGATCACGTGCATCGCGTGCAGCTCGTATTTTTTGCCAACTAGTGTTTAATTCTGTTTGAAAAGAGAAGAGCCGGCCACACACGGGCACCACGTACCTGCAGGCATATTCATCCCACCTGCACTCCGACCCAGATGGAGTTTTCCTGCGCTGGGATCAGGGAGCTGGTGCTGGTCGCTGGTGCTGTAATGTGGAGCGGCAGTGAAGTAGAACGGAGCTGATGCAAAAACTAAAAAGAAAAAAAGAAAAAAAAAACACCAACCCCGTCCGCTCAGGTACTTTAGGCCTACTCCAGTGCTTTGACCCAAATAACCTGATCTGCAAATAGCAAATAACTTTTCCTGCGTTCTAAATCAAAGGGGAAAAATAAGCTATTTGGGTCAGAGCATGCAAAAAAAAAAAAAGGCCTACCCAAATGACTAGTTTCTCCCAGACACTGGGGTGTGCATATCTTGTGAATCTTTTTAATTTGCAATTTTCCCCTGGCTCCAGACAGATGTGTCAAACAGAGCTGAACATTAAAAACATTACCTAAAGCCACAGTGACTTTTAATATCTTCTATTAATATATTTATTTTAAATGTAACATTCTGTAAAACTAGCATGGTCTTCCTAAAGGGTCTAAAGCCTGTGGATGAAGGATTAAAAATAAAGCCCTCAGCTTTACCTTGTGATTTCCACCCCATAGATTACTTTGGTGTTCACTTTGTATAATGACATTGTCTCTTTCCAAAGTGATCAGATACTTTCTGACTTCTCTCCAAATCCAGCTTCTGTTCACTCTGGTGCATTACTCATCACCCCCAAAGGATTTTTTGAGGCTGTGCACAAGGGACGGTATTCAGAACAAAGAGCTTACAAGCATATTGCTTCAGTAGAATACAATCGTTTATAAATTTCCTATTCATTAAGTTCTACATTCCCAAGAAACTTTAATACTAAATTTACACTCAGTTCCGTGGACTCAGCTGGATCTGTATCATAACTTACAATGGCACAGTGAGGAAATACCCTATTACTATAAAGAATGAATTAAAGGTACAAAACTTCCTCAGAAACAACCAAAACCGAAAGCAGTCACCAATTATGTTTTCTTTGTATTTTTTGCCAACTTGGGAGCCATTTGTAGGAGGAAAATAATAGGGCTGGTTATATCTAATGATGGAAATAATTTTGAAAAGTTTCTGGTTTATACTAATTCTACTTTGTACACTTCATTTGGGACTATTATAAAGGTTGTATAATTTCAGCTTATGCAAATATAATACAGCAAAAGAAATACATACTTTAAAACATTTGTTTGAATCTTATTTGCTTTCTTGTTATAACTCAGGGTATTCACAGAGATAAATGACAGCAAATGTCCTTGCATGTCCCAAAAACTGGTTTTATATAGTCTCCGATTATTCTGTTTAGGAGGAGATATGGGGCTGGTTAGGAGTCATTTGGAGGACAGAAGAGAACTTGAAAATTTATCTGTAAGCAAGCAGCTTTCTGCGGAGAGGCAGTAGTCAGAGAGACTACTGAGGAATTCAGTGAGGTTGGGAAACACAAGTGACGCCCAAAAAAGTCACTTCAAAGATTGTAATTTTTCCCATTACAGCCATCCAAGTCCTCTCAACTAAATCCACTTATGGGGCTCCTGCCCCCATCACAATTCTACCAAAAATCTGACTTCTCTAACCTGTGATTAGATAGGTCTTACAGTGATCCCCCTGAACCAGATGTGATTTATTAAAAGACCAGTGAATTAAAGAAGTCAGTCTAGATACGAGTGCAATATATGCCTGCAAATGCTATTAGAAAAAGATAGTTCAAACAGCCTGGTCTCTCGTGACAAGTCTTCATAAATCCCTATAAAGAACCCAAGCTTCACAGTGCCAAGATCAGGAGCAGGACCCCAGTCCCCTTTCTCCAGATCTGACTCCTGCAGAATAAAAGATGCCTTCGAGTACCTTTACATATTCATCGGACGCCTCAAGAAATGCAGGACTAGCTGTGCTTCCCGGAGTGCCTTCTTATGGTACCCGCTGCATATAATACTGTGGCAGTAACACTTTCTACAGATGCTGTCCTTTTTTCCCCCTGCATTGCTTGAACCAGAAGGCAAAGCAGCATGTCAAATGTTTTAAACAGGAGTATTCTACAAACTCACTCACTGTTTTCTTAAACATAAAAGACTAAGACTATTTACAGCAAATCCTTAAGCAAAATTGAAAATAACATCATGAGAAATATCACACCTGATTGCTTAAATTGGATGAGAAAATTATGATGCCTATATATATAAAAAAAATATAGTTATTTTAATCATCATAACATTATTAACTGTTTGGAGTACACTTTGCAAGACAGATGAAGGAAATTTTTGATACCTCATTGTGAATTTTCCTAGCATCTAAAAGCACTATATTCCCCCCAACTACCCCCCTGTCCCAACTACTCTCTGAATGTCAGTTCACTGACAAATTATCCAAAGGTGCCAGATACTCAGTTAACACTTAGATACTGTTGCCCACATAAATGCTTGAAAATGTCTTTGGAAATCCCTGAATAAAGTTTTTAATATGCAAAAATGGAAACAGATTTCAAAAGGCAAGCATATAGAACAGCAAGATCTGACATCTGTGGACACAACGTCGTCATTTCCATTAATAACTAGGCAAAATCAGGACTAATCAGAATTCACTTTACATTCCTGTAACGAACAAAACATAAATTAATAGTTAATCATCTATTTTTATTTTTTAATACTATGACTGTAACTTTCTATCCTGATATTCTGCGATATAAAGAATGTAAATAACTTAGGACAATCTTATCTTGGTTTTATTTTGCATCTGTAATACTGTATTTTCTCAGAAATCTGCATTTTTAAGTATTTTTGCACATGAGTATACATGCAGAAGTGGATCTGGCAATGACTACTGATATTAAAACTGCACAACATTTCACATATATGAATCTGTTTGCAGATACCCATAAATTACTGAAAGTTTTACTTTGGGAGATTAAGCATTTTATGGAAAAAAGCACCCTTTAATTATTATTTAATTTTAAGTGTGACTTAAGTATGTTTTCAAATGTTTTCCTAATTGGAGCTTTAAACCCATGCTTTAAATCAACTCCATAATGAACGCAGTCCCTTATATTTATTTAATCACTGAGTTTCAGTGGTCTGTGGAAATACTTAGCCATCTATTCCTCTTGTGACATTTGGTGCCCTTGAGCAACTTACCATTTGTGACCCAGTTCCTTCAGACTGTAAGATGGATAGCATAGGAAGTATAAATTTTTCCACAGTATCATCATCACTATTCAGCAGATCGCTATTCAGCTCCCAGCTTCATTGTACTAAGCAAATACAATAAAAGACAGCTTCTCTCACAAAGGAACAAGATAGAGGAAAGAAAGAGAACGTTATCATCTCAATTTTTACAAAATAATTTCAATGGAATTTATAGAAATCTATTACATGCCCATCTTCCTTGGGAGGCACCAAAAATACCTTGGAAGTATGCCGAGAGAAGAAAAATGTGACTTTTGTTTTCCAAAAAGCAAGCGAGTTGCACTTGGAAAGCCTTCGGGTGCTTTTTAAAGATCTGTCCCTAAGCAGCGTGATCATTCAAGACATGCAGAGCCATTTAGAAACTATATCCAAGTATCCTAAGTTTTGCTTCATTGCTTTTCTGACAAGACCATCCCCTCCCAGTTCTCTTCCTCATAGCTAAACATATTTAAGTTTACACTATAAAAGGACTGTGAAGTGCAGAAAACAGTGCAGTAATCCTCAGGAACACAATTCAGTGTCTGCACATTAGCAGCTGGCAAAAGAGAATCACTTTGAAAAATGTTGTGTTTCAGTTCAAACAAAAGACAAAAACCAAAATAGAAAATAAGAAAGGTCGCATGCAATAATTTAGCAATGAAAAGAGCTGGGCGTTCATTCATTCTCCCCTCACTGACAAATGGCACAACTGGCTTTGCCCAAGCTTGCCCCTAAAATTCAGCCCCAGGTAGAGAACAAACAGAGGATTTTCAGTCTGAATGGTGAAGGTTTCTGAGACTAAGGAGTAACTAAGGAAAGCGGTCATGCAGCCTCAACAATGGCAGGTCATGACCAGAACACTGCTACGATAATAAAGATTTATTTAAACGCATCTCCAAGGAGAAGGTGAAAATATGTAGGAAAAACTCATCTAGATTTTACGGGCAAGAATTCCTCTGACTTACCACCTCAGTACTGATTGAAATGCATAGATTTCCTTCTTCTTCCTCAGACTTCCAGGGTGCGTTGCCAGGGCAGGGGAGAACCACTAAGAACATGTACATATCTGGAGAGGAATATAACTGAAAAAAAAGTTTACATGCTAAAGGCTGTACCTTTAAAACTATAATTCTCATATTTCCCTTAAAATAAACCTCTAGACCCACCAGATGGAAAAATAAAATGGGTTAATTTTTTTTCCCCTACTGTTTTATGAAAGTAGTGAAAACACAGCAAGCGGTTCACGGGCTTTTTGGTTTGGTTCATACTGCTTTTAACCTTTGATTGTAGGCAAGGACCATCCTTTCTCCTACATACTTGTTTCTGGGTGTTAGTATGTAAACAGTACGTGACATTAATTGCTTGCCAACTGCAAAAAATTGAGTTTTCTGCCTTTCTTTTCTGCACAAGAATGAGACAGCTCAGACAGATGGGCTGCCCGAGTCCAGCAGACAAGTCATTTCACTTAACAGTGGAGAGCAGAAGGCAGTTTCCATGTGGAATCAATAAGTCTCACCCTGAAAATATATACAAAAAGCCTGCTCACACAAGTGCGTATTTGTGTGTGTATATATATATGCACACATATACACATTTTTCTGGTTTTCCTGTATGTGTGTATATGTATGCACAAAAACGTATGCATATGCGTGTGTATACACACACACACGCAGGAAAAAATATATACACATATATAGGAAAACAAACAAAATAGACAAAGGAATTCTCAACATATTTTACTAGAATAAAATGCCTAGCAAATATTTTTAGGAACTTTCTGGTATTGCATTATCCCTAAAAATTTAAAATTAACTTTTTCTCATTAAATGTGTCATCGAAGAAGTGTATTCATTTATTCATCTTGAAAATAATTAATATTCTCAAGAACTTTTCCAGATTCACATTATTTCGTATCATTTAGTATTTCACCCAAATAAAAAACAGTGAGATTGCAGTATTTATTTTCCATACATAGCAACTTTTCCCAGGGTAGCGTAGTAGGTTTTTTGAGATGCAGATAGTAATATTCTCTCATCCAGTGTTCACTGAAATTAATTAACAAGACATAGAATGGAAAATTACAGAAGTTAGATGAAAGCCATTCATTAACTGTGCAAAGCTTTAAATTTGGGGAAAGATAAATGATTACCAAAACAGAATAACAATTAAACTAAGCATTAAACATACTTGTACTATATTTGTTCATGTTGTAATTGCTATATTTACAGCCATTATTAATTTGAGTTCTCATTGAGTTAAAGAAATTCCTAAATCTGTCAGCTCTGTTGGTATGGTTGAAAAGAAAAGGCTGCAGACAAAGAAGAGGAATTTTTCCCTTTGTGGTTTTATAGAGAAATTTTCATGCTAAGTTATCCACGTTCCACACAAGTTTTGGGTCGGACTGCAAAATGTGTTTTCATTCCTTCTTAAAATGTAATTAATTCTATTTATTTATTTATTTAAGAATTTGAAATAAAATTAGGAGATGATTGAATTAAAAATAATTTCATAGGAATACTATTGGATAAAAAAATAGACATTGGACTTGCTCAAAGTATTCCAGCTTGCATTTTCATAAAAAAAGAAATACCTGTCAGTGGGTAGATTGTTCTCTTAAATATGTGATTTCCACTAACTGGGGAAAAAAATTACATCCCATGAAATCAATTATGCAGACCAAACTTGGAACTTTTTGCCATTCTGGTATTCTGCCATCATGCCTTATGAGTGCTGCAAATCTGGTACCTCGTTTTTCTGATCTGTCATCTTGGCTGGACTCCCAGTTTGTTGGCATACGCTCCCATGCACAAGGACAGCTATTCTCCATCAAGCAGGTGAGTTTCCATTATGGAATTTCCTGCAATCAGCAGTTGGATTTGTAATATACTAAGATCCAAACATAATTTTCTGCATAAATATAAACTGTTTTTTCCCTGCTGTTTGTCCTGAAAGTTGTCTTTCTTAACATTCCCTGTATGTGCCCTTGTCAGAGTTATATTTCATCTCTTCTGTCCAGGTATTCTTGCCCTTTCTATCTTTTGCATTAGCACAGCATAATCACCAGGAAAGGTAACCCCTGTCTCTGAGGCATCTGGGCAATTTGCAGGAACAGGTTTTCTGGATTTTAGAAATGTGAATGAATTTAATATAACCCAAGCTACCTGATTGCAATAGTTCTGTCTGAGTCCAAGTTTCATACGCAGACTACAAGCAAAAATCTGTTACTAAGAAATTTTCTAAGAATGTTATGAAACAAGGCTGAAAACGTACCAAACTATGGTAGCACACGCAGTCACTATTTACTTCATGTTACTACATCTATTTCTGGAAGCTATTCACTCTGGTATTTCTGAAATGTGAAGTGTCTTTGAGATGTACTACTATTCCAAGACATGAAGGACCTGAATCATCCCCTCTCAGTAATTTTGGAGTAAATCAGAAATAACAGCAGCAAAATAAATGTGAGTGGACCAGTGTGTGATAAAGAATCAAGCCCAACATTTTGCACAGAGCTATCTACATGGGCATATACCCAAACATAAATAAATGTAAAATATTTAGGTGTTACTTTGAGAAATATTTTCACTGATATTTAATCACCTGACAATAAGTTATATATATAAATGGTCTATGTATTTATTATGTACATTGCTTTACACATTTACAAACATACCTCATCACTGTGATTTGTGCTGCTTGTCTCCTAATCTGAAGGCGTTCTGTTAGAATTTGTGGAAGTATTGCATATCTCTCTGAGATGCATGTTTTATTCCACAGCATTTTTTAAGTATACAGTTTCTGGGGGCCAACTCAAAATACATAATTAAAAAGTTGCAGATTAAGCACACATTTCCTTCCATTTAATTGATGTTTATGAATATTATTCTTTAATAAACAGAGATAACACGATGTGAATTAAATATGAACTATGGGAACAGCAACTAATTTACATACTGTACAACACATATTGTATAGCTAACATTCTATACTAGAGAAGTTATTATGTATGACTGACCTATTTAATCTCATATTTATGTAAATGGTATTTTACTTTGATGTGTAGGACCATGCAGATTCACCAGTCTATATCTTTACATTTTTGCACATTCACTTGGTAAATTTGTTTTAGACATTCGAGAGAGGGAAATTAAGGGAGTTAAGACAAAATTACTTTTATATGCTAATAGCTAGACAAGCCTATGGTGCAAATGGTAGGATTTCATTTTGATGTTAGCATTTTTTCTGATTTCTTTGCTCAAGCTACTACTGCACAGCATTCAAGGCCACCTCCATGGGTGCCGAGGCTGTTCGGTGCAGGGATCATTGCAGAGCACACTGTGTCTGTATCGAGTGGTGGTACTACAGCAACCTCACTCCATTGACAAATCCATCCTGGTGTTTATGTCACCAATGTCACAACGTGTGAATAAATAGAAGAAACGTTAAAGGAACCATTCCAATCATCCTAACCTGGAACCATATCAGACTGGGAGGCAGCTGAGAAGGGAGGACCTATATCAGCTATACCTAGGAAAGATGAAAATTAATTCCCAGCCTTGAACTGATCTGAGCTGGTGAGACTAAATGGTTTATCAAAAAAACCAAACTTGCCAGCTATTGGGGAAAAAAGCATAGAGGCCCATCCAATTCAAACGTAGAGGCACATTTGATATAAGAAGTCCTGCTCCTTGTACTGGCATAGGCTTGACCTGACCAACCCAGCATGTGCACACCACTGCCAAAACCTGTCCTTTCATCATTTTCAGATTCTCAGAGTGGGGCACTTGATAAATGCTATTACGGCATGAATAGCCAGGGGTGATACCTTAGAAATGTGATAAGCTTTTTTTAAAATTCCCTTCAATGCCCAATTTGCAAAGGGAGGCAGCAACCTCAAGAGAAGAAGCTCTGCTCAGCAAGCTGCTGCTTATTCTGAAGCCCAGGTTTTCCAGGGAGCTCTTCCATCCTGCAGCACCTCACTGATCTAGCTGTAGTTAACCTAGTACCCAGATCAGAAGCAATACAGCCGGATGAGCGCGGCTCAGGGCCGGAGTTAGTTACCACAAAGCTTCTGTGTTGTGCTTCACTGGGCAATGTAAATATGCTCTCGGTCTCTGTGATTAAGTCTGGCCCATTTGACATAAGGAGGTCAACGCCTTGAACCTCACCCCTTTATATCTGGGTGCTGTCTCATTGTCAGGGCAATGTATTCAACTGGCCACTGTTTCACTTCCTAGCTCAATGAGCACAAGCCTCATGATGCTCTCAGCTCCAGGCACATAAGAAACAGCCTTGCAACTAGTTTCTGCAAGCTCTGCTATCACATGAAGATTAAACATCTGAGCAAATAATCACAAAGCCAAAAGTGGCCATTTTCTCAATAACACATCTGTCAGGATGATCCTTTGTGCTTTGTGTGCGCTTTGATTGCCTAGGGAACCGACATGCTAATTTTTGCTCAGTGGTTATAATATTGAAAGTCTGGGTTTTGTTTAACAGTCAATCTTAACTCTTGGGCTGACATTTTTTCCTGGAGTTTCCAACATGATCATGTAATTATATTTTGTAAGTGAAGGACACATGTCCAAAAAAAGATGATGTAAGCATGTTAGTTTGTCAATCAAGCAGTAATTTCACATAAAATGATTAACCTAAACCTACTCACAAGGGCTACAAGAGTAGGAAGGCCTATTTACTTGTTAAAGGCAGCTATGCGCAATTATGGAAAAATAGAGAGCTGGATCAAATTTTAATCATTTTATTTGATTTTGTTTCCTTGCCACAATGAGGGAGAAAAAAATAATTCAATAATCAGCATTCAAGCTACTCAAAATGAAATAGATGTGCTGGATTCACAAGGTCTTGATTTTGATTTTTTTTACCTAGAGGTTCAGAATTTTATTTATTACAAATAAACACAACCTCTGATGTTTTTTAGGTTGATCTGGAATCCTTCTGAATAACTACTGGGCTACACAGTACAGTACTGCACCAATTACCATCTCAATGACTATTCTGATATTTAGGAGTAGTTGTATGAATTCTAACCTATGTTACATACTGAAGACAACACAGTAACATCAACCTACCTGCTCCCTGTTCTGTGGGTTCCTGGTATCCCTCCTTTTACTTTTCCCTGCTCTCAGAAGAAATTAAAGTACAACTAGAATCAACATCCTATTTCTCCTTGCACATAAGGCTTCTGTATAGATAACGACCTCCTTTAAATTTTATTTTCCCCCAGGCCAATCTCTCTGTTTCTGCTGAAAGCACCTGTTTTTTTTGTTACTCTCCAAACGACAGAGCACCCCCTTCCGCTGGATCTCTCTAGCTCCATGTGTCAAATAAGATTCAAAGAGCTACATGAGCTATTCTCATCAATGCTCTAGACCTTGCAGAAGCCACAACTACTGTCACAATTATTGCCTGTTCAGCAGGTACACAAAGGCAAAATGGATAGGAAAGTTAGGGAGAAGACCTCATTTTAACGTTCCTCTTCCCATTGTGAAGTACAATGCAAGAGAGTGCTATGTGAGCGCAGTCTGATGAGATCTACTGATGATACTGCTCTCTCCATTTCTCTTCTATGGCTGCTCCATATCATCGAACATATATAAACTAATCTCACTACTCTGATGCTCCTATCATGTTTGGGACAAAAGTTACCATGTTATCATCTCTAGAAATACCAAAGAACCACCTATTCTGTGCATCACTCTTTTTAATATTTTTTTTCTTCTCTTTTTAATAACCTTATTTGACTGCCTTTCACTGGATTTCTATGTCTATTAATGGTGGGCTGGCTAAAAGAAGCCAAACCTTCTCTCTTTGCTGCCTTTGTACTTTCTGAAAAGCTGCAAAGGGACCCAGCTGCAGACCAGTGTGTCCCGTAGGCAAGAGAAGAATTATAGCTTTATCCATGCAAGCTCATCACCAAAAGTTTCCACAGGACTTGAATCATTTCTGTCGCTAATTAAACCACATCTCATGTCTTTCTTCCTGTATGTGTAAAGACATGTTTTTAGAGACTGCCAGGTGCAGATGCACATAACCTGAAGAAGCTGAAAGATCCTACCTGCCTTTCTGCAGTTTTCTTCTGCAAGGGTTCTAACTGCAAATGTTCCCACCTAGAGAGGCTGGAGCCACACTTTTGGTACCTAAAACTGCAGATATTCATTGGCACAGCACAAATTAAGTTTTTATACCCAATAGCTATCTGTTCTTTTATGGACAAAGTCACACACAATTGTTAATGGAGTATGACAGAGAGAAAATCATCTGCACTTGCCACTGAAATGCTGGTAAAAATAACGCACCTCACTGAAGAAAAATGCTATCTCTTGTTTACTTATTCTGAATTAAACTCAACACTGTACCCCACAATTCAGGACAAAAACCAGAAGTTTATTCAGTATTGTCAATATTTAAATAAAAGCATAGTAAAGGTATATTGTTCAGATGGTTTCAAGCTTGTGAGAGATCTTTGAACTCTTTAAGAAAAACCTACAGATTTCTCTAAAGATTCAGGTGATTTTTATTTGGATTACTTGACATTGCCTAGATTACCTGACTTATTTATTTTAAAGGCAGGTATATTTAGAAATTGAATGAAACCTATACTTATTCATTGCCCTCTCTAGTAAATAAAGAAATTAAAGCCTATGTCACACCATTCTAAGCCTATTCTGTCACATCAGGTGTCCCAATGCTATCAACAGCCAATTTTTACAAAAAGGTCAGACCTCAGAGAAATTTACTTATGAATTTGTCTGCCTTATAATGGAATTCATTAATTCAGTAATTACTTCATATAACACACACACACAAAAAAAGGTTCTGTCAGAAGGATAGGCTGAATATATTAAGACCATCTCAAATCATTCCTAACTGTAACACTCTTTTCTTTGCTCCTTGTAAAGCCTGTCCAAGCTTACAACACAATCCTCAACAAGAAATTTTTGTTACACAGCTGATCAGTTCTGACATGGAGAAAAATCTGATTCCACGTCATACAGATGTGACTATTTAAATACGTATCACGGGAAAGCACAACGACTGTCTCTGTTCTGCTTCACAGAAAACAACACATACTTGGTTGGGAGCAGGTTTTTGCTATTTTCTGGGCCTCAGCCCTCAAACGGTCGTCAGCAACCCAGGGGATGATACATACAGCATGTAAAAGCCTGTGCCCAGACAGCAGCTCCATATCTCAGGAAGTCTATTTCCAGATAACTAAAATGAATGGGGAACACTTAGTGGAAAACTTCTTTAGAGCAATAAGATTAGGTTAGATAGAAAGCTAATTTTCACAAGGGTTCAAGTATGTAAAGCTTACATTTAATCAAAAGTTATTTTAAAAGTTATTTAAAAAACAATACAAGATTATTGTGAAATACTGTGCTTTCCTATGAGGTTTTAGAACATATTTACAGAAAGAGGTGTAAGTACCTTTGAACAAAGTTGCCATATATAATAAAACTGGAAAACTTGTTTGTGGGTATTGACTAAACAATCGTTAATGGCTCATGGCTATTTACTGCTTTTAAGAAATACTACAGGCAATTTTCTTTCATCCAGAAATGCAAATGCTTTATCTAGTTTATATCGGCTGGCTGAAAGAAGGCTCCAAAACAAGTAAAATAGGTCCCTCTGCTAAAACTATTCTACTGCAAGTGACTCTTCCACTGAAAAGGGAGATTTCAGTATAGTATGTGGAATTACTTTTTCCTCATGCTTTACAATTACAACACAGCTTCTCACATATATAGGAACTATTAAGATTTACCCAGCTGGAGTTCCACTTTCCTCCTCTTTCATATTTTTAGGTGGGTGTCTATATCAAGATCCACATCTGGAACTCACATGACTTTATACCTTCCTTCATATCAGCAGCGTTAATTTCAGTTTTCCTCATGGAAGATGAAAGATGATGTTTTGAGACACCTGGCTGCTTTTCACCCCTGTGACAGATGATGCCTTCGCTTCCTTCATTACTTTGAAATGGAAGGGCTGTACAACATGTACTTTGCAAAAGCTTGCTTAATACCCTTTTGCCTAGAAAACAAAGTTACTGGCACTAAATTTGCTATGTCCTTTTCATACCAGCTTGTTTTATAGAGATTGAGAGGGTGATTAGTATTGTTACCAGGCCTTATTTGTGTCAGGGCTTTACACATTGCTGGTCAGGGGTCAATCAAATCATGCATATTAAAACCAGGTCAAAGTGACCTGTGCAAAGAAGGAGAAAAAGCACATGAGAAACTTGAGCTAACCATTATCATCAAGTATTAACGTCACAGGCTAATATATGTATGACCGTGTTAGTTGCATAGAGGGACTTTAATATCAAAGTCATAGAACAGACCAGGTGATAAGACTGAAGAATGGCAAGACTTAAATATAATTCTCATGTCTTTACTTCCCAGAGTTAATGACCACAAGATTACAAACTGCTTATGCCTTTACACTTTACAGACTTCTCTAAAAGAAAGGATTAATTTCCATTAAAACAATAGCATGCAAATATAAGTAACAGAGGAATAAAACCAATTATGATCATTACCCTTTAGCCTGCCTTGGAAAGCCACGGTTCCAAGGTGAGACCAGGGCACCAAAGCTCTCACGGTTTTCTGTGCTTGTTTTAGAAGTGAAGAGCTAGAAGCCCAGATAAAGTAAAAATGAGACTGCCAGCATTAAAATGCGATGCGAGTTGGGACATGGGGAAATGAAGGTCAACAGGATTGTCTACTAATAAGACATGAACTTGCATTACTTAATGATACCCTTGTAATCTGTCAGAAGTAGAAAGCTTAAGGAGCTAGTGAGCAAAGAGAGTCAAATGGAAATTAAACTGGAGTTCTAGCAATATTTTAAAGAAAAATAAAGATTCAGAATTAAACTATCTCAGAAGCTAAAATCCACAGGCAAGCAAGTATATTTGAGAAGGAACATCTAGGACATATCATTTATGCTCTTTTTTTCAAATGAGCACCTTATAAAGATTTCATTAACATCTTGAATAGATTATTCCTGGGTTCTCCTTCTCAATTTTATTTATGTATTTAGAGGCTACCTAAATATTTTGGACTTAAATTGAATGTGTAGACTTGGCTCAAATGTGAATACAGTAGTTTTAATGATTTTTAAAAACATTAAACAGCAATGATGGTAGGGTATCAGAGTCTACAAACAGACATTTGGCTAAAGCTTTCATCAAGATGTTTGCATAGTAACAGATGAAAAGATGGTGATATAAATATTTTTGAAATATTTTCATTTACATTAAATTAAAACAATATTGATATATATACAGACAGATTTCAATGTCTTCAATTTCTTCATATCGGTACAGTTTTAGGTTTATATTTTTTCTTTTAGAAATCAAACCACCTCAGTCAACATGAGAGATATCTCTTTAGAAATTGAAACATGTCAATAAGTGTGGGAGAATGGATATAATACATAATCTCCATGGTTAGTTTATATAACGCAAACTCCAAATGCATTTCCCTTTTTTGGTTGTTGTTTTATTTGTTTGATTTAGTGAGAAAATTCATCTCCCATCTTCCCAGCTCAGGTCTTTTTCATGTTACTTCTTCAAGGCTGGTCAATACAAATCCCTGATTGAAAGTGCTGTTCTCAGAAATTTATTTAGATTGCATAAGAAGCCAGTGGCAATAGAGAAACAGCAAGAGATGCTCATCTGTTTCTCAGCTGAAATATCACCTGCCAATAAGGTAGTGGTTTCAGATAAGCCCTACCAACTTAATTTGGACTTTTAAAGTGAAAACCTTTTAATGGTAAAAAAAAAACCCCAAACCATCAGACAATATCGGAAACCTTTTCCATCAGAGGCTGTACTAGCACTGTCTACATTTTGTGTTGTAATCTGTGTGGCACAATCCCTTTTGCAGTTCATGATCAGAGATTAGCATTGCCTTCTGGGACAAGTCATTACACTTTATCCTCATAACCTTCCATGTATTTAATCTCACAATGTCCTTTCAAATGTGGCAAATTCTCAAATTACAAAATTAAAATATTTTTATTCCTGCTAGTACTTTCATAATAATAACTCCTCCATATAAACAGATAACTATATCACAAGAAAAGACTCACAAAAATGTGAATTTTTAAGTTTGGATTGTTTTAAAATTAAGTTGATAAAACATCAACCAGAGCCTTGGTGTTCTTAAACTATTTTACAGTAGCAGCAATGAAATCAGTATCCCTATTAAGATATTTTTGCATTGTCAGAGTGTAGAAGAAACTGGACCTTAGAATAAACAAGGGATAGAACTGTCATTTCTTTGCAAGTCCACAAAGATCAGACTATCCTTTCAAATCTGAACTGGAACACACTTGACAAGTACAATCAGCTCCATCTTTTGCGCTTTGACATACTGAAAGGAACTCAGAGCAAAGAGGGGGAAAAAGGCTTAATGGGTTGGAAGGGATGACATATAAGAAAAGCTTAGAAAGATTAAATATGTACAGCTTGACTAACCAACAATTAAGTGGGGGGAGAGGGAGGAGATATATCTGTCAAAAGCAATGAGAAGGTAAACACCAAGGGGCAAGAGTAATTATTTAAGAATACAAATGGGATATATCTAGAAATAATGAGATCAAAAAAGGACAATGTAGTCTGAATTTGAAGAATGACTTACTGTAAGTGAGAAAGGGTATTTCCACTTTCTTCTCTTGAGATTATTCCACAATGTACTAGATCTTCCTCAAAACAATTAAAATGAAATGGGTAAAGCACAAGGGACTATATTCTATGTTACAATTCTGTATTGGCAGGGCTTTGCTTTTTGTCCTAAGAGATCTTTCTAATTGCAATGACTTTTTTTCCCCCAAATTAATAAACAAAAAAAAAACTAAATAAAATGAGAAGTTATCAAATAATATGTGCTTGGGGATAGGAAGAAAGCTACAGGAAGCACTGAGGAAAAAAAGTCTCAGCTTTGTATCAATTAAATAAATAATGATAGGCCATATCAAAACATTTGCTCAGCTTTTCCAGTCACTTTCAGTGACTCATATTTCCAGTCACTCAGTTATGTGACCTTGCACAGTCCCTTGAATATCCTGATTTTTATTTAATCAGATATCTAAGGATATTCGAGAATAAATATTTTTAAATTTTATAAAATAGCTAAAAATGTATTCTTTTTAAGTTGAAGCTTATGGATTAAAGGAGGAAGGCAAAATGCAAAACAGTTACAAAGTTAAACTGGAAGGAATTAATTCAATGATTATGTTAAAACATACTATGCTACAAGAAAGGAGGAAAGAGAATTTCTAAATTCTTTTTCATGTGGAATTAACAGTAACATGAAAGGAAATTTGAAATTTGTATAACAAAAATAGAAAGAAGAGACTGCATAATTCCTTTATACAAAGGAATGCATTCTGATAGTCTGAGTGACACTATCTATTGTTTTGAATAGCAATTATCAATTAATTAAAATTCAGTATTTCTATTACAATTTCTGCTTGCAGTGAGTTTTCTTTCACTGTCATTTTTATTTTCACCCTCAAATAAGGACATTGGCCGGCTGAGTTTTTCTGCTTGAACAGATAAAATAATCATTAGTAAAAAAGTAAAACCAGTGTGATGTAATATAGCTATTAATTCTTAATTGTAAGTGATAAATTGGGATTAAATATATATAATAAAGAATTGGGTGATGCCAATTCTTTCAGTATAGTCATTCTACATTCTTTCTACGTCATTATACCACATATCTGATTCAGAAAACTACATTTAACTTAGGACTACTAATTTTTTAAAATCTATCTAAACCGATTGATCAATCTGAACCTGAAAGCTGCTAACTTCGAATACAGACAGGTTTCTCTGCTGTCCTTCCTATTCACTGTGTGAATGTGTTCAAAAGATACTAACCTCTGTTTTTTACCAAATTATTTATGGCTCTTATGAATTGACATACCTGTCTTTGAAATCAAAGAGATAATATGAGAATTAAGGTGTAAATAAAGTAGCAATATTGAGTTACTTCAGAAATTTGCCATGATAACAAGTGAACACGAGTGATCTTTACCAGAGTAATGCAAGTTTATGTAATGATCTAGAAGAGTGAAATTTGTCTAAAAAGCAGTCACTTCTTGGAAACATTTGCATTTAAAAGCATAAGCTAGTACAATACAATATGATGCGCAGAAGTGTAAGCACACTCTCATTATACCAGAAAACGGCACCATTCTATACCATAACACTATGGTAGTTAAATCTCAAAATGCTGTTCTACTTAGAAGATGACTATAAAAGTGCCAGAATGGTTTTCATGCAGCTGCCCTTCACTGATATGAAGTGCTTCATTGACAAATACAAAAACAGAGCTTGTATCAGTTCCTAGTGAAATCCCATGAATTTAACGAAAGCAGAGTTATAGCAACTAGGTTTGTAAAAAATCCCACTCACATTATACATCTGTAGTGGCAGTTTTGAAAAACAGAATCTGACTGCAAAAAGCAAATTATTATTATTTCCATCATGCATTGTTAGAAAAAAGCAGATTCTTTCATCACTATTCCTCTAACATGGTCCTTCAAATATGTGATCCAAACCAAAAAAGCTACTCTGGGGGACCTTTTTTTGTTGATAGGAGAACTAGCAAGAGATGATCAGGGATCTGAGCAAAGTGGGTGGCTCTTCAGCCTGCCTGTCCCTTTTTCTGCACAGAAGAATGGGAGAGGCAAGGAAAAATGCTTCAACAATATTAAACCACAGACAGTGAAAAGACATAAATAACCACTTGAATTAATTTGTGCTGAATACAACCTTAGGCTAGAATTCTAATGAAAATACTATGTCCCTTTTGTAAAAAGGCCCTCAAAGCCCTTGATCACTAGCTGATTCACTCCCATTTCTGCTATTAAGGCCTCTTCTCCCCATCAGCATCTCCTTTGTTGTATATGTTTGCAAAAGTAAGACACAGTCCTATTGTGTCCCAAGAATTTAAAGTTATTATGTAATTATTTATAGGTAGTTAACTTGCCTAGGTTGATCTGTATGGTTACTGATTTCTTAGCAGAGTATGATCAAACAAATTTTCTAAATTTGTAATTACATATTTAGTTTTATTGTCATTTGCTTGAGTTTTGTTTGGCTGCTTTCCTTAAATTTCTAGCTATCCTCATACCATAATATCCTTTACTCCCCTGATAGTAATGTTATCCTTAATTGTGATGTTAATTAAATTAATATCAATGCAAATGAGTATAAAACCTGAAAGACAGCTCTTGATGATATTGTCTTGATGTATCTCTTGCACATAATGAAAATGAGATTTGATTATTATAACTATTATTATTATTATTCCCAGGCATTTCTTGTTGTAAAGATCATTGCTTCCCTGATTGTGTACTATTTATTGAAAGAAAAGCTACAGAAGATTGCCACCAGAAGAAGATAGTGGGAAAAAGTATTATAAACCTAAAAATTTCATAGGGATTGACATTAAATCCACACAAAAATTGTTGGCCCACAGGGAACATCTCTCTGCAAAAATAGAGATTTTAGAGGTACAGAGAAACCTCGTGCTGTCTCAAGAAAAATTGAGGACTTACTTTCAAAGATGAAATGCCTATGCACCCACTTTGTAATTCAAAAGCGACCTCCACATCAACGACCGCTGCAGCTCTAAGATGACTCTCATTAAATAGAATTTGATTTTAAACTGGGACACCATCCCTTCTACTAAAATGTTTTCTTTTGGAAAGATTAAGAATTAAGAAGGGAACATCTCTTACAATATGGCTCAGATGAACATGAGCATCCTGTGAAATTCAGATTTAGGAAGAGCAAGAGGGCCTTTTAATTTTTAACCAAATTTCCATATCCTAAAACTCTGTGCAATATGGTTTCACTGTGAGAGATCTGGCCTGCTATTCCATTAATTTTGAATTTATGCACATCCAAAATACAGCTTTGCTGAAAGAGGGTCCTGCCTTTTGTCATCTTCCCAATTTTTTCTTTAACTGATATTAGATGGGTCTCAGCCTTAAGCCTATATAAGATCTAAATTAAAATACGTAAAGGAAAAATTGTCTGTTTATAAAAATACTGTCTTAAAGAATTCTATGTTTAGAAAAAAAATAAAAATCAGTATGTTATTAACTTAATATGGCAACTGAATTTTTCAGATTATCAGGAAAAAACAACTAAAGAGTCCATCAGTCCTCTTGTGTACATGACACTTTTTTTTTTTAATTTCTCCTCTTAAATTTCTCCCAGTTTTCCCATTAAATCCCTCAGGGAACACCTGATAAGACCAAGTGAGTAATTACATTCTTAAGCGGAGGAACCTTATTCATTTAATCTAAACTTTGGGAGGACAGTAAATAGAAAATAGCCAGCACTTCAACTGCATTGTGAATCACTGTATCTTTTGGATGACTCTTCTTTACTGTTGTTTATAGACTGTAAACTGTATAGAAATGTATACATTTAGTAATACATATAAACTTAAACTGTGAATTAAATTCGTATTCTAATTTCAAAATGGTTCAAATCAAAACTCTAACTTTACAGCTCATCAGACACACAGGACAAAAAAACCCAACTTTGTGGTTTAAGAGTGAAAAAGGGCATTCACAAAATAACTTTTGGAAGACAGACTCTATGAAGCCTAGATATATATTTAAAAACTAGAGAATCAGGACCATACAGAAGACTGCCAGGAACAGAAGACATCTGAAAGTACTGTAAGGGCAGGGGGGGTAAAAAAATATCTAAGGAGCTTACTTGATTAGAATTTAGATTGAATTGGATTTAGCCATATCATTAAATATGAAATTTTCCTTTATAAATAATATATAATATATATATATTATTTTCTCTTTATTTATGTGGTTGGTTGGTTTTTTTTTTAAATTCTTTATTAATAGAGGGAAAAGAATGATAAAAGCTAGAGGTTAGGTAGGAGTGACTGGAAGAAATTGTGAGCTTTAGGGAAAAAGAAATGAGGATCAAGAGCCAGAACAACACTTCAACACAGTTAAGAAGTGTGATGTAGCTTTGATATAGTCAGGGAATGTAAGAACAAAAGGACTGTAATGAACAAAATAAAGTCAAGTTCTAATGACATGCTTGTCTTATATGTCCAAGTCATAGCTATAAAATATACATTTCATGCCAACCTACTGAGAACTAAAAGAGAAAGGTCAATTCTGAACAAAACTGCATAAAAGAGCATCAATAACAGGAGGAAAACTTATAGAGAGAGCTTGACTATCAGCTACTGCTACTTTAAGCAGAATTACACTTATTTAGAAAATACAAATTCAACACCTAAAACTGCATCACCAATTTCAGCTCTTAAAGAATACTGTATCCTAGAGCTGTAAAAACCGTCTCAGTTTTCAGCCGACTTTAAAGAAACAAAGTTCAGTGAACTTACTCCTTAAAGATAAGTATGAGCATAATATAACAAGGCCAAGTACAATTTAAAAATGGCTGTTCCAAGTATCCAAAACCAAAATTATACAGATTCTTCTCCATTATTTCTACCCCTTCTATTTCTGTAACTTCAGACAGTGAAAAAGTATTATTATTGTAGTTCAAAAGTTAGATAATAAACCTGAGATTTCAATGAACCTCTGCAGAAGTTGTCTAAATTTTGATGATGGACTTAATTCACTGATATTTTCTATGGCAAGCTACTAGAGAACTTGAGAACAGGGTATCTTTTTCTAGAAAGTGTTAGATTCACCCATCACAACTGTACTTACGCAATATATTCTCCAGGAGATAACATAAACACCACAAATATAAATATATCACACTAACCACTTGTTAGAGTCTTAAAATCAGATATTTTACATAGCTCTATAAACTTAATGTTCTAGTTATGTAAGAGAAGCTTAAATATGCTGGAAATAAATATTGATTTCTGGAGCTCAGCCACTTTCTATAAGGGTGATGGCTGTAAAAAACTCTTACAGAAAGATAAATATTATTTATTTTTCCCTACATAAACCCTTCTTCTACATTATTGAAAAAATGACATGTTTGAATTAAGCACATAAAAATATGAATCTTTCTGTTTCAGTCTTTAGTATCGGCACTAAAATTTTCTCTAGTAGCCTAGATATACTCTAAGCAACAGGATGTGAATACTTCTGGAACATAAATAGGTTAAACTTTGATTTGTAGGTACATTGAGTTTAGATAATTCAACTAGAAAAACAAACAATTTGAAGTCTCTTTACGTAATTGAAAAACTTAAAGCACAAACCAAGATGTTTTAAAGAAAATCCTACTCCCTTTTCCAGAGCAAGCATCAGGATAATTATTTTGATAGAGGTAAGATGAATTTCCCTAAGGTTATACTTGACCAGTGGGAGTTTATACTATAAATTTCAGATTTTACAGAATTCCTGAAGCATCGTTTTAAGGACAGTTGTCAGTGTTTTTCCAACCTGATAGAACATTTCACATGATTTTCACTTTAAAGATGAGAGCCAGGCATAGCCTCATCCCAGCTCAAAAGCAGCATTAGTAGCTGGGCAGGGGAAATCTCCACTTCAACTTCTAGCTCCAATGTCTCTGGTTTCACTTGGTGCTTTGTAGGGTCTTTAGTACCAGGAACTTCTCATTTGCCTTATAGATGCATACGGCTCAAGACACAAATAAAAAAGCAAATGCTCCCAGCCTCGACTGAACTATTGAACAAGCCTTGGAGGAACACAGAGACCAGATGTGGACTCAAGGTGCTGTTCCTTCATTTGGGAGAAAATGAGTAAAGGAGGAAGTCGGTTGTCACAGACCAACTTATTTCCCCAGAAGTCATTGATTTGCTGCTTCCTGTATTTCTATCTGTGGCATAGAAGACACTTCTTCTACAGCCCAGATTTACAACCAGAAAAACTTGGTGTTCACAACATGCTTTGCCTGAACTCCACATCAAAAAAAAAAAAAAACAGGAGCAGGTGGACAAAAGGATATAGCATCAAACCCAATGCTATGGACTTGGTGCTGCAAATACATCCATCCATGCGAAGCAGTGGCTGGCAAGCAACTTGCCTTTAGTGGCACCACAGGAGAAGGAACTGCTGTATCCACAAGGCAACTGGCTGCCACCTCCCGCTGGTTTCTGTTGAGTTCCTGCTGGTATTTAAAGTCCAGGCATATGCTTAAAAGGGATTTTAAAAACTTTTACAACGTCTTTCTTTGAGCTCTATGAGCATAAGCACAGCCATAAGCCAGACAACTTGGCCTATTCAAGTTGCGTACCGCTCAAGAGTCAACCCCAATGTGGAACATGAAACCTGGAGCATACTGGCTATAGACAACAAACTCAACAAGCCAGGCAGCTAAAAGCGACTCTACAAAAGGGGAAACAGGCAATATATATTCATTCTGGTACCTTTAACAAGATTTGCATATCATTTAAAATACAATTGAACACCGCACATCCCAGGTGCTTTTGATGAGAAATCAAAAGGATTTCCTTGTGCGGTATTTAAAGGTAATTGATTTTCAAGCTTCCTGCCATTATCCATGCTAGAGTCAAAGACTTGAGCTGTACAGTATGCAAAGAGGGTGCCTAAACTGTTCTGAAGTTCAGAACTCTGCTCCAGCTCCTCTTTTCTGAAAGTTCAAAGGAAATCTTGTGACTGGCATTAATTTTCAACACTGCTGAACTGCATCAGAATGATAATTGGCGATACTAGTGCTTGAAATAAATACTTTGTACCAATGAAGCTCTCATAAAAGACTCGAATTCATGACTTTCCTAATGAGAATGTGGCTATAAGAGGCTGTATAATGATAAGGAGCCTTATTGATCAAAGAATTTGCCTATTTTACTGTGCATTTCCGTAATTACATGTCAGCAATATGACCTATTCTATCTTCCCTATCAAATATAAAGAGCATAATCTTATACAAAAAAGAAAATCTTTGTTTAGCAAAGCTCATAAATATGTGCTTTAAGTAAAAAAAAAAACTGAAGTGTCATGGAAATCTGTTGTATTTAGCTAATTATGCTCACATGCTTAAGTTTCGTAAAACAGGCGGAATGTATCTTTATGCTTCTTGACTGAGAACAGGAACGTAGGTGCAAGGAGAAACTAGCAGAATAAAGACATATAAGAAAGATCTTCCCAACTTGATATAACCTCTTGGATTCAGGTTTGTTGAATTACTGTTTTGTATATTTGTTTTTCCAACATGTAATGTAACAAAACCTCATTATAGTTAATAGTACAATTCTAAACTTTTATGAATGATCAGGATACATGATTGCAACATTTAACTGAGAAATAGAAATTAGAAACGGTCTCTCTGTCTTTCTGTAAAATTTTAAAATAGACCCTTTTAACCCTAAAACTAAGATGCCTTTATAATTCTCTTAGATTCAGATGCAACGGTAACAATGTCTACGGAATGGCAAAAACAATGAGAGAAGTAGGAGATCACAAAAAAACCACACCAGAAAATGGCAAGACTATGTAATTACCATTTGAGATGTACATAGAGGATTTCACCATGTATTATATCCATATGTCTTGTTTTAAAACTGATTTAAAAGTATGCATGAAGGAAATCCACCTGCATAAATTTGTATGTCTATGTAGTATTTCATAACCTTTGTGCTCATTTGCTAAAAAAAACCCAAATTGTTGTTATTTCGCAGTTTATTCAAATAAGAAGCACAGCAATCAGTTGGAAAAATTAACTACTTATCTCTGTTGTACCCTTTGAAATTCAAGCAAAGACACAAGATTTAGGAGTATGAAAGACAATTATTCTATGTCATCTTTTAATTAGCAATCTAGATTTCAGTAAAAACAGCAAGTAAGCATCATAATCCTTTCATTTCTAATACATACCTAAAGGATGCAAAACTTTCTCTAGACAGTAAAAGATACTTCATTCAAGAATCTTAGTGGTTGGAAGGGACCTTTGAGATCATCGAGTCCAACCACATTAAAAAAAAAAACAACACACAAACCCAAAAAAAAACCCTAAAACCACCCAAACAAATACAAAAACACACCCACAACCCAAAACAAAACAAAACAAAACCCACAAAAAACAGAAAAACCACACAAAAAAAGCACCCACCAACCAAACCCCACACCCACAACCCCACACACAACACCCCTCCACAAACCAATAATGTTGGCCACTAGAGCATGCCCTGAAGAGCCACGTCTACACGTTTCTTAAATACCTCCAGGGTTGGTGACTCCACCACCTCCCTGGGCAGGCTGTTCCAGTGCCTGACCACTCTTTCAGTAAAGTAATTCTTCCTAATAT
>JAOTQQ010000032.1:11522980-11536543 GCA_026546715.1 Gallinago undulata
GAGTTGTAGAGGGCAATGAGGTCTCCCCTCAGCCTCCTCTTCTCCAAACTAAACATGCCCAGTTCCCTCAGCCTCTCTGTCCTCATAGGACTTGTTCTCCAGAAAACTTTATTTTAAAACATTGGATTTATGTTGTACTTCTACATTTGCTTCTCATACAAGTACCTAATGCTACTTGGTCCAACAAAAAAATCTCAAAAATAAGTAACCATAATGATAGAAACCTGCTTCAGTTTAAGCTTATGCATTTCCTTTTGAGTTTGGAATGTACGGTTCTAGAAGACATGAAGACATCACAAAATGGAATAAGGATAAACTTTTAAAAAAATTATTTATCTCCACTTTTTTTTTTTTATTATTCCTTACATTATACAGCTCCCTAGACTAGGGAACAAGTTGTATTCACCTTCTTGAGACACATTTTTTTAATGGCCTGCAATGCCCTCTATTGCAAAGAAATTCTACCTTTTAACTAACAACTAATGTAGACATTTCAGCTGCTGCTTATTATCAAACTAATCAGGTTATTCTACTACTAACAATCATCCTTCTGTTGAACAGATTACCAACTCTCCTAAGTAGTTTTTTCCTTAGTATTCGTCATCTTAAATTACAAATTACAAAAATGTCTGAATGTCCATGCTGATTATCTTGGAGGTCATAATGAACACTGACAAATATTACCAAACAGGAAAAAAAAAAGACTTTTTACGTTGCTTGGCGAGGTGGAATAGGATTTAGGAATGGATAGCAACGCAATTTCATTTTACATGCTTTTATCTATGTATTGTACTTGAGGGGAGAAGTGGCATATATGTTTAAAAAAAAAAGTAATTTATTTTTAATTTTCCTCTATATTAATTCAGCATTTCCTCCTACAAGACTGAAAAGAGGAAAGGATCAAATCCATGAGGATGGATATAGATTAGCACAACTATGGAGATAGCACAGTTTGTGCATATGATACCAAGTGCAAAACCCCTCAGAACAACTGCAAAGTGGAGTACTTTACAGTACAGACTACTGGAAACCAGCATCGTGCTTATCAACAGCTCTCTTCCTACCTAGTTTGTTAGCTCTTGAATTCATTATGAAAGCTGGGGGATACCCACCCAAATTATTCAATGAGCCAGGTAACTGAAAACATAAGGTGATTAGTTTAAACTGGACGATTAAGCTTTTCAATGGCTGTATTTGGGGAGCTGAATCACTCCCTGCTGACAGAGTTCTTTGAAATTGTTTCCAGTAGCATAACTCCAAGCCCACATTAATCCTTGCTTAATACTAAGCTCCATGATTTTAATATTTATTTCTCACCTTCATTCCCCCCACCTCCCTGTCCATTGTTCTGGGACACAGGCAAAACTAAGAAAGTAAACTGGAACTCTAGATAGCATCTGGGGGACCTGCACCCCTGTGAGAAGGCTCTTTGTTGCTAAACTCATGTGCAGTACCCACTACTGTGCTTTGGAGGGAAAGCCCACGCCAGCACCCGGTCCTTCTCCTTCCTGGAAGCAGGCAGGGATAAGTCAGAAGTGAGAGGTAACCGCCAAAGCACCATAACACCATCAGCACAGACCAAAAGCATATTTTTGAGAGGTTGAAGAGAGTTGAAAACGAGTAGCCAAACTTTTTCCTCTTCATAATCCAAAAATTATTCATATGAATAAAGATAAAAAAAGATTAAGAGAATAGATCATAAAGCACTTAATACATTTTCTGCCATTAAGCTTCTCAGTAAAATCTCTTAACATATTTAAATTCACAGTTAGATGGATGGTCTGAAGTTTATTTTCCTCATGGATTCTTTGTTGTTAAGAATAACAGTATAAATGTATCCACAATCCTCCTAAATCCTACTTTGCTCTTGTGCAGTTTCTATATTGATGTCAGTTCCCAAGCAACCAGCAAACGGAAGATCTTTTACTACAGACTATTAAACTTCAAAAAAGACTATCCAGCCTTTCAACTCTTTTACATGTAGTCAATGTTTTTAAATATTTTATAACAGCTATCAAGAAGTTACAGGACATTAATCATCCAGAACATTAAGTTTGTGGTCATGAGTATCTTTTTCCTGTAATTTTCTTGTCTTTCTTTTGTTTTTCCTTTTTGTTTCAGTATATTAAATATATTAAATACTATAAAAGAAGAATTACAGGTTTGCTTTCAGGAATCTTTTCTGGCTCTACTTATTAGTTTGTTTGGGTTTGGGTTTTTTTTTTAACCTTTTTGAATGATCATTGATGTTTTCCATATAGAAATTGCCAACCTCAACTGCTCATAGCAGAAACACAGCAAACTGCAAAGATTTTTCAGGGAATAGAAACAGACAATAGAAAAATGATAAAATTGTTTCTTCATGCACAAAATAATTACATACTTTTTTAGGTGCTCCACTGAAAAAAAAAAAAACCAGGTTAAAATCAGTCATTTCATAAAGACTACACTTCGGAGGTTCATGGATGTAAACATGTAAAGGTATCACGTCACACGCATCACATCCCTTGTCTTGACATTGGCCCTAAGTATTTACACGTGCCTCAAAGCTCATCATTTTGTAGATGAAGCTACCATTATTTTTCCAATGTACAGTATTTAGTACTTACAGAGACATTCATTTTATCTGCCATTTTTTCCAGATCAGATTCCCTAGGAAAGTCCTACAACTCTTTGTGGCTGGTACCTGCATTTACTGCCTTAAAGGATGCTCTATCATCAACAGCATTGTCATGCTACTCCTCAATCAATTACTATGTTGTTTGTGAATATCCCTGAACAGCACACATCCCGGTATGGATTCGTGACGAACATTCCACTTGGATAGAAGTTGTGGATGCACCTTCCCTGGAGGTGTTCAAGGCCAGGCTGGATTGGGCTTTGAGCAACCCGGGTCTAGTGGGAGGTGGCCCTACCCATGGCAGGGAAGTTGGAACTAAGGGATCTTTAAGGTCCCTTCCAACCTAAAACATTCTATGATTCTATGATACATATACTATACATGGAAAGAGTCGACGTGTTTTTTTGTAAAAGGAAGCCCTGTTTCAAAAACCTCTTGGAGTCACATGGAGCAACCTCATTGATATGCCATTCCGCAAGACTTCACACAATCCCTCACCATAGATTTTTAAGGAAAATAAACTGCCTTGGTATCATAGACAAGGTCCTTGCATGAATAAATACTGCTTAAATGATAGAAAAATAAGTAGACATATATATTTAACTCTTGCAGTGGAGGCAGGATTTCCTTTTTTTTCCTTTCTACAAAGAGTTAAAAGCAGGACGGAGCCCTGAACAATTGCTCTAGATGCTGGTTCTATAGTCGAAGTACAAAGAAAGAAAACAAGCAAACTTGATTATGTCTGCATGTTGCTGTTAATGTAATGTCTTTTCACTTTTCTTTTTCATACAAGCTGTTCAATATGTAAGTTGTTGATTGCCATGACAGAAAGTAAAAGACACCAGTAACACAGGTGCACGGGACATACTGTTTCTGATGAAATTCATTATACTAAAAGTCCTTTTTAACTAATATACTTAGGAAAGTGCAAATTAACAGAATGGTTTAGGAAGTCAGGAATAATTCTAAAAAGAATTGCATTTTAAAGTTTTGTTACGAATTTGATTATTTCTCAGCTAAATTACTACACAGTTCTGAGTGGGGTTGCGGTTTAAAAAAAATGACAAGTTTTTGAAAGTTCCAAGCAACTATAATTATTGCTGTGTTAAGATCTATATCCTATATAAGTTAATTTTTCAAGATCATTTACTAAAATACCATAAATTTGCTATAAAAATTGCTATAAAAATCACAGGTCTCCTGTTGTGTGCTAACATCACATATTTTAAAAAAATTAAATAGTTTATGGTAACAGATTTTAACACTGCTATACTCGCCACAGTGGTGAACAAACATATAAAATGAATTTTATATCAAAATATATCTCTGTAGCCATTTTAAATTCATATATAGGTAAATTGATTTCAGTGGGAGTTAGGTACTTAATCACCTTTGAGAAACTGGGTCTCAGTCCCTAAGCAAGTCTGCTTAAATATGCTAACCAAATTGTTTTGAAAGTGCTGACATTCTAGAGCTTTGCAGTATCACTGGGTGTTTCTGGGTATTGTATGTAATAGCACATACACGAACTTGTTTAAGAAAACAGTTTTGAAATTAGTAAAGCATTTTCCGTGATTACTACTGACTTTCATAAATATTATGGTAGCAGTTAATGTGTATCTAGCGTGCAAACGACAAATAGTACCACATAATTTTTTAAGATCCTTCTAGACAAACCTATATATAGACATCTATATTATTTCTCTCAGACTGGCCTAATACTTCCTTCCTGACATGACAAGATGAGTTAAGCTAGTTATTTCATTGATTTTTCTCATTGCTGTTTATGCTTTTCCAACATCGGAACTATATATCATAAAACTCAAAGGCCCATTGGACTCTCTCAGCCACGGGCTCGTCATGTTCAAGAAGCTGGAACTTTCCAGGATGATTACACTTAGTGTTAAACCAAGATGTTTTTTTTTTTAAGAAATATTATTTTAAATAACTACATATTGTCTTTGAATGTTTCTTCAGAGTTTACATTCCATATAAATGAAAGATCTTGAATTATTGGAGATTCTTTCAGAGCAGAATCATGATTCATACCAAACTCGGTGTAATATTTGCAGGAACACAACTAGGGAATTAAATATTAGATTATGTATATTCTGATTAAAATCATCATTTTACCATTTAAACTTCTACATTAGGGATTAACATCTCAAAGGAAACTGAGTTTTTAAACAAAGTGTTAAACCATATATTGGAGTAAAGGAAAACGGGGCAAGCATGTTCAAAAGGAGAAAGAATTGATGGGGTGGAATTTAGAAGGGACAAAACTAATATTTCGATGTGAAAGACTTACAAACGTTGAGCTTTTTGCAAGTATGGGATTATTCTTTTTTCAAGATGATTGAAGTAAAAATTGAGATAAATATGGAAAAGAAAGGGAAAACTTAGAAGTACACACTTAGGAGAAAATGAATATAACTTTTATGAGAAGATGATAGGGATCTAGAGCTGCAGATGCATAGAAAACAGGTGGGACATGGCATATGAGATGGGAAGGGAGAGCTAGTCATGCTGGGTTAGACAGCAATGAGAGAAGTTGGGAGAAACTGGCTTTTAGAAGATATAAAAATGAGTTTGATAGTAAAAAGAAGAAACAATCATGTAAGAGAAACGGGGGTGGGGGGGTGGGGGGGTGGATTAAGAAGGATGATGAAACAAGCAGCAGCAACAAAAACCCAACAGTATTATACACTAGAGAAGAAAGAAAATCCCTTGAAAAAAAAAGTGAAAAACAGGCGTAGACCACAGACGAGGGTGAGGGGAACAGAAGATAAAAATAAACAACAAGCCAGTTACCAGGGTGTTTTTCAGTTTAAATTATGCATAAACTTTAAGCTAAAATGAATTTTACATGCTGCATGGAATGTGTTGATGCACACACAGTCTTATCCGAAGACCACTGAAATCAATGGTAGAAACCTCCTGTGGTTATTTATAGACTTAAATCACACTTAGAACTTTACAGATCCACAACAAGCGCTAAAATTTGATCTATGAAAAACACGCATATTTTGGGAGGACTTTGATTATGCCTCTGCTTAAACAAACTCTTTACAAAAGCTTTGAGTATTATTGAATTGAGGTGCTGAGGGTTGGTCTGTGGGCACGCAACAATTGCCAAACTTAGAGCCCCTCACTCACAAAGGTCAACAGATATAATCATAACACTGTTCTAGGCTTTCGTGGCTGACACTTTTGTGGGTATCACAAAACCCCTTGCAGATTTCAGGCAAACGTTACTCTGTTGAATGAAAGCTTGGATGTATTCTTTATCACAATTGTAGCAATTCAGTATCAATCTGGCAGTACCATTATGCTTAAAATTCTATGCCCGTTCCCATCATCGGTCTGGTTTTTGAGTGGTTTCTAATTCAGCTATTTTAAAACGCACTAGCATGAAACTCGGCTTTGGGTGTGGTATTTTAGATTTCATCCTTGAATTTCCAATTTCTGAAATGTATAAAGGTTTATAAGCTTCTTAATTCTCCAAATGTGCCCTTCCCCACCACCAGCTTCCATTCACTGTTAACGGAAGCAGGCACATACATATACCATACTGAACGGGCAGATACCCCTATTTGTCTTCATAGCAAACATCAGCTTAACACAAAAATGTAAACAATCAAAGAGGTTGCATTTTAGCATCAAGATGTCCATCGTTGCCGTGATCATCACTCTCAGGTGAGAGCGATAGTTAAATAACACTGAAAGATCCTTAATGCCAAGTCATGCACTTCATGACCAGAGTGTTACCATTTCCTTCAGAACCAGTTTTAATCCTCACTCTGATCCTTTCCTGTTGTCGTATTGTGTTCCATTTAATAAATGTTACCCACTATCAGTGAATTTCTACTTTGTTGTTGTCTTTCAATAGTAGCTAGTTTGAACATTCTCTCTTAGAAATGCCTACTTGTTCTCTGATTTCTCTACGTTAGGTCATATTGTCTCATCTCTGGGATGGGTGTAGATTTCACCTGGAAATTAGCGGGAGCTTCATTCAGAAATTCAGTGAGATTCTATGTACCTGGCTTCCCAACTTTTATCATAAAGCCAGCAGGGCAACTTAACTAGCTAATTAAGAGAATATATTTAATATAATTCTTATTTCTAAACGTGGAATATTAACTGGCAGAACAAACCACATGCCATTATAAAAAAAAGATTTAATTCTTTAGACATCTATAGCGACCCAGGCACATACAATCAGATGTCTATATATGTATGTAGCGACATAATACTTCTCCAGATAGTCCACAATACACAAGAAAACTCCTATCCAATATAATATTGAACAGAGAGCAAAGCAGGTTAGTTTATTCCCTGTGCAATCAAACTCTGCTCTTACAGGCTGCAGTAGACCCCTTCCGCTAACTTACAAACTGTCTTCAATTTTTTTCCGGTTTTATGAAACCATAGTTTCAACCATGTAAACCATTACTATTTAAGCCTCCATGAGAGAAGTCAGTAGACTCATCACCATTTTACAAATGGGTAGGCAGACAGGTTCAGCCAGCTGCTCCAGGATAAATGCATCCTTTTTGAAAGAAGACTTAGAAGATTGCACCTGGCTAACTAGTCCAAGGAAATGCAGCAATTAGAGCTTGGTTTTGTCAAGAACCAGCTTAAAAAATATTACAGGACAGTAGGCTGGATCTGCCCTAACTTAAACTCGTTCAACTGTAATGAGATTGTACAAGTTTAAGTCGAGGTAAAACTCGAGGTAAAACTAGATCAGAGAGTTGCGTCATAAAACCAAAGAATTACAAATGACAAAAAGGAGGCAGAGTTCTGGACTTTTAACATGTAAGAGAAATATATAATCTATACTGGAGAACGTTAAGGTTGGAAGCACTTGAAATACAGAAAATGCTAATTTAAGGAAGATTTTAGTGTCTCAGTGTACGCTTTTTTTTTTACAAATCAGGTTTGCATCAACCATCTAAGCGTAGTTTCAAATTTGTTACGAATCCTGTTTCAATCAGCATAGAGGATGGATATCATCACAGAATGAGAAATATTTTTTACTAAAAGATACTCAACAGTTTTTGGGTTTTTTTTCTCCTTATTGTTAAATTTGCATTTCTGCTGCATTTCTTTTGTTGTAGTATATTTGGATTATCTCCATCATAAAATATTTCAGGCCAGAAAACAAATCTAAAACCAGGAAAAAGACGAACATGCCCAAAATTTTTTAATAGGAGGTGCTATGATTTCCCATTTGTGATACATGGTAAACACTAGTAAGCATGCCAAAAAAGCTGTCAACTGAGAAATCTGGGTTACAGATGATAAAGTGAGTGGTTTGTATTGCAGAGGCAAAAGCATTTCCCCTGCCTTTTCTTACAGACAAAAATTACTTTGAGAAAGTTAGGTAAGTCTCAAAAGAAAATTAGCAATAAAACTGGTGGGTACCAAATAGTTTCACAGTGTGACGAGAATTCTGAAAATGTCAATTTCCGACTATTTGCCTTTATTTGTCTATGGGATTTAAAGAAAAGAAAAAAAAAAGAAAAAAAAGGAGGCGGCATTTCAGAAAAACCCTCAGATATTTTTCTAAAGCTGATTTTTTTCCAAAAGACTAATTTTTCCCACTACTGATCAATAGGACTCAGAAAATAAGAGATTCATCTACTAATGCTGATTTTTTTCCTAATACAAATGTGTCCCTTAGCTTGTCAAGGGTTTAGTTACTTTTGTTTTCTCCTACCTTCCTGGTGATACAACATTGTAGATTTATCAAATATGGAATTCCAGAAAACTGATTTTCTTGGAGCTGACTCAGTATTAACAACAAATCATTGCAGCCATTACAAAGGAATGAGATAAGAAAAAAACATTAGTAATTAGAAAATGTTTCTGGATAAGTACATTTTGTTAGAGGATAAGACCTCAAAGAAATTAAGAGCATTACTTAAGCTTTCCTATTTCATAGACAATGAAATTGCATTGATAAAAGGGACAGACTGCAATTATGAGTAGCATCTGCCATATTCTCAGCCAGAATCAACCCCTGCTTCTGTACATTCCACTAATATAGGTTTCAGGTAAAGGCACTCGTCTCTTTTCAGAGTCCTAGAAAATCACAGTGGCATCCTACTTCTCTGCAAGTTCTTTGCACTACACCAAAAGGAGACTAGACAGACTAGGTCTCAGTAGGGCTTCATTCTGCCATAGCTTCACATACTTGGTCAACAGAAAGGATTTGTTTTTCTTCTTGGAGTTTTCAGAACACAACAAGTTATGCATGCTTGGGGGCACAATTACAAACGTATTTCATGAAAGTAAACCATATTTTCAAAGGAAAATGGCTTATAAGCTCGCAAATGCAATTTTGGGATGCAAATTTACTTGTGGGTATCAATTACTCATGCTATGGTACTCCATTTTATATGCCTACCTACCTGCCTGACAGTACTGAAAATACCAGGTATTATGTGCCTAAATGTGTTCAGAGTGGGTGTACAGAAAGGACGCCATAAACTAGCAGTCAAAAAAAAAAAAAGGAGAAATCTTTATCAACTACTTTACAGAATGAGTACTGAGTAATTCTTAACCTCCAGAGCATATAATACACCTACTGAAGATTTTCATTATTGTCACCAACAATAGGTCACACTAAGTACAGCTTTAGACTTTCCTCCTTTAATGCACTGCATGTTGAAAATTGAATGTGAACACAATACTATATTAAACTTCAAAATTAGTATGTATATTTATTGATAATTTTATTTTAGCTGGGATCATTGACAATCAGTCATGCAAAGCCTTTCTTAAGCCTTTCTTCTTCCCTAGCACTACATTACACATAGAAACTTTGAATAAACCTTCTGATACATTTAAAGCTCTCTAACCCAAGAGACTATTTGAAACTAATTATCCATATTTGAAGATTGGAAATCTGTTCTGATGCAGTTAACATAAACAGGTGTTTCTGTGGGTACCAGTTTTGATACAATAAATGCAGAACTTGTAAACTACAACTAGCAAGCTGGGTTTGAATACAAGCTGTAGAAAGATTTCTCAGAAGACACAACCAAGTAAGATAATGATTAGGACTGAAAAAAAAAAAAGGGCTAAAACGTCCTTTCATATTCTCCTACAGGACTCAAACTGCCTTTTCCCCTTGCCTCCTAATCCTCCTTGTCCTCCCAGCGAGCCTCACCAGTAACTCCATTCTGGGGGCCTGGAAAGAGATATTAATCTTTTGTAAAATGCCATCACCCATTACCTGCCCACATCTGCAGCTCATACAAAAGAACAGTAAGGGAGGCATAAACAGACTACTCGTATTCCAGAGCAAAAATGGGAAAAGTTAGGACCCAGATAGATGCTACCAACCTCTAACTTCTTCCACTGCTTGTGTTGCTGAGCAGTTTCTTCTCCCTCCTCCCTCCCCTACTACTCAGCACTCCCCATCCTTCCTTCTTTCTAGCAATCCAGACTACTTCTCTCTTAATCCTCCTTCAATCCTTCCAAACATCTTCAAAGGTAAACACACCACTTGCTTTTCTTGTTAAAACACAGTGCCCTCGTGAGTTTTACCATGTGCTCAGATTACATTTTCCCACACCATACTGAAACCTGAGCCTCAGGCAGATGCTTGTTATCCTTTTTCCCTTTCAAGACTCCTATCAGTATTTGGATGCAATTTGAGGCTGGCTGGTCGGGAGATACAGAAGGATGAGGCTCAACAGCTGTTGCACATCCCTTTGAGTCACCCACACCACGTGAACACCAGCAGGCCACAAAGCTCCTTGGCTACCCTGACTGCCCATCTGTTTTTAGGCTAGGCTCACACCTACTGAGACTACTTATCCTTTTTAGAAAGCTGTTTTCTATGTTGATTCCCCTTGAAGGTAGTAGGTATCAGGTGGGAATTGGGTATGCCTCCGTACATGAGACCATCTGGGGCAGGCTCAGATTTTTGGCCAATGCTACACCAGCTACTGCATCCAGTCTGCTGCTGGTTCCAAGCCGCACAGGTCTCAGTGCGAGTGCTGCCCTGCTCTCTAGGTGTGGCTACACAGGGATACTTTCTGTCATCCACGGGAAAATAACTAAATAAATAAGGAGGGGGAGATTTTGTTACTTTGCTTATCAGGAACTTCCTGTTCATTTAATCAGAACACTGGAACACAAATCCACCCAGCTCTCCCGCGGGAGCTCCAAATTTCACTGCAAATAGAGGAGATGATGACTTTTTATAATACTGAAATAAAACCATCTGAACTCTTTAATTTCTGTTATAATGCAAATTATAATAGGTATGCCTAGACTAGAGTTTCACGTGAAAAAGGAAAACAATAGTACATGGGCTGAAAGGCACCCGTAGCAGCATACTACAGTATCACCCAACTTTTTTACCTTTGGGGGCCAGGGAGTGCAAACTCACTTTTCTAACTAGTGCGGAGAAAAAAATAAAACCAAACCCAAAAAACCAGACTGACTTAAAACCAGATGAGATAAAATGTTCATCTTCCCATCAGAAAATATGAGTGTTGTTAAGTGCTGCTGTAGTGCTATACTCATGATAATGAGATTCATGCAATTTCCTTTCACTGTCACAGCTTTTCATTTTCATGTGATACTACACCCCACTCAGCCCTATCAATGGCAGAGGCTGTATCAGTTTATGTACAAGTAGCAGCCTCATTTAGATGAATAAAAGTTGTTTACGTTGTTTTCCTTTTCCAGGGGGATATAGAATAAATAATTAACCCAGTGACCCCTACCCTGCTTGTTTAACATTTATGCAATTACACAAAGCTTGTAACTGATGGCTCCATAGCCATGAAAGCTATAGCCAAGGAGAAGAATTATACTGAACACACATAGTAAAAGCTATATGGCATGGGGTTTAATGCAGTGAGGCTTCACAGGCAGCTCTCTCCACTTGTTTCCCTCTCATCTGCACTTCTTTCATTTTTTCAAGTTTGTAAGACTAATTCTTTTTTATGAGCTATAGGTGGAACTTTAAGACGTGAATGTGGTATCTGTAAAATGGGTACAAAAAGACACAAATATGCCAAAGCAAGCAGCCACTGAACCCCCTGAGTCTCAGCTGTTTGTTTAGCATTTTTAACTCTTATCTATATTTTGAAAAAAGCCTTTGAATTTCTTTTAAATTCTGAGAAACATTTTTTTTTTTTCTTCAGGTTGCAAAAACCTCCAAATATGGGGTTTTAAGCTTATGCACAGTTTCATGGAAGCAAACTGGCACCTCTTGTCCTCACAGCACCACCTGGCTGCCTAATCCAGAAGCAGTACAGCCTTTTAGCACAGACCTAAACAGACCAATTAAAGGTTGCAGTTATCCTTATCAGATCAATCTTAATATTGGGCTGACGCATTTATCCTGTTTGCAGGTTACTAGCACAATTTAGGCATATCCCAAGATTGTCAGATGACGGAGTTACACATTTCTAAAATTATTACAGAAATTTTGAAACGGTTTGTTTTAGTGTTCTGGATTGTTAAGTGGAATCATTGAGGATTTATACTGAAGTTTAATTTCAGTGATTCATATTACTGGTCAAAATATTTCTTGGAGTTGACGTAAACCGTATTACTGTGTTTCCAAGCAAAATGCTCTGACAAAACAATGTCTACAACTTACTGAAAAATTCAATATGCTCTGGTATTTCCAGATAAATTAGGTAGTAAATATTTTTCCTTGAGAACACATTAAAGTTCTGAAACCATCAGCTTACTATTGATTGTGATCATTAATGGCTCCAAGGATAGAAAAAAATGTAGCCTAGATTGAGGAAGGAAAGGAATTAAGTGCCCTTCACAGTTATTTGATTTTGTTTAGCTCTCGCTCCCTCTTGAATTAGAGAAATCAGGTTTTAAAATCATTTTTTCCACATATTCACAGCCAGATTCTATCATGGATGTAATGCAACACTATGCATTTTAGCATTAAAGCTCAGTATAGCTGGACATCCCAATTGGTTAAAGAACCTTTTTGGTTGTTTCTGTTCACTTCTTAGGAAGTGATCAGATTTTTCAAAATTATTCCTAGCCAAAGAAACTGCTGTGTTGGTTGGCATCACTGTCAGGTTGGACTGAATTATTTTTCATTTCCATAAATTAGAGCACTGAAGGTACTCAGTGTACTCATCTAATTTATCTTCTTGCATAACACAGGTCATATGACTTTTCTGATTTGGTTCCATTTGAATCAAGCTACCTCAATTAGAAATCGCATCTGAACCTGATTTTAAAATTACCAGTGATGGCCAATCAACCAAAACACTTAGTTACCAGTTAAATGACCCCATTTTAATTTTATTTTGCTTTTAGGAACATCTAATATCTGATTTCAATATACCTATGATCCATTTCCAGCCTCCAATCTTATATTTCTGTCTGCTGGATTAAAGAACACATTATCAAAGACTTCCCTCCCACATAGTAAGTACAGACATACTCCGATCAAGCTACAATTTAAATTCCCCATTTACAAATAAAACATAAAAAGTTATAGATTTTATCTCTATTGAAAAAAAAAAAAGAAAAGAAAGTGTTTCAAACCAATTAGATTTTGTAATTTTTCATCTCTTCATATTTTATTAACAAACCCCCAAACCTGTTCATGACAGAGCTGAACAGACAACCCAAACCATTTTGTGATTCTATTGTAAAAAAGTAATTCCTTCTAAAGTCTAAAGAGAAGAGTCTAAATTTTCTCTTTTTTACAGAACCACAGAATCCTCATGGTTGGAAGGGACCTTTGAGATCATTGAGTCCAACCACAAAAAAAAAAAAATCAACAAACAAACAAACCCAAAGAAACAAACCAGAAACAGACACAAACCAACAATCTTGGGCACTAGAGCATGCCTTGAGGTGCCATGTCTACATGTTTCTTAAATACCTCCAGGGATGGTGACTCCACCACCTCCCTGGGCAGGCTGTTCCAGTGC
>JAOTQQ010000032.1:11536635-11633639 GCA_026546715.1 Gallinago undulata
CCTCTGGTCCTGTCATTATTCCCTTGGGAGAAGAGGCCAACCCCCACCTCTCTACACCCTCCTTTCAGGGAGTTGTACAGGACAATGAGGTCTCCCCTCAGGCTCCTCTTCTCCAAACTAACCATGCCCAGTTCCCTCAGCCTGTCCTCACACAACTTGTTCTCTAGACCTGTTTAAAGCCATCACCCCTTGTCCTGTTGCAACAGGCCCTGCTGAACAGGTTGTCCCCATATCTCCTATATGCCCCTTTGGGGACTGGAAGGGACTCTGAGGTCTCCATGGAGCCTTCTTTTTTCCAAGTTGAACTCTCTCAGCCTCTTTTTTTTTTTTTTTTTTTTTTGTTACCTGCTGGTTGGCTACCACAGCTAAGCTCCTTCTGGGAAGGGGATGGCCGGACTGGAATGACGCTCGGAGCTGGTCAGGGGGCCGGCCGTGCCCTGGCCTGGCCCCTCCCGCTCCCTCAGGCCCCGTCCCACCGCTGCACGGGGGGGGGGGGGGAGCGGTTGCTCCGGCAACTCGGAGGCCCCCGTCGGTGAGTCTCGCGATAGCTGCGGGCGGGATTTCGCACCTGAGGAAGCCCGCCCACGCCTCGCGCGGGGTTCAGTCAGAGCCCAGAGGCGCTGTGGCCGGTTGGGGGTGCAGGTTCGTTAGCGCATAATGAGGTGATTATCTTAGAGAGCTGGTGACAGGTCAAGGTACCAAAGTGCTGGGTGACTTCACAGTATTATATCTGTTGTTGCTTCTGCACAAATAAGCTTATTTTTTGGTACATTAAAGCACAGGATCTGCTTGTGCCCACCATGTAGCAACGGCACATCTTGGTATTCGCAAAACATGGCGAGGGTACTGCTTTATTTTCCTCTAGTGGAAAGACAAGAACTTTAAAACAATAAGGCAAAATAAACCAGAAGAAAACAAAACAAAAACACCAAAAAACCAAAACTGCTGAGCCTGTTACCATTTCCCAGCCATCCTCTGCTTGTAACTACACTTGGATACCAAAAACGCTTCCTGCTGGAATCCGTTGTGTTTTGCTAGGGTTCCCTGATCTGTTACTCTTCAATGAAACCCCGTGCACTAATAAGTTCACTTTCTACCTTCGGCTACATTTTGAATCTTCACAGCCCCCACCTACCCTGTGCCTTTCTGGCTTCCTTTACAGATGCTGCTCTCACAGGGAAAGAAAGACTAGAATATGCATCACACAACGGCATAGTGTAAGTAGAGCATCACAACTTCTCCAGGGAAACCTTAGAGCGGCCTTCCAGTACCTAAAGGGGGCCTACAGGAGAGATGGGGAAGGACTCTTTATCAGGGAGTAGAGTGATAGGACAAGGGGTAATGGTTTTAACCTGAAGGAGGATAGATTTTGATAACATATTATGAGAAAAAATCCTTACCCTGAGGGTGGTGAGACTCTGGAACAGGTTGCCCAGAGAAGTTGTGGATGTGCTAGCCTGTTCAAGGCCAGGCTGGATGGGGCTTTGAGCAACCTGCTCTAGTGGGAGGTGTCCCGGCCCATGGCAGGGGGGTTGGAACTCAATTATCTTTAAGGTCCCTTGCAACCCAAACCATTCCATGATTTTTATGAGGAGGTTAATGAAAGCTTAACAGTCACTTGTAGCCCTTCTGCATCTCTAGTTTGGAACTGACAAAACTCCTTTAAGGTTTTCTGATAAATTCAAAGGAAAAAAAAGACTGAGAAAAACCTTAACAAGCCCCAAATTTTTAGATGAAACAAGATTTGTATTTTGAACAAAATTGGCTTTTGCACCTTAGATGTGCTAGTGTCCAAACCACTAGTAATGCTATAGTTCACTCTGTTTAAATAATGAGATAGTACATAAAACCATTAGCACAAAAGCTTTCCTCCAAAGTAAAAGATTAAAAAAAAATTGCAACCACAAATCAAGTGCTGCTTACAAGTTTTTCATAATACAATAAAACCCATTTTCTGTAAATACAGCATATGACTATCAATACTGTAGCTTCAGAATCAGAGAATGAGATACCATTTCACCAAACAGGAGTGAAATGGAATCCTGAAGGCTAATATTTTAAGCAAGCTTGATTGCAATCAGTAAAATAAAGACATGTATTTATAATTACAAGCCATAAGAATATTTTATGATCATTCATGCAAAAATCATAAAACTATGAGAAATAAGAACTGTTGCCTGGATCACACTGAGGGAATACAAACTATGCTACACTGCTCATCAGTAGCGTGCAACACTCATCGCTTTGGATTGCTTAGGAGATGGGAGTATCTAGGAAGTAAAAGTTCTTCCATAACATAGAAAATGGTTTATCAAGTAGTGAAGTGATTAGTAGTTGAAAAGTACAGTGTATCTTTGAAAGCTCATCCTGGGTAAAGATAGTAGCAGAGTTACACTGAACTATCTGAGCAAGAAACCTCAACGGCATCTTGATAAGATGTCAATATTTATTATATCGAATTTCTCCCTGTTCTGGAATTCCATGTAGTGGCAGTGACTGGAAAGATCAGTCCTTTCTATAGGGAAGGTGGTCTCTGGAAGCATCTCCCTCCAGAGGGCCAAAATATAGCCTGCATAAGGATGCAAGGAAGAACATAAAACTCCATTGAAAATTATGCTGTTAAAACCTGAGACCCTTACAAATCTCTACATTGCAAGTATTTTGGGGCTGAGGAACCTCAGAAAACTGAGTGCAGATTGCTCATGGACGTGCAAACATTTGAGCAGTAGCCCTGATAAGCAAGGCTCAAGTCCTTTCTGTGAATGCTTAGATCACGGTAATAGAAGTGGTAGTATCACAAGCAAGGTATGTGTAGCCCTAGAGGAGGAACATGTATGTACATTGTAGAAATATACTGTTCAGCTTCCTCCAACTCTTTTGCCTGACTACAGCTCAAAGAAAGTTTAGTCACCCCAAGATCACCTCAGTTTTTCCTTTCTCTTCTGGATCCAACATCCCAAATCTATTATTTCTGAGATAAATATGCTCATCTGTGGCACTCAACAGAGCCATTTTGTGATGAGTTAAATTCAACACAAAAGGTCCCCTGAGCATGGAGCATTTCAAGATTAAATCCAGGTCTTGCTATATTACAGTTAGCCTGACTGAGCTTTTACAGTGTTATTTGACTTGAAATCTTTCGTTAGCAGGTGGTGAGGACTTTGAATCTAATAGTGTGCTTTAATGTCTATTTAATATAAATCTCTTTTTAATGCATCAAGCAAAAAAAAAGTATAGACTAAGAAAAATTGGAAAGTTTTTTTTAATTTTTTTACCTCTGGAAGTAGTTTAAGGATAAGATATGATAGTTCACACTGTACCAGTAATTAAAAAATAAAAAGAAATAAATTGCTTCAGGAAGTTAGGATTTTAAGCAGTGAAATCATTGCTTTTGCTCAAAGGTATTAAAAAGAAGTGAATGGAAATTAATCCATCATTTATAATAGAGCAGAAATGAAAGCATTCAAAGGAAAACTAATTCTAAAAAATTTAATGCTGATTTATATTTCAATTATATAATGCTTATTTACAATTAAAATTATCCATGTACTTCTAAGAAGAGTGACAGTGTAAAGGAAACGGGTTATATATATTTTTACATGAAAGCTAGAAACTAGGCATTTAAACAGAAATTCCTCTGTGATTGTAATGCGACTTTTTAAAAATGCAGCATTAGTTTATCAACATACATATATCTCCATACTCAATAAGCTAGAATCACTGTAAAACTGTATTTTTAGAGAAGCAGTAGCTTTTTGCTTACATTGGTTTTGGTTTTGAAAAATTGCGTGAATTGCTAGGTGCTTTTTATCTCATCCAATAATTCCACTCACTGAAGTTGTTGCTCTTACATAAGCACCGGATTTAACAAATTTTCTTCCCACTTTATTTCCTACTTCTCTTCTTCCCACAGAGTTTGGCAGTGTCTTTTTCAGTCTACTTTTTTTTTTTTTTTACTTTTTTTTTTTCTTTAACTCCCCTTTTTGAGGAGGGGAGGTGGGGTGAAGATGTCTTTTTATTTTCAAGAAAAGATTCTTTATAAATACCGCTGTGACAAATCCATTACACAGCACAGAAGCGATCAGCGTGGTGCCAAACTCTGGCTGAGAACTGAAGGTCCAAACTAGCGCTGTTCCAAAAGATCAATGGGACACACTTCTAAACGGCAAGAGTTTTAACTGGCTCTATATACCACTAAAAGAAAATAAAAGATCAAATGGTAGGTTCTAAGACAGAAATAAATGTGTGTTTGTTTCTGCCCTTCTGGCCCACTCTTTAAATACAGCTTAGGAAAAAAAAAATACATTAAGGGACAACAGAGAAAATACAAGCAGCTGAGATCTGCGTTCTTCTGATAAGCTGTACTGTGATTCACAGCAAACTTTAAACAGCATAGGTAATTAACCTTATGGAAAAAAAATACCAGGGGACAGGGTAGATACTCTCCCACTTGAATTATGTGAAATAAGACTGAATCTCTTTAGTGAATTCATTTATTTATTTTTAAATTGTCAGTCCAGGCATAAGGTATGAGATGAATTGGGTAATCCGAGGCTAGTATTGTTTTAGGGAGAAAGGAAATCTGCTCATGATGTTAAAATCTAAGTGTTCTGGTCAGGATATCTATATGTATTTTTCATAACTAATGCAGCTCATTTAAAGAAATTATACTCATTCTGAAGAAACAAATAAAACTGTTTAGATTTAGGAACTGAGCAGATATGCTGCTGAAACGCTTTCAGATATCAATCTTACTCTTCCCAGATTGTTGGCATACAATAATATATTGACTGGACTGTACCAGGCAAATTTCTTTTTTCTTTCTTCGCAATATGTTTCTCAGATATCTCCTGCTGATTTTAAAATGAGATATCTATTTAAATCTCCCATATATGTACTGGAAGAAAACTTTGATGTCTTAAATATCTGAAAATTTTAACATCTGCTGTTTACTTGCATGCATCTTGCATTAAGGAAGAAAAAAAGTTTCACTTCAGAAGCGTGGTTCTTGCAGTTTCACAGGCTTTTTAGTATAAAGAAATTGTGAATTTTGAAGCACAGCCACAACTCTACTTACTGAATAGTTTTTGAGGGTTTGTTGGTTTCTGGTTTTTTTTTTGTTGTTGTTGGGTTTTTTGGGGGTTTTTGTTTGTTTGGTTGGTTTTTTTGTTGGTATTTTTTTTGCCAGGCAAGGTTACTCAGGTTTCTTTTTTTTCCCCACTTCGAAGTACTGAAGAACAGTTGTTTCAACAACAGTATTGTTGTTTCATCATCAGTTTCAGGGAAATATTATGTTCTGTGATTAAAAAGTTTTCGCAAAGGACCGCAAAGAGAGAATCTAGAACATCAGAAAAGTCTTGATGAAACAGATTCATAATTTAAAATAGGGAGTGTATATGCTAATTCATAGTTTAAAAATCCTCAAGATTCTACATAAATAATGTTCTCTTTATCGTTTATTATTCTTCTTCTTTGTCCTTCTCATCAGCTCTGGAAATGTCACAAAATACATTACAATAGCTACCTTAAATAAAAGGTTTGTTTCTCTCCACCCACTTCCTCAAAGTAGGAACTTTTCTGGGAAGAATTTAGATCCCAGAACCACTCACTACGTGCCAGTCTTTTCAACACAAGCATGTACATGTTCAAAGAAGCTAAGACTAACTTCTAAGTACAGCTGGAACATTTCTCTTAAATAGGGTGAGTCATATTTGGATGGTTCTGAAAAAGAGCTTTCTTTCTCTGTGGTCTTAAAATGTCTCTCATATCGCCCAACAGAAAGCTTAATTTTGTGAGAAGCAACAAAGAGTACTTTTCCTTCTTAGGCTCTCACAGTGAAAAAGCTTTTCTCCTCTTTGGTGTCACATATCATCATCAGCTTCAGCTAGAATCTTAAAGACACATAAATCAAAAAGCTGTCACTTCTAAAAACATCTGTACGTAGCGGCAATACAATTTTCATGCCTGACAACATAATGAAACACTTCTGTGTGGAAGCTGCTAGAAATGTTGTTTGTTTGACTCAAGTGACCAGCAGCAGAAGTTCAAGCTCTAAGGAGCTTGTCAGGGATCTCCACTATCTTCTGCAGCTACCACTACTCTAGAAGAGAATACGGTACACAGTATTTCTTCTGTAAACAAGGACTATCCAGGCATGGTTTACTAGAGGATCAATTTCGCTTGATTAACACATATACTGAAATAGTGCCCATCAAAAATAAATCAGGTTAAAGTGTGGCCACTGCTATAGAAGTGTTTGGAAAGAATTCCTGCCTCAGAGCTCATCGTGCACATAAAGTGAAAAGAGAGACCTTGATGCAACTGGTCTGCTCCTTCCCATGGCCAGTTATACCAGACCAGCTTCTAGACCCTTCCAGAAGCCTCTCTGACAGAAAAGCTGTGGTGCTGCATGATGGGCATCACTTGCAGCTGGGCGCAGCAATCAGCCAGCACAGCCATTTGCAAAATAGTTTCCCAGTAGCAGCTTCTGACATGTATGGGACCTCACCCTCATCATCAATGCAGCATTGGGCTGAGATTTCCTAACAGCTTCAGAGAAGGGTTCATTCTTGATAGAAGAAAAACACTTCCCACCTTCAATGGCCATGGGAGAGGGAAAGGGGAAAACTGAAACATGGCTTCCTCATCCTATTTCAGTAGGGTGAATGAACAAAATGGTTCCCAGACAGACATGGCATGTCCCTCAGGAGCTGGCAGGTCTGTTCTCAAGGGAGTGTTCCCAAATGAAAAATGTTAGAGCATGCACAGAGGCAAATCGATCCGGTTTGAAGATGTAAGAAATGCAACTAGAAAAATCTTGAGGGACCTTCTATATATCAATGACAATAATAATAAAACCCTGTTTCAGATCAAGTGTTTTGATCAGCAGAAAAGAGGTTATTAATATGAAAACAAATGTAAAGAGGCTTACTAAAGCTGCATCAGGCAGCAGTGGTAACAGGAAATAAAATGTAAGTCTGTTGTATAGCAAATGCAATAGAGATCTAAAAGATAAAAGGGAGGAAAGAAACGAAATAGTGATTTATTACCTAGTCAACTAAATTTAAATTTGCATTACTGTTAAATGCTTTTATGACTGTTCATGGGCACTGAAAACTGTAATGAATGTCCCTAGATACAAAGAGCTAGAGTTAATTCATATATAAACTATTCAGATATTCTTACTGGAACTGACAAAAATTGGTGAGCTAAAGAAAAAGCACTTTGTGAGGTCAGTCAGAAATAACATAGATGAATCAGCAGCATGGGAGCTGTCTTGAATAAGAAAGAACCAAAAGAATAGAAAGAATCTAAAGAACAAGAAGGAAATAAGTGACCCGATGAAAAGTACAGTATTTAGAAAGAAATTCAGGAGCTGTTGTACCTCAAACCCTTTTTTTCATGATTTTTAGAGGCAAATATGCAAAATAAATTTCCTAAATAGCAGAATACAATACTATGATTGGTACTATTATTTATTTAGCTGGATATGAACTAAGTGTAATCTATCTCAGACTGATACCCTTCAGACCCACTGGAAAGAAAATTGCAAATTTTCTTGCCAATTCAAGCTGAGAAAACTGCAAGAGTAACCCTAGCTGATGTAATAGCTGGTACCCTCTGCACGTGAACAACTACTTTGTCTCAACATTTTATCCCCAACATCCTTATCCAGGCAAGTTTCATGGAATTAGGTTCCCTGCTTTTCTCAGCACGCTGCTGTGACAGAAGCTTCTGCTGCCTGTCACATTTGGAGGCTTGATGGTTACACTAGAATTACAGAATAACACAGCAGTAATAAAAAGCAGAGAGAGCTGGTAAACCTCAGGCATCAGAACTTGTCTCCAACAAGTTGTTTGTTTTTATTTTAAAACAAACCAACCAACCCCAACAAACACACAGCTTATCCCCTAACAAACACAACATACCCAAACAAAAACCTACCTACCTTTAAATTCATTCAGAAAAAATCCTTATGTGCCCATATATACATCCACAAGTCTAGGTTGTCTAACCAATTCAAAGGTCAGGTTTCCTTATTAAACATGCCAACATTATTAATAATTGCTCCATTAAAAGACTTCAGTAATTAGCTCTGCCTATATGTAATAAAGGTGTCCTCACTGAGATTTGCATAGAGAACTCTGCTTCTTCACAGCTTTATTGGAATTAAGGGGGGAACTTACATGTACACAGTATTAATTTAACATGCACAATTACAGTCCAAATAAACAACTGGAAAACACGACATTCCTCCTGGGCATTATGGGAATGTCTTTCAAGTCACTGTTAAAAATGTCATCTAAATAAGCCACTCACACAGACAGCAGGAACACACGATCACAAAAAGCCCCAGCTGATATTTGTGACACTTGGACTTCAGACTGGGCAGCAAAGCCGAAACGAGCGCTGATGTAATTGCTCACAGACCATGTCGGCGCACCCAGTGCTCACCGTTCTGAGGCTGCCTGGCACCTGATAATTGCTAATCGCCAAATACACTTATTCCCATCTCAGGGAACTTCTGACTTTTGTGTAGGTTGCTCCTTTCTGGACCTTTTGCAGATGGCCGAGAAGCTGATGTTTTATGCAGCATGACTGGGAGAAAGCCAGGCAGTGGTCAGACCTGCAGCTCTGCAGAGCCTGGGCTTTTGCATCCCACTTTGTTAGTCACAATCCTCATTTTGATGAAAAGCAGCTTGTTAAAGCTGCTATCAGCTGAGAAAGTGATGTGAATAGGAATAATGAAACTCCTCAGATAATTTGTCTCTTTTGTGAGCTCCCTTGCTCTTCAAAAGGCCCCCAACCAGACACTTTCTGTGTCTGAAGCTAACCAATCCTCCTAAATAAAGAGAGAGACAAAAAAAATCCCAAATCTTGACAGAAAACAATCTATGAGAATATAAGCATTAGGCTACTGTTAACATAACTGTCTCCTCTTTGTGGGTACTAATTCAAGTCCCTGTTCGATCTGGAAAAAGCCCCAAAACAACTGTCTCTCACATCATGCATGTACTTGACAATTAATCTACTTTTCATGCAAAAAGATAAGCTCTACTAACCAAGGAACAAGAGAGGAACATATTGGTGTACCTTTTTAAGCACTGTTGGAGAATTCATATGTTAAAAGGATTACTAATATTTCAAATCAAGAGAGTCACGTTCAGCTAATTTTCTTTTTTTTTTTTTTGGTTCAAAACATTATTTAATCTCGAGAGCTTGTTTTGCTACCAACGAAGCAGAAATGATTCTGATAAAATACTTATTCAGAAACAGTGTTATGTTCAAAGAGTGGAAGCATTCATTGAACAATATGAATTCCCACCTATTTATAGTGATTATCTGACAATGATTCAGACCAATATGTTTTGGTGGGTTTATTTTGTTTGGTTTGGGTGTTCTTTTTTGTTTTTTAACTAAATAAAGCTTTATCTTAATTCCAAATCCACATTTTCTTCTCAATGAAAACATATAATGGATACAACCTCGCAAATAACTGAAGAACTGTGTTCAGGAAGAATACTGAAAGCCCCATCAGGCTCTCAGAAGTTTGTAAAGATTTAGCCGTTGTGGAGTCAAGCACGGGAGTAGCCATGTAGCGTGTGGAGCCTCAGCCATCCTACAGAAACCATCTACTGAGAAGTAAAGGGTTAAGGCAAAGTGGACTAGCAACAGTTAGTATTTTGAGAACGGCAGCCATTTAGGAAATGAAGGGTCGTGGCCAAGACAATGCAATTAGCCTAAATTAAACTGTGCTTCTCATTCCCCTTTCATATGGTTTTTGATGATTTGACTCTGTGCATGTATGGTCACTCTAAAGCTGTGGAAAGAAGTTCACTGCAGTCTATTATTCCATACTACACTGCATCCTGTCTACTTAATGTTTTACATGGTTTTCCAAAAGAAATGGACAGTAACATACTGATGACTTACAGGTTACATATTCTGCTGTATTGAACATAATGAGAACTAAATGAAATATATTTCTATCTATTTTTTGTTAGCTCTGGTATCTACTGGCACTGAATTAAGTCCCTGAAGCACAAGCAGCCCAGGAAGACTGATCCACGTGAGTGATTTCCACTTGTATGATGTACAAGTTTTGGCCCTAGAAGACTTTGGGTTTTCTGGAGTATAACATATTGAAGTCACTAAAGAGTCCAGCTGCAGTCAAAGGTAAACCTAGCTATGCTTTCATGGTCATGTTGTTGCCATGCTCTCATGTTAGCAGTGACTTTTAGTGAACCAATGGATTATGTTATTTAAAAGAAACCAAAAGAAAAATCCCAAATCAAGACCAAACACTTTCTGTTAACTATTTCATTTGAATCAATCAGCAATAAATATTTTATGTGCATAAAAAAGTTAATATCGCTTTCTGATGCTCAAAACTTTGAGGGTTAGCTGCTATACCTCTAAAAGAAATTAAGAGCATTTTAATCCTTTCTCTAGACAGTACTTCATGTGTGAAAAATTTTGGCAACGTGCAACTATGTCAATACATCTCTTCCCTTTCTGTTGCCTAAATTAATTGTTAATAGTAAACATATTGGAAGGGTTTGGTTTGTGGTTTTATAAAAATCATATTTGCTTTTTAAGATGCTTTTTTAATTATTTTTTTTTAAAGTACCCCTTTTTCCTTTTTGAGTTGAAACTGATTATTGATAGTTTACAGCCAAGCTATGTTAACTCCTTTGGAAACGGTAAAGACCCTATAATGCAGGGGAACAGGAATAACCTATGGGGAAGTACAAAGACACTGCCAGCCACTACTGGTGAATGTTGACTTTGTAACACAAGACCATGGGCCCGGTGGGGAGTTTGAGTCAGCATCTAAAGCAGCTGATGATGGAAAAACAAAATAGATCAGTGCGAGCGTTCTCTGGTAGTGAACATACACCACAGGTTTGCTGCATTTTGCTGCATTTTTTCCAAACACACCAACCTGACCTTGTAATACCATGTCAGACATTCATGGCCAAGGCCAGCAGATTTCACTCGGGCTCTGACCCAGCCACTTCTGCCATGCAAGCATGCTCACACACATTCGAATTGTGACCAGAGTTCAAAGAAGCTGTGGAGAGGCTTAGGGAACTGTTTAAGTATCCTGCTTACGTAAGGATCTCCTGAGACCTTAGAAGGTTGACATTCTTAAATCTTCCCTTGTTCAAGGAACATTGTGTTCCTCCACTTAAAGTTGTGCATGGCTTTGTGTTCTACAGTGTAGCTGTTGAGTGCCACTCAGTTTTGGGTCTCCATACTACTGCTTCGTTGAGACAGGAGAAAAAGGCTTCTGTGTACACAGCTGCTCACAGACAAATAGAAGACAACTAAGAAATCTTAGATAACAGCATTTATAAAGCATAACACTTACCCCTGTTTCTAATATAGGGGAATACAGAAAAGTTCTTTTGGTTTGTAGTTACAGTTTTCCAGGTTAAAAGCAACAGAAACAACTTTCAACTAAATTTTTGACTTCTATGTGTTCTTAATAAATATATATTTTATTAATGAAAGTTCTATTATTTCTGAGAAAATTGTCTTTAATCAATTATAAGGACTTTGTGAGCCAATTGGAAGCAGTCCCCCTCTCTCTGAATAGTCCTCTGTCTTTTGCATACATTAAGTTTGCCATTCACTTTAGGGGTATGTAAGTCTGATACTCCCTGTCTCAGTGAAGGTGTACTACTTTTTTTTTTTTCCATTTCTTCTTTCTAAATAATAAACAAGGTCTCTCTTTTGTGCATACACCTACATAATTTACTTGTAAAAATTCCAGGCAGAAAACAGTAAATGTACAGCTCACTCCAGCTTTAAAAATTGCATCTATATCCACCCATGTTATCTAGATGCTTCTTCCATCTCTCCCTGATACACCAGACACATTTGGCAGCCTCCAGAGACACAGAAACAAGAACAGTGCAGATCAAGTTGCCCAACGGGCTTATCTCAAAACTTTTACCAAACATTTATCGAAGAATAACAAAACCATGTTATTAGAGAAAATTCTTCCCTTCCTCTAGTCCCATCTTGATGTTCTTAACCAGTTCTATTTAGCACTATGAGGCAATGACTAAACTACCAAAACTTGTTTCTTCCTTTCCTTCCTTCTCTGAGAATAAAAAGCAACCACAAAAAACCCCTTCAAATTTCACTGCATTTTTTAAAACAGCAGTAATAATAACCTTTTTGTAAAGGAGAAAAAAAACACTTTCTATTGCTCTTTATTTCTCTGTTATAATTTGTTTTGTGAAATGTTGCATTTTCCAGTACTTCACTGACAAAATTATCACTGTTGGAAAACAAGGACATAAGGAACTTACTGAACTGTGATAAACTAGTTTTTCAGTATTTGTGAAATTCAAGGACATACATACATACCAAAGGAAAAACAAAATCTTTCTGTCCACAAGATTTTCTGAATCTTCGCTGATAAAATGAAAACAGCTGTTTATTTATTATGTTCTCTATTGTTATTTAGCATTAGATTTATTCTATGCTATACAAACATATTTGAATTTTGTTAACTATGCTTTTGTTAACAGGAAAACCAGATTGAGTTGGAAAATTTATCTCTTAAAATTATTTCCAACTTTTTAAGTTTTTCTCATTACCTGTTCTTCATGCACACATCAAAGATGAGTATTCCCCAAGGAAAGTGGGGGTGTGAAGGAGAGATATACTATAAAATAAAGTGAGTTAAAATATAATTAAATGCAAAAGATTATTTAAGCCAAGCAGGTATCTTCCCGAGACAGAAATCCCAGCAAGGCCATTATGGAGGAAAACAATCAACAGGATGAAAAATCACACACTTTTTAAAGAAAAGAAGAAAATCTAAAATAATTTTTAGACATCCTTGTCTATCAGTCCAGTGGGTGCAAAGAAACCACACAGAAATTGAGGCACTGTGGGAGAGTTCCTACTTTGGGGAATTCACTAACAAACCATGCCTTCTTCCCGTATAAAGCAGTTTTCTGAAAATTTGGATGAATAGCCATTTGACTTGTTATTTACTAAACAGAATGCTAGTGAGAAATAAACACGTATTCTTTTTCTTCTCATGAGTGTTTCTAGAAATAAAGTGTCCAAAAAGAGGGTGATGGAACAAGCTGATAGAATAATAACTTTAGGACAAGATAAATTTTACATGGAAGTTCTACAGCTACAGAAGTATTATCATAGTGCTAAATTTTCACAAAACACCCTTCTTCATAGTTTGCTCTGCTAATTACAGCAATTGTAGTTTATAGGTAGGTTACTTTCAATATGAAGAAGGTGATTTGATTTCCTCCTTGCAGCCCGAGAGGCCAATTTGATCTGACATACAGGGAATCTGAATGTTTCAATGCTTTAATAAGTAAACATATACATTATTGCTATTGTTTATGTTGCTAGTTTTTAAAAGTATTTTTAATTCCTCCTTTCTGTGAACTATTTCAGAAAAGGCTTGCAGGAATAAAACCACATCAGACTTAGTGATCAATGCAATTATACAGTATTGGATTCCACCATTCTATTTACATACTTGTCCAAAAAAATGAAAGACGCATTGTAATTCTCTTCATCTAGAAGTACAGCTATCAGAACATACAATCTCTTTCTAATGGAAATCAGAATTACAATTAGATCCAATTAAAAAAAAAAGTACTAGTAGAACACTTTTTTGGCTAAAGGTGCTGACACAGTAGAATAAAAAAAAAAAAGTTTAAAAGGACACCTCAATTCTGGTGACATTTTTAACACAAAATTGAGAAGTCTAGCTGGCTGGCCTGCCTACCTGCACAGGCTTTCTCTGCCAAAGTTTGTCCAGGACTATTGCCCCTAAAGGTTTCCCCTTTTTTTTTGCAAGACGACAAACTTGCTGGAAACCAACTTTGCCTCTGAAGGATGCCCCCTCAACTCAATCAGATACACAAAGAAATGCAGGCATTTTATATAAATACACATGCACCTCTCTAGTCTCTCAGAATAAATTTTAATCTCAAGGGTTAGAAGAAATGCCACATTTAGGGATTACTGGTTCTTAAATAGAAATTAGAGAAACAGTTTTCTAAAATAATCTGCTGATAGATTATGTTTTAAAATACTAACAAGAAGAATGAGATCAAGGTGTCTCTTGATATACCAGTTCAAAGTTGATTTTCCTAATCCAGAGTAAGTCTCACGCTTTCTGCCCCACAGGAGTACATTACCCTCTGAACTACTGCTTAAAAATGAAGTACAGGCGCCAAAGGTCTTTTCCCTCTTTGTAGCCTCAGTGTTAGATTTGGTGCAATCAGAACATGTCTACCAGACCAAATAAAAAAGATAGCAGAGCCAAAGAAAGCCACATTTTAAATAAGTTAAAAGCCATTCAAATGCTTACCTGGTTAGTACTTCAAAAATTCAGCACCTATATACCTGTCCAAGAAAAGCAACGTTAGACACATAGGTACTCCAAATAACCTGGAGCCTAAGTACTGATCTACTGAGTGATAGCAAAGCCTAAATGTTCATTGTAGACACCTGTGGTGGTCCATGTGACTGCAACCCCTGTACCTTGCAAGAAAAGACTAAGTTTATTAGGCAAATGCGTTTATAGATTCATCACCTACTATTCAAAGTCATTAATTATCATGATATGTAAACTCAACCAGTAATTAATTATATATAAGCAGAAATTTGATTTTTTTTAAATTGTAAAATGACTTTAAATATATAGTGCATGAATGGTACAAAGTGTAAGCAGTCACTAAAAGATTAGATTTACCCCCTGCTGATGCAGAGTTGTTTACTTCCCAGGTAAGCGACATAGTGCCTAACCTAACAAAGAAATATCTTCACAACACTACTTGTGATAGTGGCCAGACTGCCTAGTAAAAGAGGAAAAGAGTCTGGGTGTAAAAGCCTGAACTTCTCTAAACCCAGGAGCCTTCAAAGAGAAGACTGACTATAAAAGCTAACACATCCTACCATAAAGACAAGATGGAAAAAAAGTGGGAAGCTCTAAATCTGTCTGAGGATTCACTCTTTGGGGTGCCTTTGAAAGCTGTCGTTGACAGAAGTTTTTGAAAGAGCCTTCTTTAATGAATATCTTAGAAGGAGCTGTTTTTAAAATAGGATTCATAACAGGCTACGTTACCTGGGATGGTAATATTGCTTACATGTAAGTAGCCCAAACACTCACTGAATCACTGTCTAACTGTTTTGTCCCCTCTTGAGAAAAGTTATAATAAAGTTAAATTAAAATACACCACCCCCCCTCAAAAAAACCACCAGCTCTGAAAACCAAGTGTTATGTTTCACTGTTTCATATCTGTCCTCTACTTTACCAAACGCAAAAAATTCAAGACCAAAGAAAAATACAATCAAATACAGCTCCTTCTTTTCCCACCCCAAGAAGGTCTTACCAGCACAGAAGAAAATCTTTTCCTTTTGCTTTAGAGCACCTGGTTTCCACTTTCTAGCTAAAGGTAATTAGCCTTTAATTATCACCAGTTACATTTTCACCTGCACATCACTGGAAAATCAGACTTGCCCAATTAGCATATTCATCTCCCACCTGCAGGCAGTGAGGAAACACTTCTGCACTTCAACTGAAGGATTTAACCTTTAATTTACCAATGTCTTAGCTGCATTCTCAGCCAAACCCACAAAAATAACGTTGTGCACATATGTGCAGATTTTGAGGTCAAACAATCTATTTTAGAAGAAACTGATGTGAAGGGTTTCTATACCCCTTCTATAAGGTTAACCCTGGGAAAAACCTGAAAGCATTTTCATAGAAATACACATCAAAGTGAAAAAAGTCAATGCACAAACTGCCCAGTCTTCTCAGTTTTCTCTCAATAGTTTAATATTGCTAAGTGCGCCGGAGGAGATTTCTAGACATTGTTGATACATCAATGAAAATACAAAGCATGAAGCTCCTGTGAATCCTCCTAAAAGTTTCTGCAATACAGGTAATTATCTCAAAGGCAGGTGGTCTGATTCTCACTACCAAATAAACATGCTTCAGCTGACCTTCCAGCAATCAATTTGCAGCTTTTACTGGGCTTAGTATAAAATTTATTCTCCAGCTTAATTTTTGCTTGCACTGGTATTTTTCATAAACATAACAAAGTTATTTTTTGCATGTATACAGATTCAATTATGTGTTTGCAGGCTAGGGCTTTAATTGTGCAAACAAACACATCCTTATGCAGGTGGAATGTTTCAATATCTTCAACAGGACTAACAGCTTGTGTAAACACTTCCCTAAGGTGCATATTTAAAGAAGGAAAATTCCTAGCTTAGGAATCATTCTTTTTTATTTTACATTTAAAAAATAAATAAATTGAATACTCTTCACGTAAAAGGAAAGAAACCATGATATGATGACTGATTAAAAAAAAAAATCTATTGTTTAAATTAACAAAAGAAATGGAGAAAACCCTCCATCCCTGAATCTATGAACCTTAGTCATTTTGCAGAGACAAAAACCAAAAAAGCTTCCTCACAGATGTAACAGGTAAACTAATTTGCTGTGGTCAGTCTCCTAAAACAATAAACTTGTGCCAAAGTAATAATTCTACTTTTTGGGTAGTTTTGTTTCTTGTGCACTACAATGTATCTTTATGTCATAATTTTGATGGAGATGAGACTTTGTTGACAAATTATGCATAAAATATGTATAAAATTGTTTATAAAATATTTTTATTAGATTAGCTGAAATGGGTTTGGCACAACTAAGTCACCGTATCATTTTATTATCATATTAATTTTATTTATGAAAAATATATCTATAAAATAATATGGAGACTAAAGAATATAAATTACAATTTTGAAATAATATAAAACACAAACTTAAAACCACAGAGATTCTGTGTTCTCTTTAGTATGCAAATGGATTTTTCTTTCTACTGCCTGTAAATTACAATTTGCCAGTCACAGGCAAAGCCTTCGGTGATGAAAGGTATTCATGATAAAAGCTACAATTTATCATAGCTCAAATATTTCTAAACATTTTCTCAAAAGTTGGGGGTTTTTCATATGCAGGCAGTATTATATTCTGTATTTTGCCTCTTCGTAGATGCAAAAAGTTGACTGCATTTCTCTTCTTTGCTAAAGCCTTGAGACACCAGGATAAACAATAGCGCAGATACTATTGCACCTTTTCAGCCTGTTAGATTTCTTTTTGCCAGTTTACTTCAGATACATGAAATTGGATTTCTGAAGGCTTAGACAGGTATTTAACCTACAAGGCTTTGATTTCTTCTGAATTAAATTTCTTATTTGGTTTCAACAAGCAATTCCATACATAACTTGAAAAACCTTCTTCACAGAGTTTAATCAAAACTAATTAAAAAAAAAAAAGTTTTCCTGTGGGAACTTAACAAGACAGTATTTTCCACTGAAGATAATTTAATCAAATATTTCTGAGCTATATTCATCATTCCTTTCTGTCTTGCTGCATACTGATGGACAAGAGCATTCTGCCAAGATGCAGTAATTTTGCAAGTAGAATGGAAAACATGTAAAATTAAAATACTTTAGAAAGACAAAATGGCTACTTACATTGGAATGGTGGAGCCATTTTTTCCATGTCTAATAAGCTTAAACTGGCCTCATGAGAAGATCATACTTCTAAGCAGAAACATTCTGTGTTAAAACACTTACTTGGACCAATGACTATACTTTTCCCCAAATGGAGCTGTAGAGATGATACAAGAATGATAATACTGTAACAAAGCAGTGATGTTAATGCTAGGATGATACTTCATCATGCTGCCTGATGAAGTGAGGAGTGCTAAAACAGTTTCCCATGTATCATAAATTGGAAACTACCATTTATAACAAGTAATTTCTCTGATAATGCCTGCGGAAAGCATGTCTGTTGTCATACACACATCCTTGACCTGCCATCACCAATGGTGCCGTGAAATAATCTTACTTCATATTCAAGAAAAACACACTTGTAAGGCATAGAATGCCAAAAGAACTCCAGTTTATTTTGATCAGGGTCCCAATCATTCAAAGGAAAAGGTAGTGGTAGGACCATACTGTTAGTAGGTAAGGGACTCACAGTATGAAACATATTTTAAAGAATTCTAGAAAGCAGATGCTAATTAAGCTAACATATAGAATAAAAGTGAATGAAGATCTTAGGAAAACACTTACTGAAAAATCAATGAGAAAGCACTATGGTTTGTTTGGTTTGTTTTTTTTTTGTGATTCAAATTTTTAGAGCAAAGAACTTTATTTTAAGTTCATAGGACTTTTTTTAAAAAAATAAGTGTGTATCAAGTCATATGAAAGTTATCAAGATGTGTATCTCAAGGCTGAATGTCGTTTTAATTGTAATATAGCTGTAATCCAACCCCTAATTATTAAATTTCTAGATTAAAAATAGTCTCATAGTCTACCACCAGAAAATAAATACTTAAATAATCCAGCCAATTTTCAGTTTCATATTATTCTGTCTCACTTATTGCTCCTCCTTTACGTTATCCACTCAGAATTTTAACATTGCTCTTTAGGATTTACAGACATATATGTACTAGATATTGCTGCCATCCAAAAACCAGCAACAATACCATATATTTTAGGTCACATTGCCATGACACAGAAAAGAAGGTTATGTCTGAAAATACAACTTTACGATATATATAATAATTCACTGTTGTATAGATTTGCCACACATACTTACAGCTAGCAGACTGTCTTTTTATTTGCAAGAGAGCCATCGTATCTGCCATGAAGTTTCTTCAAAGAGAAACATGACACAGTTCCTTTTCTTTCATGGATGCCACACTAAACCTATGATATTCCAAGCACGTTTTCTATACCAAGACAGTGTGTAATTATAATTCAATATATTTAGCTGGAAATCAAAATAGCTACCCCCTACCAAAAGCAAAGGCACCAAAAGCATTTGCTTTGACTTAAATGATTGCAAAATTTCAGCATATAAGACAATACATCAATTTCTTGACACTTCCTTCAAATTGGCTTTTAACGTGCGAACCCAAAGAAGGTAATTTATCTTTTCCTTCTTCAACAATCCCTTTTTAGTTTACTGTTACTAAGCTTTCACTAAAATATTGTGCATAAAATTCAGTTCTTCCTCCCTAGTAAAGAATCCAGAACTTTTTAAATGCAACTGTACTTGTAGATGTTTAGAGTAGATCTAAGAAACATGAAGTTCATGCTTTCAGGGTTATTTTAATTTGTCTGATTTTATCTAAAACATATAAACTTTAATTAAAGTAAGCTTTAATTATATGTGGTTAAGTATGAAGTTATTACCTTACATTGACAGTCCAAAAGTAAAAACTTTTGCATGAGAACATCATCAATAATCAACCTTAGTAATTCTTGGCTGTCCCAAGTCATCAGCAAATCTCCACGTGTATAACCTACTAATATTATGATATCTTAATTAACTTTAAGATTGCATTTTGAGACTTTAGAATTCAATTAAGTAATCAATAATTCATGCCATAAATAGCTTTTTCTCCCTGAAAGAGAAGGCGAAAAGTAGTCCTCAAACAATAAGTAAAAAAAGGCTTCATTGCTGTAGTGTCCAGTATTAATGGAATGATTCTGTATTACTTATTTGTGGCACAGAAACATGACTTCTCACTGCCCAGTCATGAGAAAACACAGCACACATGACCAACCTATTTTCCTATTTGGAACATCCAAGATAAGCATCTGAGGTCTATCAGTCCTCAGTACAACCTGTTACAGACATAATCAGATCAGCCTTTGCTGGAAAATGAGTAACTACTTCAACCACTGAACACGTGCATCTTGGATTCTGCTTACAGCTTCACCTTCTCAATGAGCAAAGCAACCAGTCATTCTTTTTCATACATCTTAGGCACTTCTACAATACAAAATACTATATAAAGAATAAGTGATAAAATGCTCTATAGTATGTAAAAGATGACAAATATTACTAAATCTATCAAACAATTCAGACCATGCTCAGGAATCTTTGTGAAGAAAATATGCATCCATGCCCTTGTGCTTCTTCCTCCAAACACAATGTTCATGCGTAAATAAAGGTTCTTTTCCAGGACAAGCCAACTACAATAGATAATGGCCAAATACTGTATAATGGTTTCTCTTAAATGCTACAGAAAGAAAAAACAAAAGGCCTTCTATTCTGAGCTACTAATGTTGCACATAATTGCATTCTCAGCCCAGTGAACTCAACCCAACTGTAATTAAACAAAGCTGCTAGTTATTAAATCAAGGATTCTGATTTATTGAATTTTTGTTGTTATTGGTGGTGGTAGTGGTGGTGACTTCCCTTCTGGATATTTTATACGTTATACATGCTACTATTTGAGGATTAACCAGTAATAAAAATGGTGTAGATATTAAGCATACTCTGCATTAAATTTTAAAGTACTATTTCCATTTACTTTGGCAAACTAATAATGAGGAATATATTGTGGATTTCATCTGAGAGTTAATAGGATCATTAAACTTGGAAAGCTCGGTATAACTGAATAAAAAATTATTTTATTGTCATTGTAAAGGATGAAGAAAGAAAGAAACTTAATGAAAAAGAGAACTAGCTGAATGTTTTTTCCCTTAAAACCATAGCTTTGCCTTTTACCTTCTCAGCTGTTTTCGCTTTAGAAAGTAAGAGGCTGTGACTAGAACCGTCAGGAAAAACAAAGGATTTCCAGAAAACTGTTATTATTAAATGGTTACATTGGAATAATTCAGTATTTTGTTCCTCATAAACACACAACTCTTTTCTTAGTAAGTGTAAATAGTCAGTGCTTTTCCCCACATTTGTGGATTCAGAACTGCAAAGGACGCCTTATATCTTCTGTCCAAAGGGAGAATTAACTACATCTGTGTCATTCATAGTCATGGCTGCCTAAAAGTGAAGGCTCCACAGTAATCCCAAAGTTTCACTGCCCTTGTCTTTGGAGAGTCGTTTGGTTTTGGTTTGGTTATTGGAATTTTTGGGTTCTTTTAGTTTAGTGTTTTTTTTTTTTTTTTTTTTTTTTAATATATATTTTTTTTAAGTGTGTAAGCTGAATTTTGACCTGGAAGGTCTTGCCTAGTTCATGGTGGATACAGAGATGGTGCTATTCTCTGTCTGCTCTGAACAGTTTTCAAAAAGTGTTCTTTACTATTTTGGAAACTGATACCATTTCCCTCTAAAAGTACTACCTACTCCTCTCCTACCCCTCCAAGTTTTCTTTATATTAAATAAATCAAATAATTAATTTCTGTAGGTTGTGTTACCTGGAGCTCTGATCTGTTTTGTTCTCCTTTGGACTTCCTCCAATTAGCCTACATTGTACATCTATTTTAAGGTCTGGAAGAATAAGAAATCTGACATCCTTGAAATTTCTGCCTGTCTACTGAGAGAAATATCTCATATTTTACTCAAAAATTTCTTCCAGAATTACATACATTCCTGAATTAAAAATGGGAAGAAGCAAGGTGATGTTTTCCCTCAAAATTTTGATGACTTAAACTTTCAAAAATGTCCATTCAATTTTTCATTTCAGTGCTTTTAGGAATCCTTAGGTCCTGTAAAAGCCTATTTGTAGAGAGCCATTCCATTTAATCCCCAAACTCAATCTCTGATCGGCATCCTGTAAATTCTATAGGATGGCATAGAAGAAGATTCCTCTAAGATGGCAGGCTGCTCCTGCATTTCTTGCTTCCTTTGTTGTTTGTATCATCTTCCAGCCACAGCCTTTGTTGTGTTTGTCTCTGGCAGATTAAAGAGATTCTTGGAACCTTTCAGCATCTTCATCTTTCTAATGCAATATTTATACATTATAATAAAGTCACTTCTCAGCTTCTTCAAAAAAGTGTCCTATTAGTCTATTGAATGCTGAGAGATTGGTCATTTCCTTTTTTTTTTTTTCCTTTTTCTTCTCTTCCCAGTAAAGTTTGCCACCTATGTTCCATCACAGAACGAAAACAAACGCTGCAATACTCCAGCAAAAGGGATTTCTCTACTTTTCTTAATGTTGTTATGGAATGAAAGGAATTAGCAAGGCGAAAGAAAAGAGAGACATGAACAGTCCTGTATAATACTTCTGTTCCAGAATTTGTAACTGGCATTGCAGTTACCTATTTATCAACTAAACAGATGAAGTGTTAGCTTGAACTTTTACAGACTAAATGAAAGGGAAGAGATCTTTCTTTAACCTTTATATAAGTAACCACTGTGAATAACGTAAACTGCAAAGGACTACAGGATGTCTTTTGCTGTAGAACTTGTAAGTGGTAAATCCCATAAACTTAATCCTTAGCTGTAACACAACAGCATTTTATTTTTTAGCAAATGGGACCTAAGCCTCCATTGTTGGTAGCATATATGAAATTTTTCTTTACAAATTACAGTAACATGACCCTTTAGGGTAGGATTGGTAACATAATGCATTTTATTAAAAGGAATGAGTGAATAATGATTGATGAAGTGAATAATCTTAAACTTATTTTTGTAATAAAACAGACATGAGTTATTACATAAAAATTAGTTCTATAACTACATAAATTATTATATTTCTGTTTTGCTAGCTTATATGAAAATAGTATCTTTGCCTATGAATTCAGTTTATATCTATATATGTCTTTTCTAATTAGGTGGAATTAAAAATAAATCTATAGGGCATCAGTATGTTTTTTAAAATGACCAAAGATTGTGTGCTGTGTTTACACAATGCTACTGATGTAACTACGTAGGATTGAATACTGAATAAAAATAGATGGTATGGAATTTAAGTACTTTTGCAGAGAACAAGGAGAAATAAAAAATGCATAAGAATAAAGCTTGTGAAGAGTAAAAGCATGCCAAACATAGAATTTTCTTTACAGTTTTGGACATATTCCCTAAAGTAAATCTTAAAAAAGCCATTCTAACTTCTGTTGCTGCATTTAAAATAATAGAAAAGAAAGGACAAAACTAAACCAGTTCATGATTACTTGAAGTGTAGGCAATCTTTCACTGTCTATCCTTTGTCACTGGGGCATTATGTAAATATGCTCCTGAGAAGAAGTTTCTCTTTGTTCTTGTATTAGATGGTAGCAATTGCAGAGGTCAATGGATCACTAAAACTTGATATAGTAGACTTTAATCTAAGTAGCACAAGCTGAAAAGATGCACACATACGCTACCATGTCCTGATCAGAAGCACTGCTTTGAAATCGTGCACCAGCTTTACACCTAAACTGGCTGAAATATAGAGTTCAAAAAGAATTCCTGAGTGCAGCAGAACACCACCAATGTCACATTAGGAACAAAATCATCCGTATAGTCATGCAGTTATATATTAGAATCATTGAATGGTTAGAGTTGGAAGGGACCTTAAAGATAATCGAGTTCCAACCCCCCTGCCATGGGCAGGGACGCCTCCCACCAGACCAGGTTGCTCAAAGCCCCATCCAGCCTGGCCTTGAACACCTCCAGGGATGGGGCAGCCACAGCTTCTCTGGGAAACCTGTTCCAGTGCCTCACCACCCTCACAATAAAGAATTTCTTCCTAGTATGTAATCTAAATCTCCCCTCTTCCAGCTTAAAACCATTACCCCTTGTCCTGTCACTCCACTCCCTGTTAAAGAGTCCTTCCCAATCTCTCCTGAAGGCTCCCTTCAGATATTGAAAGGCTGCTATAAGGTCTCCTTGGAGCCTTCTCTTCTCCAGGCTAAACAACCCCAACTATCTCAGCCTGGAGAGGTGCTCCAGTCCTCTGATTATCCTTGTGGCCCTAATATTAGATACATGCAAAATCGTATAAATTTCATACATGAGAAAGAGTTACGTAGCTCAGTATAAGCTATGAGGACTATTGTAGAGAAAGTTGCTACAAAAGTAAAAAAACCTACATGTGCTGCATGAGAAATTGTCAGTATGCATCTATCATCTTATGAAACATGAAAATAAAATTATTATAACTGTATTAGCATTGAGCAGCTTTAAAGAGGCAATTTGTAGGAAAAAGTTATTTTTGAGGGGAAAACCTCCTCTGTGCAGGGATACAGTGGGAAATAAGAAAGGAGGGTGATGCTGGGGACCTCTAGAGAAATGCTATTGACCTCACTGTGAAAGCATCTCTATTTTTTCCCACAAGAATAGAGAAAAGTAGACTGAAGTCAATAAGAGTTCACATCTAAACTGAGAAGTTACAAAGAGGTAGAAGCCAAGTATAGTCCGTGCTTGTCCTCAGCTGTAGCTGAGAATCAGACTCCATGGTGAGAACCACACTGCTGGCCTGAATTGTCCTGTCCACATCAAACGTATTCAGACTCTACAAACATTCATTTCTGTCCACATTAAAGCCTTAGTATTTCCTCCTAATTCTGTTCTCAGGAACCTGAATTCAAGTTGCCTGAACTTTAGTGAACTGGACATAAGGGTGCATAGGAAAGCATGGATGACAGGTGAATCTGGAGTCCATAAGCTGTTTTAGGATTCATCATATGTGTTTTTTCCACTTTCCTTTTGCTATTAGAAATAAATATTTAGTCTCATAATAGGACCTGAGCCAAATAGTTTCAAAGTCTTCAACAACAGCATGAAGGAAAAGGATTACTATTCTCCTCTTTTCTCTGTGCTCATATACAAAGTTACAGTACAAGACTATCACAAAATTGTTATTCTGCATGAGACTCTTAGCTTGATTATTTTTCTTATCTTCTATGTTGATTATATTCTTTTTTTGCTAACTGTAAATCAAGAGGAACTTTCCCTTTTGTACTACCTTTGGCTTCTGCTAATTAAATCTATTTATGACATCAGCGTAACAGCTGACACAGCAACTGTGAGCAAATGTCAAATTTACAGCCTCTCTGCTTCTGCAAACCAGAAAACAAGATGAATTACAAGGGATGCATTTACTGCTCAATAATAATAATATGTTGTAATTGGTCATTTGGGGAGAAAAATGGATCAGAAAAATGGAAAGTAATTTGAATAATTTTCAAATAATACACTTGTAAAATTTGGCTGAGCATGAAGGTGCATCTTTATTAAATGTTGAGTCATCCACCTTTCCATGTCCCTACAGTTGAAACATTATCAGCACTTTGCACATCAAAAAGTCATAGGATGGAACATCAGTTTTGATACTGACACCTTGAAAAAAAAAGAAATTTAAGTATTCAAAAGCTTTTTCTTGGAGGGGTTGGGATAAGCAAAGAGGTAATCACATCTTACCACTTTCTATAGTGTTTTTCTTAGAGATGACATACAAGGTTTTCAAAAATAATAGCCTACATAAGAAGCAGTTACCCAAGTTATAAAAACTGAAAATAGTTTTAAAAATTGGAACTATTTTCCACTTACCTTTCTTTATTGTATAATAAGTACAAAGCTAAGTATATGCTTGTCTTTCTCCAGAGAACATCATGTTTTCGGCACGAGATTTTACTCTGTAGAAATGGAAAAAATTTAGCTGTCAGAATCTTAGAAGATCGGTTTCTTGCCAGAATAAAAGGCTTTGGATTTTTTTATGGCATTACATTCTACAGTACTAAAAGTTCACAGACAAATTGTATTTATTTTTGGACTCATGAATATAAAAATGAAAAAGCTTTCATATTCTAAAAATCAATTCCTGACTTGTTTTTATTTCTAAAAGACACAAATTTATTAAGCACCCTGACAGAAATTACAATACTAGATGCATATAATTTGTTGAATATAATAGTGCGGGTTGGAATGAAAACTTGTGCTTTGATCAACAGCAGCCCAGGTCAGCCTTGGCTTTGTCCAGCCAAGTCATTAAAATCTTCAGGGAACAATTTACCACAACTCCTCTGGGAAATCCCCTCCTGTGTGGCACTATCCCCTGAGTGAATGGAATAGAATATTCTTGCTGCCTCTTCCTTTGTAGGAGATGCAGCTTTCTAATGGACCCTGCCCAAATTCTTGATGTGCTTCTTGAACTGGGCCCAAGTATTTCAGGTCTTATCTAAGCAGCAGTACTGAGTAGGAAGATGAAATAATTGTTTATGATCTCCTGGTCATGAATCTCCTAATTGTAGGTGGCTCAGCATGCCTAATTGCAGTAAAAACTTACTATTAGCTTATCTCCAATGTAGTATCCATTCCCCAGATCCTTTTCAGCAACCTGCTATTCAGACAGTCTGGTCCCAGCCTATATGGAAACACAAGGTTATTCCACTCTTAAGTAATTCAAGAAACTCTCAAGTGCAGCAATTAACAAAACAATCAAGCCAATAAATAAAATTCCATGGTAAAACTACAACTGTACAGTACTACATTGTAGTGTACAGTGTAGGACTACAAAGATAATCCTTATTCCTCTCCTGAAACCTCAATATGACAGTGGTATTGTCTTGAAAAAAAAACACACCAAACCATCCTTCTTGCAAATAGAATTCACAGAGATCATAAAACACATCCAAATCCAATGTCTAGAAATAAGGAAAAGATGCTCTCAAGGCACAGATTTTGAAAATGGCTTCTCTTTTTTTTAAAAAACCCAAAATCTTCCACATTCCCTACTTCCATTGCCTACTACTTTCTGTGTTAGTATTCGATGCTTCATCTTCAAAGAAATGCATATATATATATATAAAATGAACCTCCAAAGAGTATGGTTGTTTCCATTTACTATGCTTTGGAGGGTGTTTGTCTTCAATTTGCTACCACCACTCCCATGACACTATATCTATCCACACACTCATTTTGGAAGAACCTCTATTGCCTATATTAGCATCTAGCCCCTGTTTAATAAAAGTATGGCAATCGGTTATGACTATATGTTGAATATTTGTGGGTTTGGGGTTTGTTATGTTTGGTTTTTGCTTTGTTTTGTTTTTTCTTTATATTAAGATACATTGTCATGGACAATATTTTTGATGGCATCTCAAAGTGCAAACACTTTAGAGAAAAGCTGAATCTATTCATTTTTTATTGATTTGATAACCTCCAACAAAACATCTTTAGACTTGAATCATGTAGGGCAAAGGAAGTCAGTACAATAATCTAGCAAGCAAACTGCAAAGATTATTTCTCCTCCTCCTAAAAGCAGGAGGCACCTAAGAATGTTTTCTGAGGTCCTTTTTGTTTTGTAATATTGGTGGAGGTAATTGTTAATTTTTAATTTGTAATTATAATTGTAAATTGATGTAAATTTATCATGGAATATGTTACTAATTAAAGCAGGATGAAATGCTCCTCAAAAGCATCTATTGTTTACCTTTCAGATCTTGTTCAGTACAGAAAGAAACATTAGATCCTTGGAGCTGATTGATTTGAAAACTGAAATTCTACTGCAGCGGTTGCTTTAACTGCAGATCCAAGGAACAGGAATGGCCAGACCTCAGAATTTATGTTCTATGGCAGTTCAGAGAAGTCATTAAAAATTTACTATAGTTTTGTTCTGCATGCATAGTGTATGACTGAATGACAAAGCATTAGAACACGTCCTAAATTTGACATTTAGAGGGTCAGAAAAGGATATAGCCTAATGGGTCATGTTCAGCCTGAGCTAAAGCTTTCCTAGCAAAAAGATACCACCAAGGAAAGTGACTGTTCACTATTCAAAGAGCTGAATAACATTGATAGCAGTTCCTCACCAATTAGAAAAAATACTTATGAATGGATGTTGCAAGAAAAGCATAGGTTGTTCAGAATTTTTTCAGAATACATAATGGAGGAAATATTAACAGGTCTTAAGCAATGGAAAATACACCTGCCTTAGCCTGCTAACATTTCTAACATTCTACCAAAAGTTTTACAAAGCAATTACCTAAAAACGATTTACTCTGTTTTTATTATTTTAAAATATATTCACCTTTGAATCACACAAACTGCAATAGACCTCACAGAAAGTCTGCTTCATTACAAAAAATGAAAAGGTTAAAATTAAATGTAAATAGACATGATTAACAGATAGATATCAGCTGGAGACCCAGATCTGACATAGCTCAGGACAACTTCAAATCTGCTTTAAACTGCAGTCTTAGAGAGGCTTCAGAATTGATTCTACTATCTGGAATCGTGAAAATTCAGCCATATTAATTCTTAGGCAGAAAGTAAGTGATGTAAATAAGAAGCTATCCAATCCTAAACATACAGTCATACCCTAAGTATGAATTAATAGGAGCCAACACATTAAGCTTTGTGAAATGTCAGTGTATCAGATATTCTCACTCATTGAGTATGTAAAAAAGTCATATGTGTTTGCTAACACGTGCTGTTTATTCATTATGATATGGTCAAAAATATCCTTAGAAGTCCAAAGTATTTTTGGCAGTTTTGAGAAGAAACAATTTCCCAAGAAATATGCAAGAAGTTTTGTTTTTAAGTATGAGCAAAATTTGGAAGTACAGGTGGCAGTCTTTTTAATGTAGTTTCAAGATTGAAGGAAAAAGGGCCAGTTAGCCTATTTCCTTTCAATTTACATTCAAAGCCTAGACAAATATTTCATCCATGTTCAGAGAAACAAATGCCATCACATAATCTCTCACAAGTGGTCAACACCCTTGCAGGGCTGATTGGTGAAGTTGGAAGACATCTGGCTTTTCCTCCGATGCTTCACCATCAGCAGCTTCACAACATCTGTTTTGCTCTTCTCCCTTTCATTTCTTCTCATATCTTTGCCTATTTTAACTACCCAGGGGAATGGTGCTTTAAGTCTAACCATCTGTTACTAGGCCATTAAGAATAAATACAAATAAATATTAAAGCCTTGCTAAAAAACAAGCATGTGTCTCCACTGATTTTAACAGTGTAATTTTTTAAAATACTACATAATTTGAATGAGTAAAAAAATCACTAAGTCATACTTTGAAGGTATTAAACCTGCTGTTAAACATTTTAAGCCTATGTATTTAAAAACAATAGCCCTGGAAGTTAAAATTAAACACATAATTAAAGTCTGTATTCATAAAGAGCCACATAAATCTTCAAATCCTGTTGCCGATAAGTAAGCGTCATAATGTTTAATGCTTAATTAGCTCGACTTTTGTCACTTTATTTTTAGTCTGACTCCAGATCTCATTCCATCTTTTCTATTTGAGTAATAAGAAAGCTACTGTCAGAAGTCTGAGAAAGGTACTTATGGGCTGTCAAATCACTTCATTTTCTCTCAGAAGAATGAAATAGATCGATCTTTTTAGTACATAACATATTTCCCAGACCGAATCATTCATGTAGCTCTTTTCATCTGAAAATCTGTTTCTTCATGATGTATGGACACAAGTAGATACAATACTCTAATTAAATTATATCTCAAAGCTGCGTGCAGGTATGTTTTCATTTCCTGCCACTGTTTATACATGATTTTTGCTATTATATTCTCCCTCACAGATCACATACTGCATTGAAAATATAGGCTTTACTGGATATCTTGTCTTAACTGTAAATTCTTTTAATCACAAGTATTAATCAAAATTAAAAGTTCCCCCCTTATGAGGTCTATGTTTGACAATTATTCTTTTGCATTGTCTGACAGTGATTTGTACCATGATTTCCCTTCTTTTATTTTACTGCTTCTCTTGTTTCCTCTCTTAGTTAGCATGCTGTCCTTTTTTTAACCAACAACAATGGAATTATTATGCTTAGGGACAGCAAATAAAGGCCTATTGATCAATTATTGATTTTATTGATTAAAAGTGTCTATATTTTGTCACACAATTTTGTATACAAGTGTTCTCAGTATTTTAATTATACACAACATATGTCTTGACAGAGAATAGTGTATGCAAAATAATATACAATAATATTTATGAATAAAAAAATATGCCTATTTTGCTCTAATCTCAAATAAGATATATTACATGTTGGTGCTAAATCTAGATTTGTACTTTCTCAGGAATGGGATCTTTATTGCTTATAGATTATTCTATGAATTTAACAATCATTGCGAATAATTTAGTTGATTAGTAAATCCTTTTTTCCTGTGCAGAGACTATAGTATATTTATAGTATATTTATTTGTTATATGCACAGGAAAAAATTAACTACTATGCACAATTCTATTTTAGCATTCTATTCTTTTTGCATGATTAAAATACATTTGTAATTAAGGTCTTGCAGCTGTAATGCAACACTTGCTTATCTCTCTCTCATTTTTGGAAACACAAGTAGGTCTTATAAAAAAAATTACAGTCAGTTTCAATAATTTTTCAACTTTCATTGAGAGATTTAAATAAAGTATTCACATAAAGTAATGCATATAACTTCAAAGTATCTCATTCATTTTGCCAATGTTACTTCCAAACATATTGGGGAGAAATACATTAGAAAATCTTGTTATTGACAAATTGCTGACATTAGATAATTTTTTCAGCTTGTTTCTGAGATGATGGTAATGGTCAGTTACTTGATGGTTCACCCATCATAACCCTGATGATGGGTGTCCTCATACGAGTAACATTATTGCTCTTACATATACCTCCTTACAACAGTTATATTTTCAGTTTAAATTATGCCTGGCTTGCATTATATTTAGGTGATGTGTAGCCCAACAAAGCAAAAAAATATACTTGAATGTAATATTTAAAGCTATTTCAAGACAATTTTGATAAGATATTATCAGAGTGCAAATAAATATTCACTAAAGAAAAAGGAAGTGATTACTATCAGTCATAAATAGCACAGTCATTTACTTGGAAATTGCAGTTTGTCACTGCATAACTAATTATCTTCCTCTTCATCCCTCCCTCCCATCTTCAGGCATTTTTACATTGCACTGAATTATCAGCCAGTAGATATTAAGACTATTTTGTTGCGCTTAGCTTTTATGTGTATTGGCAGTCGATTTTTTACAGCTTTTTAAACAGATGGTTTTATATCTGTAAAGCTTAACAAGACACACAGCAAATAGAAATAAAACCTTCACTAGCAATATTGCTTTTCATTGCCCAGTTGCTGCCAACTGAGATATATTGGACCTATCTCTCATTAAAAAGCCAACAAAAAATGCAGTTTCATGATTCCTAAGTGTATACTTACCAATTTACAAGACTACAAGTTCTGGGAGGCATTTTGTGAAATGTGTAGTTACAAATTTCAGTCATGAACATTTACTGTAAGAATTAATACGGAAGTGACTACTGGCAAGTTCTGCTGCCAGATTTGACTTCCGCTATTTTGTGAATACCAATGGGAATTTTAGCTCATGTGATCTAACAGGCTCTGATTTTGTTTTTAAGCTATTACAGCAGATTGCAGAGGACACAGCATATATGCATTGTGTGATATGATAGATACCAGTAATGACTGACAACTCTGTCTCTATTCATAAATCCAGAAGCTGTGATTTTAAATAGGTTCTCAGTACTAGAAACTAAACTTTGAAAATGACACCTATTTTTTTATTTGGTATGCTGAGTTTCCTAAAGAAATAGTTTTGGGTAATACTTAAAACGCAATCATACATCCAAAACCATTTAACATACGCAATCAATACGTATTTATTTGCAGAAGTGGGATAGCATGATGAGCATATATATATATGTAGCAGATTTCAAACTTACAATTTATCTGAAGAAATACTTTCACCTGATTAACTGATAAAGATTCTTCCTCTAAATAAAGACGTTTCCTCTAAATTCAACATTAAAGGTTTCCAAATTATTCCTCACGTCTTCTAGAAGAGCACCTTGAAATTCTTGGGGACTTCATGAAATATTTCCCAAGTTCTAAACATAGCTGCCAGTCAGTCATATACTTGTATTTGACACAGATATAACTCAAAAAAATCCTGATAAATCTCAATGGAGTTACTCTAGATTTACACTAGCATTCCTGAGATACATGGAAGTTTGTATCTTTTCCTAAGTCTTTAAAAAAAAAAAAAAAAGGAAGCAGAATTTTGAATATCAAAGACTTAATTTGCAGCCTCTAATTTCAGAATTGTTCAGGGAAATCAGACAATCTAGTCACAATATTGCAAAGAGGGAAAACACAGAAATTCAGGGCCCTATTACCTGACATACAGGAAAGCTATTCCTGTGCTCTTCGCATGCCATGGCAATATTTGAGCAATGCAGGGGACCTTGAGAAGTAGGACAGTTTCTAAGCACACAGAGAGTTAGTGAAGCCTTAACTAGCACAGCATTTCATTCAAGAAGTCAGCTTCAAGACTTCATTTAAAATTATCAGGGGCACATTATCTGGGAACACAACAAGAAGCAATTATTGGTTTAATTAGCCTGCATTCACCACGTTGTGCTCCTTCTCTTTGTTGGATTGCCAGGCAATTTTGTAAAATCATTAAGCAAGGGAACTATAATTCCACAATGACCTAATCTGCAGCTCCATCCTATCACACTGGAATATTTTAAAGTTATTTATGACTGTCCTCAATAAAAGCTAAGTCCATTGGGCAAGAGACACGTTGGATCTCCAAAATTCCAAATGGCTTCCTTTATTGAAAGGTTTTTGTTGCATTCAGTCATCTATTCTCTTCGACACTTGAAAGAGAAGTTTTGCTGTCAAAATAAAAGCACGTTACTATGGAAAGGCACAGGACACGCTAAAGAATATCATTCCCAGAAAAAAAAAAAAGGTAAAAATTAACTTCTTTAATTTTCAACATAACCTTTGATACAATTGACAGGAAGAGAGATTCAGAATAGTGTAAAACAAACAAACTCAAAAACTATTATGTAGATCTTTTTGCTGAGAAGGAAATTGAGTTAACAAAGTTATTTTTCTAGTTAATCGCTCAGATTTTGACAATAGGAGAGATTTAAGAATGCAATTCACGGCATTTTACATTTTTTCTTATTTCTTGCTTTCATCATCATCATATCAGGTTTATGTTCTTTCACTGTATCTTCAATGGATGAAACTAGAAGAATGGTTAGATTTATAAACTAAAAACATAACTCCATAACTTTTAAGTAGTAATTTAATACAGTATCATTGCCTTCAAAAATCCCATAGCTTCATCATAAAGCATCCAGGAAGATTGCATATGAAAACCTTGGAATAAATTAAAAAGTTGAAATTATCAGCTGATTATAAGTATCTTTGAAGATACCATTTGCGTAACTAAATTGTTTCACTAGGCAAAAACAAATCTGTGTAGAAAGCTGTAATTTCTTCATATGTTTTGCTAAGTAGAAAGATAGAAAAACTAATTATGACAAAATAAGAAGAATAAAAAGCACCTTTCATGTATTTTGCTATGGAGATAAAGTAGAAGCTCTTCACAGTATTAAGACTTGGGAGTAGTTAACGAACAGTGAAATTGCAATCGCGTTTTTTGTTTTAAAGGAACTTTACTGGGAGTATGGTGTTATCTAGATGTTTTATGAGTGAGATATGTCAAAAAGTCCATACTGATATGAGTTATGTAAAATATAATATCAAAAAGCAACTGAATTTCTGATTAAGAAAAGCAAATTTAAGACAGAAAATCTTGCATTATGTAAATCAAGCAAATATGATATTTATATTATTAGTAAACAGAATTACTTGAGCAGAATGTTTTACGGGTACATGGCAGGTACCAGAATGGCAGGTATGTGGCCATTAACTAGATCACCTAATCCTGATACGCTGGGAGCGTTAATATTTTAACATCCAAAGCACAAACTCCTACAAAGCAGAAAGCAAAAGGGTATTGGTATGTCTGAACCTCCATTATGGAATTATTTAAACCTAAGAGGTCTGATTCGAGCTCGTTAGGTAACACATTCAGTGTAGATAAAAGATAATGTTTTCATAAATGTGCTTAATGGATTAAGGAAAACCTACTTCTCTGTTAGGTTTTACCTAGAGCACTTTAGCACATGAAAATGCATCAGGTTTTGTTTACACTGAAACACTGAAAATGTGTTAATACTTTGTTCTTAATATTCTAATATTGCTCCCTTTTTAGCCTTGGAAATTAAATGAACGTTTAGTTCACCCAAGTCCCTCAACCTTTCCTTGTAAGAGAGATGATTAGGGGACTAGAACATCTATTTCTCTTATGAGAAAAGGCTGAGGAACTTGCATCTTTTTAGTCTCCAGAAGAGAAGACTGAAGGGAGATCTATCAATGGCTATAAATACTTAAAAGTTGGGTGTCAAGACTATGAGGCCAGTATTTTCTCAGTGGTACCCAGTGACAGGACAAGAAGTAACGGGAACAAACTTGAACATAGGAAGTTCCACCTAAACATGAGGAGGAACTTCTTTACTTTGAGGGTGGCAGAGCTCTGGAACTACAGAGGGCTGCCCAGAGAGATGGTGGAGTCTCCACCTGTGGACACATTCAAAACTTGCCTGGGCACATTCCTGTGCAACCTGCTCTAGATGAACCTGCTCTGGCAGGGGGGTTGGACTAGATGATCTCCAGAGGTCCCTTCCAACACCCTATCGTTCTGTGATTTAGACTCTTGTAATGGTTTACATTTTAAAGTGATGTGCGCTACTATATAATAAAATCAAAGGACATTACAGTCCCATGAAATTCCCAATGAAACAACAGAGAAAAAAAAAACGCCAAATCCTGGTCAGAACAAAAATTTTGAAATGCTTAATTTGACATTTAGAGACAACGAAAGGAAAAAGTAATTACATATGGTTGTACAGTTTTGCTATGCAAATTGCAAGGCTGTTTAAATATGCTCAGAATAAATGCTTTCAAAAACTATAGTGCTGTGAAGAAAGTGCAAGGGGGAATCAGAAACTAGAGTAACTCCAGAGAGAAGCGGGGAAATAACAGAATTGTGCAAGAACAACATACAAACGTCAAAAAGATTAACTGTGCTCTTCTTATGGTATAACACGAGTAAGTAGTCAGTTCTGCAGAGGTAATACCACTGAAGTTTAAACAGTTGTAATTAATAAAGTATCTGATGGCTTTTCCATAGATACGTATTTTACAGTTATAAGCTTTGACAGAATTATTATTATTATTTTTTAAGTCATTTGCAGCATGTGTTTTCTGAGGTCCAGATATAAGCTGATTTTTAGGTTGAAGCCACTCCCTGAAGCTCTTATACGGAACCTGTAGGACCTTTAATATCTTTGAAATTTCTACTTCCAGTCAAATATGACAGGAATTAGTTTGTGGGCTAAGATGGTATTGGGGACGTGGATGCAATGCTCATATAGCTCTTTTTGTCTTAGGAAGTGTATTAAGAAGAAAGATGTGGTTTATGTGGTGCAGGTATAGGAGTAAGGATAATTGTCAAAGTCTAGAAGCAAGTGTACAATAAAAATAGATCATCTTAGCTATTTAGAGTCTTTATACTTAAAAAAAAAATAAATCCGGAAAGTTATCTAGGATGTTTGATTAGTGTGAAGAACTTTAATAAAATTAAAAAAAAAAAAACAAAACCAAAAGAAAACAAAATACTTCCACAAATTTTTCATTATAAGATTACAGATCCTTATATTGCATAAATTTTAACCAGTGGAAAATTTTTTCTAATACTGGATAAAAATGAGCATGAAGACTCACGTGTCTAAGGTAACTACTGGAGGTGCAGAATACTACTTGGTATGTTCCCTTCCGTTCTAGTAGAATTATCCCTGTGCTGCAGCAGTATAACTGCTGAAACTCACAACAAAACCTGGCTTCTCCTCAACTTTGATTTCTACATCTACCTTTGAGACAGAGGGAACTGATCAAAGGATAACATTAAATATTATCCTTTTTTAATACAATAACCTCAAGGCAATGTTGGTTAGGAAACTTAGCCAGCTGTTCCAACTCGCACACCGTTGCACTGATCTAGGCTACGCGCTGCCTCTGTGAAGTGCTTTCACTGTGCAGAATGGAAGCAAAAAGGGAGGTATATCTTAGAGTCAGCAGGGCATTTGTCCTGCAGGATCCTGAATTCCAGTCAGGCCTACGAGGGCTGTTTCTGGCGTAAGTCAGCATTGTAAAATGCTGCAAAGGTTCTGGGAGGAGGACTGCGAACCGGGACTTTTCATTAATATTGCATCCTTCCTTTTAAGACCTTTCAGACACCTGGCTCCCAAGTTGATTGTCCTAGCTCTTTCTTCTCAACAGCTATGTCTGTACTATTTTTGATAGCCATGTTGATTTAAGTCTCAAGTTTACCAATGCAAGTAGCTTAATACAGCCCTGTATGCCCTGCTGGCTTTGTCTGGTTTTTGATCACTTCAGCTGTCCCTGCACTGCAATTTGGCAGATGTGGACTCGAACCCTTAAACTCTATTTCACTCTTCTTTTACATCACCATGCCAAACCACAACATCTGTATCTCAGATGACTTTTTGCACTGTGCACAAAACTAACATCTTTTTTTATCTTGTCAAAGCAGCTGTGACAGAGCAGGAGCCTACATCAGGTGACCTGCACTTCCATATGGTGAGAGTCCTGTCAACATGTGATTGCATACTCTTCACAACTGTGAGGAAATTTGCATTTTTTCCAGACAGTAGAGAGCACTGCACATTATAATCGCATTTCCTTACCTTTATTGCCTACATTACTTCCAGAAAAAAGAGAATTACATTCCTCAGTAAGATCTTACCACCTTGTACCATCAAATCAATGGGTATGACTTTTTTCCTCATGAAGAGCTTTCAGAGATGCCCTAGACATATACTACTTCAAGGGCTCATTTTGGTGCTAAGGGGTTACCAATTACCTTTTGAAGCTCAGCCATTCTTGAAGCCTGCACCTCAATGGAAACCAAAGAAGCTGCGCTAGAGTTGTGAGTTTTCAACAGTTGTGTTTAAAGTTGCATTTGCCTACAATCTTGAGAAATCAATGGAATCTGCATGTCACAGTCAGGCATGCACTAGCCTTTAATTTTCAATAATTCAAATAGTATAAAGACAATTCTTAACATCAAAATTGGTAACCTGATTTTTAAAAAAGAAATATTTGCCATGATGTAAGAGGACTGAATTTATGATTTAAATTGACTGCTTGCACAGATGACTTTTAGATAAAGTGTGCTAAGAAGCATATTATTTCCATGCACGGCAATTTACATGTGAAATTTCCATTAGTGATAATGGCAGTGGCACATATAAATCTCCAATTCCCTTTAACATTAATTGCAGTCATCTATGTAAGTACTTGGATTTTCAATGACATTATATCCATAGCTCTACAAAGTCAGAAGGGATCACAGCACGGAGAGGCTAAACATTAAACACAGTCATTACTGATGGCAGGTAATAACTAAAATCTGTATCTACACAGTTGTTAAAATACAGCATCAAATAACTTTGAAAAAATACTAACGAAATATACTTGCTTAATTTACCAGACCCTTAAAATAAAACTAGTTGACAGAATTCTGTATTAAGCTGATTACAATTTTAAGCATACTCTGCTAATAATTTGAAAGTTACTAATTGTCCATTTATTTCAATAGGTATGTGGAATTTAAATGGGTATATAGAATCCACTTTAGACATTTCTAAATCTTCTACCTATTCTAAATCTTCAAGAGGTAGTGTTGGATTTCTTCTAATACGGGTTTTTGTGTGAACTTTCAGGGCAACAGTTGAAAAATCTAAGTGAACCAACAGGCTAATGAGAGAGCAACTTCTGGGATTTTTGATAAGAATTCAAATAGGCTTCATAGTAGATCACAGAATCTTCATGGTTGGAAAGGACCCTTGAGATCATCCAGTCCAAGCTGTTAAGATATTAAGCAGAAGCAACTCCAAGTACATTTTAGTTCAGCAAATGCAGTGTTTAAACTGAATTGAACTTCAGATATTTTTGTTAATGAAATTATCCGAAGTCTGCAGTTCTCAAGTTATCTGTCATGAAAAATCACTAAGATGTACTTAAAATAAATCCAAGTTGTACTTAATATCTTTACATAAATACTACAGGACCTCTGATTTTTGCCTATTTATCTTCAACATTCATCTTTCATTATCTTAATTTTGAATCAGATAAGGAAACAACCACTACCTGATCACAGTATGAAAAGTAAGTTATTGGTTTTGCATTCAGTGTTCAACAGAATCTGCCCAATCGCAAGACTGACTTACTCATCTTATTCAAATCTCTAGTAAAGAACAATGGAGGCAGAACGCTTTTACAATGCAAATAAGGCAATGCAAATTAGTTTTATTTGCAAAAACACAGGAAAAAAAAATTCCTTCTAGCATTCCGTGGAAATCTAGGCTACAATAAGCTGACTTGCTGATGAGGTTTTTGCAAAAATTCTTAGAAACGGAAGGAATTTAAAGTACTATACCCATGATGGAAGGTATTCAAATGGCTTGTTTCAATCTTCATAATAAAATCCTCCAAGTACAAAAATGATACCATTGTGATGGTGCATGACAACAAAAATGTCAGTTGTGCTTTGGTCTCAAATTAGGCCTCGTCTACACTTGTAACTAATTATCAGTACTTAAATTCTGAAATCCACTATTAGCAAAATGCTACCAAAATTAATTTCTTCTCATGTAAGGCTAAAGTTGTAATAGTTAATCGTCCCAAATATCCCTGAAACATATCTAGTTATTACCTGATGGTGCCTATTTCTTCCTGTAGACTCTAAGAGGATCTTGGGCAAGTGTCTTAGAATTTGACTGCAATTTTTACACATCAACTGCTAGGTGGGAGAACTGCCACCTTTCTTATGGAGCTAACATCTATCAGCAGAACTATTATTTTATAAATAGTTATTCTAGTTCTCCTGGGGGATGTAAAGTCTTACCAGAGAAAGTCAGTCTGTGTTCTTTAGCTGTCGTCTTTAACTACACCTGAATTTAACTTGTGCCAGCAGCTCTGTGTTGGTCAGAGATAACTCATCAGATCTCTGACAGACAGAGCCATGCTGGCAAATTTTTACAGTAGACCTATCTTTACATTAGTTTTAACATTAAGTTAAATTGCATCAGCAGTTATGGTTCCCTCGAGGCTGATTCAAAAAATTTGGATTACCTAAAGTACTCATGCTGAAGGTACATCTTCTGCGTATTTCACATACTGCTCCACAGAAATACACGGAGGAGAGTGGGGACTATTTAAATATTTCATGATAAGTTAAAATCCTCAGCAGCCCTTTTTCAGCTATGTAGAGGCAAGCATTGGAAAAGCGCACTGTGAACTAGGATGGTGTTAAAATATACGTAACGTGGGAGGCAGCATGGTAAGATTCAGACTGGTGAAGAATCAATACCTATATCCAAGTGTCCCACTGATGGGTGGTGAATACATGAACACAGGGCAAGCCAGAAGACTCTTAAATTATAGTTTTTAATAAAACTATAATTTAGAGTTTTAAAAAAAGTTTATAAAAAACTAAACCCATTTCATTTTAGTAAGTGAAATATTGCTAATTATGGATAAGAAAGATACAATGAAACATTCAGCTACTCTGGATGAAGCAAAGGGAGATTCTGGACTCTTTTTCCCATTAATTTCCAGGAATTATATTTTGTTTTCTTTCGTATTTCCCTCCACCTCCACACTGCTTTAAAGCAGTAGGTAGTATTAAATGTCTTCATTACCATCTATCCGATATCTGAACTGCTCTACATGTTTTTCATTACAAATTTAAGTATTTTATCACACTCTCCTCTAAAATTACAAAGTAAAAAGGAAAGTAGTGTTTATCTGTCACTGTTCAGTTTAGAATGCATCAATTTTTTGTGGAGTAGAGTTAATTTTATGCAGTATTTGAAAACACTACCAACGGTTAGCTATCTGTTTTTTCTAGCTTGGCATGAAACACAGATGGAGATAAATTTATAAACTCGATACACTAAATCTGTTTCAGGATACTGTCAACTGAAATGAAGTGTAAGTAGGTATCTTTTACATTGTAAAAGGTAGAACTGTGTTTCCTACTTTCATAAGTTATGTTAAGAAAGGCATGTAGTGCAATGCACAGCAAGTTACAGAGGGGGAATAAATTTTTTCAGGGGAGAAAGCAGATCAAATCTTTAACAGATTAAGTATTGCCTCCTGATTGACAAACAACTGTAAGACTTAAAGGGTTCTTTTTCTTCTACACAGTAAGAGACAGTGAACTACAAAATATTTTTTTTACAGGTATAAATAATTAAGTATTTGGGAAAATTAAAAGGAAATATGGAATTCTGGTTTTGAGTAAATACAATGATTTTAAGATATTTTTAAAGTTCATGGAACAAATAACAACCATCTATGTCATTTCCCACTTTCACAACTGATTGAATATTATTACGATAGTGGAAATATATGCATTTCTCATTTATGGAAAAATTCAGTTATGATTTGCCTCAATCTGTCTGGCTGTTTAAACACCAAATAATAAATACTTGTAGAGACTCATGTAAACAATCAAGTAATTAAGAATTTCAGAAATTGCCCCAACAAATACACTGGATGTAATCTATGAGGTGATGCAAGTCCAGCACCAAATATTGCATTTTTGTTTCATTCACTCAGCAGATGTCAGGAGATCTTTTCTCCTTCCCCTTTCCATAACTTAAGGGTTACCTTAGCTTTTTCTAGTTGGCTCTTCTGTTAAATACCTGATCCAGAATTTCCTATATAATTAACACATCAACTGCTCTGAGAGGCAAAGACTATTCTTCGAAGCAAAAATATATCTTTACAAATACAATGTTTTTAACGGGGCTTTTTGATTATTTGCTTTGTTTCGCCTTTTTTTTTTTTTACATGTGCAAAGTAGATATCAATAGTAGAGCTGTGAAATGTGGTGTCTTTTGTTTGACTTACTATAGACTATGAAGAGGTCCAATGCTAATTTAGGCCTTATCTTATAAACTATATGAAGATACCAACTTGTGTCATTCAATTTCACAATTCAGACAGCAGAAGTATGGATCCCCATCAAGCAGAATGGCTAGATCTTTACCTAGATCTTCTGAGTATTATTTGGTTTATTGTCTATACTGTATTTTCTTAGGGTTATAAAAGAAATGCTACAAGTATGTCTCTGAGAAAGTTACAGTATTGCTGTCAAGTGTCTCTAATAGATTATTTTATGTAGACAATAATTTTGAAATATGCAATGAAATATGAAGTGTAGTGCTGTGCCACTATGAAGGCCATTTGGAATTCAAGATGCTTCACAAACTGCAACATTTATAAACTGAGATCTGCGTCCAGTAATATCCACCATAAATGATCTTGCTCAGTACTCTAAGTAAAATGACTTTAAAGTCACCTTCTAGCCTCTGAGGGTATCTATGAGATATGGCTTATTCACATTTCAGAAATATTGCAGATGAATTACATACTCCCATAAACACATTAACTACAAATACATATATTGCCAATATATCACATACCGAATTAAATATATTGAGAATTTACTGCAGCTTACATAGAAATAAAAGCACAGTCTATTAAATCAGCCATATTCCAAATCAGATACATAACCTATCTAATCAGATACTTAATACGTTGAATCAAAAATCACTGTTGCTGCTGTATCAAATACATCATGCATTGAATGAAACATACCATCTAGAGAGTATATTGATATTAAACTAAATCATGTTGAACGGCTACATAATTTACTAAATTAAATAAATTGGGCCAATACAGTATTCACTGAACCTAGCATATCAGTCCATAAACAAACACAAAGTTAAGGTATCTTGAAAGAACATTCCCAGTTACATCTCTGTAAAGTGTAATCTTTAAATGGACAGTTTTCCAGAGTCTTGGGAAATTAATTTTTAGTCATTGAATAAACACCTGACTAATTTAGGTATCACACTTGAACAAGAACTGCTATGATTCCTAGATAACTAATGCCTTCACAAATTATTATAGTGGTAAATCAGAGATTCATAAAATTCATATTAGAAATATTCCCTGAGAATCTTTATAGAACAGATCACATTTTGGCTGTTTCTCCCCACACCAATTCTTATAACAAAATCATAACGAAAAGCAGCAAAGACCTAAGTTCAACATGAGAAAACAAAAATCTTACTTCAGACACATTTTTAAGAAATAAATGACATGTTTAAGCCCAGATTGCAAGTTTAATGTGACACAGACCTGAAGTCTTTGCAAAAATAAGTTTTAAAAGGCCAGGCAACAGTTACTCAAAAAGTATTTATCTAAGGCTAAGTAGCAAAGCATTAGACCTCCTGTATTAATTTTAATGAGTTCTTCCAATTAGACTGCTTTCTGTCCCATAAGTTCATAATGTTTTATTGTAATTAATACTGTATATCATTTTATAATAAACATTTTTGAAGAGAAATCTAAATTAGTATAGACATTTTGTGATACATTCAATATTTTTCAATTATAAAATAAAGAACAGATATTGATTTGCCTATTGGCTTTTTCTTTTTTTTTGAATGGCTTACTTCGTAGGAAAGATATGTTATGTTTCCAAATGTCATGTCAGTACTCTTGCTGCAAAAACAAGAATGCACTATTGCTAAAGTCTAATACATATTTATAACTATTTTTGGGGACAAAATGAGGTTTTCATAAACTAAATCTATAGCTTTTAAATAATTAACCCTTAAAAACCCTCTATAAATGTACATAAAGTTAAATGAATAAACGAAGATTTATGATTAGGACAAAAATGTTTTAATAGGAAATATTTTTTTTGTGTTTTGTTTGATCTAATTTTTAAGATTCTGTAAAGCCTAAAGTAAGCATCATGTTGACACTCAAACTCATTCAGAAAGTTCTGACTTTTATGAATATTTGCGAAACTCTGAGCTCATGGGAGGCTCAACCATGTAAGTACTAGCAATTCAGTTATTAAGATGTTTGGCTGGGAGCTGTGGGGATCTGTTTCCTCTGCACTGCAAAACTACAAAGTTATTCTTTTCAATACACAATAAACATTTAACCTCTGTTTTCTTTAACTGAAACAGTTTCAGCCAAAAGACAAGGGAATGATTAGAACTTCTATATTTTTTTTCCCTCATGTTTCCTCCCAGTACCTCGAAGAGTTAGTATCCATGGAAAAACATAAACTCCTCTCCAAGTTCTCTCAGCCCCTGAAGTGATACTGTTGCTCATTAAACACTTTGAATGCTTACCTAAAAAAGGTGGTGTTTCTCTGAAAGCATTAACAAATCCTGGGGTGTCGATATATGGACAGATAGCAACTTTGCAGAAGCCTTTTATTCTTAATTCCCCTTGCCTGACGAACAAGAGATCAGCTGGAGTCTTTCACCCAGTAAAGCATCATCTATAACGCAGACCTGCAATCAATAACAAAAGCAGATATTTTATGAAAACTTCTCTTGCTTTCTCAGCTTCAGTCCCTTAACCCATGCTGAGAAGTTAAAGTAAGAAAGAGGAACACCATTGATGTAAAGGGCAAAGCTAAGGGTGAAAAAGCCATGTCAAAATTAGAAAAGGTAAACTACTTTTTACAGAGAAACATATATTGAGTTTTTCAATACAGTAGATTGAACTCAACCATTCTGCAATTCTCTAAATTAGACTGCTTTCATGCAAGGTTCAGAGTTGCTGTATTTTTAAGAAAATACATTTGCATCCTTAGAGGCATTCAATGCTACTTTATAAAGTTACCTAGTAAAAGGTCAATTGTGAGATCACTGGCATGCCCATAACCTTTCATTTCTAATTAAATGTCCTGCAGATTGCCAGTGGAGAAACAGCTTGCATAGATCCTATAAGCTTTATTTCAAAATCAGTTCCCACATAATACAGTTAGAGAAACTTTTGAGTCTGCTCCCCCTGGCCCAGGAAAATCAGTAACCTTGGCTGCTATCATCTTGCCTGTGCCTTAATAGCTGAGGAATGATATATTTAACTTTTGAATATAAGTCCTGTTTCTCAAAATCGTATTTCTGAGCAACGAGTTTGCTATAGGTTGATGCATGGTATGGGTATGCAGTGTTTCGGGATATGAAGACTTTGCTATGTTCCTGTTTTTCCTAGAAACATACTGGGTATTTTTACATATAGCAGGAGAAAAAAATAGGGCTGACACCAAAACGCTATACACAAAGCAGAACTCTGTGTGTTACTGCTGATTTTATGGGTGTTGTAGCTCGGAGGCCCCATTCATGGGGATCTCACTGAAGGCATGGTGCCATCATTAATTGCAGCTGAAATTGAGTGAAACATTCAATTGCTTTGCCTTATTACTAGTTTGGATTCAAAGGAGTTGTATCAGTTGCTTTTTCCATACTCATTAGATGGATGCTACTAACAATGAACAAGGCAAATATTCAGACACTGTAAAATTGGCAGGACCCAAGAAGCAGTTTTGCAACAGGATCATACTCGGTAAGTGAAATATGACTTAGAAGGGAGAGAAATTTGTCAAGAAGTCAAGTTATGTTAGATCACAAAGTGTTAAGTGCCTAAGAGCTTAATTTAGCAGAGCAACTGCTCTGATAAATCTGTTCCTTCTTCATGCAAGATTACCAAGAAAAGGATCAAAAAAATCCACTAAAAGAGAGGAAAAATAGGAAATTCTCAGTAAGGAGTCTCTGACTTTGGCGTGTGCTTACAGATCATGAAAAGAGCTATGTGACTCAACTGTAATGGAAATTTCATACCCAGGTTACAAGAAAACATGAAGACTAAATTGTAGATTTCTTTTACGCAAGTTGTAAACTGTAACCCAATATACACCATCACAAATGGAATGCATGAAAATGCCCTGCTTACTGGTAAAGTGTGTCAACTATCCCCAAAGTCCTAAAAATATGTAGAAACTCTATAGTGTATATCCATAAAACTATATGTCACTATATGAAAAAACCTCTAGGATCCAGTGAGGATTATAAAAGGAAGAATTCTGAATATTATCTATCTTTGCAATATTTTGAGACATATGGCAAGCTTGATTGATTTTATTTTAAGCTGACCTGAAAAATGCTTATTTAAATTTAAGGGGGAAAAAAGAAAGATATTCCTTAGGGAGCCATTAACACTGTAACTTAAATAATCCAATCATATCTTCATTTTATACATATAGCCATACATCTACTTAGCTATATATAGATGTGTACATATTATTTAAGGTAAGACTTGGGAAGGCCAAATTCTTTCCTCTGTCAAGCATAAAGCAAAAGCAGAATTTGTATCAGAATACTGTAACTGGCCTCTAAGTTTCACAGAAATGTCACTCTAATCAGATTCTTTCACTTTTCACCATGGTGAATTTTCACGCTGGCAGCATAACCCCCTGGAGGGCCGAGGACCAGTCTTTGAGCTGGGATAGGACCTAGATGCCCAGGTAGTACCACAGAGTGTTTCACACAGTGACTTAGGGACTTAGAGGTGTCCTCTGATATCAAACACTTTCAGACCAGAATCAAAGGTTATTTCCTCCTCTGCCTGTGTATCAGCCCTGGCTAGACCTGTCTGCTTGTAGCCAGAAGCTGCAAACTACCCATTAAACACAGCACGGCAAGCTGCTCTCTGAATCACACATTTTAAAATACTTTGTGTTCTGCTTTTTTTCATATGTACAGGCATAGATAGACAAGTAGCTAGAATCTATCTAACTTGTTAGGTTAACAGTTGGACCTTGTGATCTTAAAGGTCCTTCCTGAACTAAATGATTCTGTAGTTCTACTTAGCTCACAAAAATAGGATTACAAAATGCAGTGAAGAAAAATTAACATTAAACAAAATAACTTGACTTTTTGACTTTCCCTGTAGAAATAATTTGAGTCATTTTTTATTTCATCCAGGCTGAACAGATAGCATACTAAATAGTCAAGTGCTGTATTAGAGCAATCTAGAGAAAAATGCAGACCTATATTTTACATCTTCCCCCCCACACCCCGTTTTTAGACTACACATTTGAGACACTTAAAATTGGACATTAGGGCACCAATACCTTTTGCTGGAGTAGTGTTCAACAGCAGCATATTGTGCTTTAAGGTTGGCAACATGGGTGTCAGAAAATAATCCTAAACTGTACATAAGTAAAAGAAAACATTATAAATATTATTCAAAAATAGACATACATTTTAATAAGCAGCTAATCAAAACTGGTTGTAAGGCATTTTGCAGACCCTTTGGGAAAGACAAGGCATGGTTCATTAAAATAGGATGAGAAAAAATTTTCTGTATTTAAATCTGTTTGATGCCAAGGGTTTAATCACTGAGGAGAGCCCCTTCTTACTGTATGAAAACGTTACAGAAAATAAAGGAATATAAAAAAAATAATTTGGTCTCCAGATACACATTTATCTATTAAGACATGCATGAATATACCTTTCTATATTTAACCAACCCATGATCTGCTTTTACTGTTTGAAGCAACTGCATCATCTCCTTTATTTAATTAATAAAAAAGGAAAAAGGAAAGAAAAAATAATTATAAGGTACATACTGAGTTTATAGAAGAAAAGCTTCTCTGTACACAAATAACATACAGGCTCATTGAAATACTTCTGTTCCATTAAAATGAAATTTTCACATTTTACTGCTGAACCCCTGGAAGGGCAGGAAAAGAGATGGTCAATATTTCAGCCCCAATTAGATATCTCTTGAAAAACCTGAGGCAAAATTGATTCTTATCAAAATGGGGAGTAAGGCACGATTAAATGCATTTTATATAGAATATTAGACATGTCTACGTGGAGCTGGTTTTAAGCAATTAGTCTCAAGCTCTGCAATCAACTACCATGAATTTTCTTTGTATCAGAGAGATATTACCTTGTCTATGTCTCGTTTCCCTTCTTCCTCTGCTATAAACTGTTGCTCAGTTTTACCAGCAGTCTTTTAAAAAGGAATGAATTTATGCCAAGTGGTTTGAATAAGTTCTTAGAAAAATGATACAGGCTGTGAGAAGAACCCTAACCTCAGGGCTGAGAAATGGTACTTGTAAGCAGGTGAGTCATTACCTGTGAGAAATGAAATGGTAGCAGCTGTTTGGGGAACATTCACATGAAAAAAACCACCCCAAGATCTGGAGCTCTTCCAGGTCAGGATGTACAAGCTGGCTACTTTTTTGTTTACTCCCCACAGAGTGCCAAGATTAAGGCTCATTCCTTGGAGATTTAGTGTAAATACTTATCAGCACTCTTTGCTGAAGTTCTCCAGGGGCTTTTGTGGGATTTGCTTGTTTTTATTTATAACAGGTAAATTCATTCTTGTTTCCTTGAACATCCTGTTTATACTGATAGTGCTAAACAAGGTTCTGTACATCTCTCTCAATTCCTGATAAATTACACTTGTGATAAGCTGGAGACTACTATGCTTCCTTACTACTAATTTTTTTTGGTTGATGTTGTTTTTTAAACTCATACATTACACTTAAAAACAAGGTGAAGCACCTGGCTCATTGTTAACACCTGTAAAAGCACAAGAAGTGCCATTTGAAAATTGAAGCTCCATTAAAGCTGACAAGCAACTAAACAAAGGAGCTTAGTAAAGCACACGACAAATCTGCTGTAGACATTCAGGGGAACAAAAGGCACAGCTGAAACTAGTGAAGGAGACAGTCAAATTCCTCTCTCTCTCTCATCGTATAGGCTCATGTGCAAAGCACCAGACAAGTTCATTACAGCCTGGATTGAAACTCTGTCTTTGGCATTGACCTTCTGTGTGATGCTGGGTAACCTCTTTTTGCCTCAGCTACAAATAAGCCTCATGTATCCTCCTCTTGTAAAACCCTTTGAAAAGTATAGTGAAAAATTCCTTTACTAAGCACCTCTAAGAGAAAAAGAAATGAGAGGAATATTCTCTTTCCTGATTTTCTGGTTTCCCTACTGAGAACTCAAACATGAGGCATGGGGCTCAAATACTGGCATGTACATTACTGGCATGTAATAACCAATATCTTCTGATCCTTCTTGGAGTAGGATCTGTACCCAAAAACCCTTGAATTTTTAAAAATAATATATATTTTTAGGGGAATTTTTCTCTTTTACTAAAAAAAAGCAAAGAAAACAAACCCTCAGTATTTGTCTGACATTTTCTACTATTGAGGAAACTGTGATAGAAGAAAATAAATATCTTCTGAACATTATTAACTGCTAGATTTCTCCTATGTTCATGAAAAATGCACCATTATGCTGTTCACGTGTTATTTTTCTATCATCCCAGTTCTCAACTGCATCATTTTCCCATTTCACAGAAAGGTGCCTACAGAGAGAAGTAACCTCTTCTACATGCTTACACAGAAAAAAAATAATCTAAACCAAGATTCTGACACATAGAAAACACATTAAATTTCTCGGCATTTGATTTTCATTCAGATGCATCTGCCTATGAAAAGAGTTGTCAACTGCTAGTTGTCAGTGGGGAATGATTTCAGAAATCTCTGATTAAATCTTCACTGGCATTTTCCACTAAACATTTCAGTAAGAGTTTGAAATGCATCACCCTGTTCTTTAATCCCGACTCCCTCAAAAATATCTCCAAATAATTTACTTATTAACATTTGAAAGCAACTGTTACTGTAAAAGAAACCTTTACAGCCACATTTTTGAAAATGGGTAATACACCTTCCTTGGAAGATTTTCTTCTGTCACGAGGATGAGTAGATAGTGTGTATTTCACTGGGAATCTAAGTCCTTCCCTTGGTATTTCCAGAAACTGGAAGTAATAAGGACAGATAATGACAGCTGCCTTTCTTGCAGTGCCTACAGTTTTTCTTCAGTTTGATCGAACAAGTGCTTCCAGTCCTGTCTTCTAGTTTCTGTGTATTGAAGAGGATGCAAAGGGATAGGAAGAACTGCTCTCTGTAATCGTCTATAATCCTAATTGTTATAAGGACGAGTAAAGTTGAAATTGAAATCCGAGTTGCTCTAAATAAGCAGAACATAAAAGAAGAATACTTTTTAATATCTGGAAATGACAAAAAAAGCCAAAACCACATGGGTTGAAAGTTTTCATGTTAAATAAAGGAACTGGATTGTCCTAATAGATCAAAAGCAAGGAATAGAACACAAGTGCATGTATTGTTAAAAACAGAATACCTGCTAAGCTGCTTGGAATTGTTAAGACCGTCAAAAGCTGTTTGGAATGACACAGTAACATGTCATGACAATTCCCATTACAGTTTATTCGATGTCCTAAGCCATATAAAAGAAGACAGTATTTAAACACGAGGGTTTAACTTTCTAAAGCACTCATATTAGAAATGCTGTGATCATTATAAATAAATAATTTTTTTTAATTTATGTTGTATCTTCTGTTTTACCACAAAACCCAAAATAATGAAAGACAATGATTGTGTTTTCCACTGCAATGTAACCTATACATAATGACGTGCACATTTATTTACTGTGTTTACTACCAACTAAAAATGGCCAAAGCATATCAGATGTCCTTATTTTCATTCACAACTCAGAAAGACAGTTAGGCTTTTACATATCAAGTCCATTCCAGAAGACTGGAGCCAAAGCAAACCAAAGGTTCACAAGTGAGCACAATATGCCAATACTTTTGCTTCTGGTAAAATAGCACTAGGGAAAAGAATGACTTTTTCTAAATAATTCCCATTCAGTATTAAAATTTATAAAACTATTTGCCCCCAATACAATCTATTCCCTACGTACTGAGCCTTTGGGGGACATTCTGACAGTGTCCAGAAAGTAGACACTATTACAGGCTCTGGCTCCCAGCACAAACCCCAGAGCAGTATTTCAGCATCTTACTATGGCAAGACCCAGATGTACACCTCCTTTTTCTATGCTCTTGCCTCCCAGATAAGAAAATCGGGAACAGAAGGAGAAATCATTTAAACATAGTAACCAAAACATATAAGTTCATATTGGAACTGAGAAAAAGTGTTACAAAATCTTTTCTTTCTTTAAAAAGCAGAGTTTTCTAAAGGTAAAAGTTAAATGTTCAATTGAAATATGAGAATTTAAATGTTTTTTTTCTTCCACAATGTTATATAAAAATGAAATCCAATATCATATAAAGGTTTTTCAAATAGTTCTTTATAATTATTGTAGTTTTTTTATAGAAACACAAGCAAGATTATGTCCCTTTTTCCATTTTCAGGATGGGATTTTTTTGTTTGTTTTACAAGCTGTACATAAATGGCTATCTAAAAAAGGAATGGTGAGCCCTGAAAAACACAGTTAGCAATGCACAAGCTGTACATCAGGTGACGAGTGCAGGTAGTGCTTACAGACCAACAAAGAGGGAGAATTTCTTTCACTCATGAGAAATGGAGCTGTTGCAAAAGCTTCATAAGCCCAACATTGGCTATGTTCTGGAGAAGGGTCTCTAACAAATAGTAAAGAAAAATAAGGAAAAATAAAGACGAAATTGTACTAAACTCCAGCAGGCGTAAAATTTGAACTGGGACAGTAGTGTGAAACCTTTTAAAACTTCCAAGCTGATCTACATTTTATGTGTTATTGCATTTTCTATTCCTGATGTCCTCTGTAAAGCTGATGAACTGCAGATTTTTTTGATGTGTTCTAGCAAAATGTGATTAAAATTAACATTAGGTAAGGGACCTAAACCTGTCAGGAATTTCTGTGAGAAGAAAATGCTGATGAGTTTTATTTTAGATTGTTTCACCTTAACGGATTAGCTTGTTCTCTTGTTTGACTGTATTGCTGTCAGAGATGCAGTGATCTTCTGCTACCATATACTTAATAAACTTTCAATGTGTTCCAAAGACCCCCTGAAAACAAATGTACTTTTTCACTCAATCCAAAAAGTTTTTAAAGAACTGGATCAGTTGGTGAAGTTATACTTTTCTGTGTATTGCTCTGAAGTGGACAGTTTAACTGGATGACAGCTTAACTCCCAAATATTTGGATAGAAACAGTCTATCCTGCAGTTTGCAATACCTTGCTTAGTACTCTTTTGTGTTTGTGTATATATATATATTTATTTATTAATATCCAAAACTTCTAAAGAGTAGTATTTGCCAAACTCTTTAAAAGAAACATCTATATGCTGTCTAAAAGAAGTGCTTTTATACTTATGTGAACGTCTCCCCATTACTACTGCTTCTCTTCCTTATGTAGTGTCCTCCCATTTTAAGTGATGAGCTTGTTTATACCTAAGATAAATGAGTAGTATCAATTTTGCATATATAGTAAGTTGCATTTACAACCTAAATTAATAACACAGCTATCATGGAAATCAGTACTGACTATTCAGGTGACAAAGAAAATGCACTTTTCAGCTGGTTCAGTTCCCATCGTGCCTTTTGTCAACATGTCCATTCAAGACGTCAGCAAATAGGCACTTGCCTATTCATTTGATTCACCCCTGGGCTCATCTGTGAGAAAATTAAACAGGACCAGCCATATGGAAAAGTGTTATAAGGTTACCTTACTCTTTGGCTTAACTGTTGGCAAGGAGAAAGCTTTGCCTCCTCGAGTACTCCCATTCCCAGGAGGACCATTAACACACAAGTCCATTCACACAGGAGGCTTCTGCGATGGTTTGTGTCCTTTGGCTCCCTGCCAGCATCGACCCAGTCCCACTGAAAGGGGTTTCTTCTGGTACAGGCCCAACTAATTTCCATTTCCATTCAGCTCATTCATTTCATGGCTCTCGAGGCAAAGCCTCACGCCTGTGCTTTATCTCTGCCCTGATTATGAGGACTCAGCAATTAGCAAGGATCTATCACAACCTTAAGAGTGGGAAGCAGAAGTCAGAGGGAGAATTGTGGAGAGCTCAGAAGCCTGCCATCACCCTTACAAACAATTAATTTTGTAAGTATGAAGAAAGGCCATAACTGTGATGAAATTACTGGTCTGCACTCATAAATACTATATATTTGAACATGCACACACTCAGGTTGTATCACTTAGCACTAGTTCCTTCAGTGGTAATTATTTCAGAGCATCATCTTATAGTGTTCCAGAATGTCTGTATGGAAATTAATTTGTTTCCACAGGGAAGCAGGAAATTTAACACTTCTTTTATGGAATGAGCTCATTAAAAGTTGGCTCTTTTATTGCTTACTTTCTCTGTAGCCCAGAACAGTATGTGGTATTTATCAATAAACTTGGTAGAAAAGTGAACAATTTCTACTAAGAATAACTTTCTCTGGTCACAAAAAGGTTCGTATTTCTTTCGTTAAACAATAATTGTTGTTCAAACTCTCCAAAAAACAAATTTTCACAAAGCTAGTGAAAGTAAGGTCGCACATTTACTTTTGTTCCACTAATGTGTGGAAGTTTAAACAGGGTCATTACCTCAGTGTACGAAAACTATCTTCACTTGCAGAGGCTGGTTCTGAATGGAAACAATTTCATTTGAGGGATGTAGCACAGTGTTCGGTATTATTGGAACTGATCTTCTCTGTGTATATCAATAACCTTGATTTGAGAAATGTGTTGAACTATGATGAAACCTAAAACAGAAGAAGACAATCAATACGAAAGGCAGAAAACAAAACATATAAATAAATCTAATACATTGAAGAAAGCAGAAGCATGGGCAGCTGTATGCTTTATATAAGTTTCATACAACACAAATATTTTAGATTCACTTCATTGTAAACAATGTTAGAAATTTGATGTTTCTTGTGGCAGAGACGTCTTTTTATTTGTACTGGCAAATGGAATTCAAAAGCAAAATAAAAGACAGTTTCTGGACTGGCTTGTTTGATTCCAAAAATATTCCTTTATTTCCCTGTAATTTTATATAAATGCCAGGAAAGCCAATTACAGTGTTATTGCAGGCCCCATTTAATTTATCCAGTAAACCCTGTATTTATTTACAACCTTGTCATTTTGTTGCTTTCTGTCCCCATCCCAAATTAAATATAACCTGTTCTGCTTTCAACAAACGTTAGGATTTTTGAATAGCTATCAGTGAGGCATCTGTGTTTCCTTTAAAGTTAAAAATAAACACACTGATTGTCTTCTCCATATCTAACAACAGAAGAAAATAATAACATACATATTTAAAGTAGTAACCTTTTCTGCCATATAGCACAAATATACTTCAAAATACCATGTGAAGCTTGCTGGAAAATGTTAAAGAGCATTTTGTCTATCAAGATTTTTGGGGCAAGAGCATTCATTACAGAATACCATGTGAAGAAAACTTCACTGTGTTTTTTTTTAAGTAGTACAAATCATTTACAAAATCACAGTTTTAATTACCTTTGAGATATACAGTACTGATTTTGCAGATCTCTCCCTGTTTTCATCACAGCAGGAGGAGGCGAAACAGCCTAATAAAGACAGGTAAGCATAATTGTTCATTACACGTTCAAGAAGACTTCTAGAGGGGATTTCACTTGTTATTGAAGGTTTGAGACAAGCTAATGCTACAAGACAAGCTTATATTAATAATTCTCTCACGTCTTGGAGCAGCAGTATAAAAGGCGAAGACACTCTAAGGTAGTGCTCCCCTAAATCCTGGCTTCCAGGCAGCGTGTTATCAGACCCCTCTGGTGTGGCTCCCAGGTAAAGAAAATTAAAAGAATTAAGACTGAGACTGACAGGGAGAACAAAGAATGATATTGGTGTCAGCATGATGCTTGTTGAGTATTGTTAAACAATAATATGAGAAGCTTGCGAGCTGCTGGGCAAAAAGGCATTGGGTTGGTTGGTTGGGTTTTTTAAAAGTATATTTGTTAATTGTAAAAAAGTCATCAATGTCAGTAAACTAAAGAAAGACATTTCAGAATAATACATGGGAATGCTGTAGTGGTATCAGATCAGATCTATTCATGCAGAAAATGTATTAAAATCCCGAACTTACTCTCTTTATGAAAAAAATAGTATTAAAATGAGTACTCAACTGATTCAAAGAAATATATGTTTAAAGACATTAATAAATATAACCTCAAAGAGCAATCTCTTGAGAAAAGGCATCAGTCAGTTTTGTAAGAAAATAATTCGTTTTCCTCTGGAAGAAATGGACAATTCAACTCTTAATTAACGGCATTAACTCAAAAGAAGTATTAAGAAAGAAGAGAGAACAAGAACTGAAATGGAATCATTATGTCTATAGAAAAAGATTAGAAGCCAAAGTATTAGAAATTTGTAAGACAAATTTGCAATGTATGATGATCAGAGTATATTTGGGAGAAAAGGGGAGAACAGAGCTGGAAAGGGAAATGGAATATTTATGGAATGATAGAAGAATGAACTTAAATGGAACAAAATAATCAGCCCAGTCAGTGGTCTGCTAAATTTAACTCTGAGTTGAATCCTTTTCATTTATATTCATGGTCTTTCAGACTTTATTTATTGGTACCATAACATATTTCAGGCTATCACGCTAAAAATGAGGTGAAGAAAGAGTAAATCTAATAAGAACATATATAAAAGATAGAGGGCGTCAAGTGTCTGGTGCAACTAAAGGACTGTTAAATAGGGACTGAACCGATAACATGAGTGATCCGTGAGTCTGATGGCTGGAACAATCACAGGATTTTATATGGAAATAGGTATCAGGCAACCACTGTGAGCTGGATACTGCATGAAGATTATGCTTGTACTAGCCAGTGACCATAGCTAGGACACGGACTGTTGCTGTGCGCTGGAAAACAAGTAGCGCTGAAATGGTGAGAATACTCACCAGCATAAAATTGGATTCTTTCAACTAGCATTCTCCCAAACACTTCCTGGCCCTGTTTTGGGAGCCTGAATAATACAGGCTGCATTACTCGCTGTCAGTTTGTATATAGTTATTTGGGTTTGGCAGCTAGGGAGCTCCATGCCACATTAGCTTCAGTACCTAGGAGGGGATCCTGGACTTGTTAGCATAAATATAGCCTGAGAGGCTGACTCCAGAATATGTAGCGGTGTTTAGGCTGTCCTCCATCAAGTTGTGATTCCGACACAACTTTGTACTACTAGGCAGTAGTAAAAGGAACGGCTTCCCTCTTCTCTTTTGTAATAATCGATGTTAATTCTAAAATTTTCCTAATGTACTCTTTAAAGCAGTAAAAAAAAAAAAAGTTTAATAAAACTGTTTCTTCATATAAATTGCACAGTTCTTAGTACTTCATTAAAACCCAAGCCTACCTCTGCACAGGAAAGGTGAAAGCATTTGGATTCTGCACCAAGATGGCAACTGCAACGACAATTTTAGTATATTATAAAAGGTCACAGTAATGTCCATAATGTGTGAAGCTACAGTGAGCATTATTAAAACATCCCACTTTTGCCTACAGACATTTTTTTAGGGTTCTCTCTCCTCATACGCCATTAAGTATTGCTGATAATTCATAAAGCTGAGAGTAATTAGGCAGTATAAAAACAACAACAAGGCATAACTGAGCTATCAGTTCTATTTGGTAATTCATATGGGACCATGAATTTGTTGTCACACCAGTTAAAACTTTATTCAGTCATATCTTTCATTTTTAGACCCTTAGAACAGAATTAAATCTCTCACTACAGTACAACCACAATAGATCAGGTAAAACAATTCCTTTTCTACTAGAATATGCTGCTGCTTTCCTGTTAATGGCAGCAGGGAAATGTTTGCCTCTTCTTACTTACCTTTGCTCAGTTATCCTCCTTCTCTCTTTTCTTTTCTTTCTCTTCTTCACCAGAAAGTATATTCATGCTTGTGATGCTTCTCTCTGGTGACTGTTGAATACTGAAAGCAGAAGTAAAAACTAAAATAAATAAAACAAAGAATCAATCAACCTCAAGGATAAAAAAATATTGAAGCATTGGTGGTAAGTCTAAAGCTTGATTCTAGTAATCGATAGGCAATTCTACCAGTAACACAATGTGGGTCAAAAGGATGTGTTGTGTTTTCCAGTATTGTGGTTAAGAGGAGAAAACACTGCTACAAATGAAAATAAAAGCTTACCAGATTTTTTTCTCATTATAAAATGAAACATAGGGAACTACCTAGGAATTCTGTATCTTCCTCTTTCCCTCCATGCATGTATATATGCCTATGAGTATATATTAAACCTTTACAATGAAAATCTCAAAGTTTCAGATTTTCTTAAGGAAAAGAATTATTTATGAAGTAAAATGCCTTCTGTGAATTATTTCTGAAAAATAATTACAAACATTAGCAAAAAATTCCTTAAAAATTACTGGAAGTCAGTAGAGTCAGTCTGCAACTTCTGCATTTTCACCAGATATATTTCGTTATTGTATTTCATTACAATATTTCATTTGTAGCTCAGCTCTAATTAATTTATTCCTTGCTCAACACTTAAGTAGCTAAGCATCTTTTAATAAGTCAAATGAACAGTATTATACCTAGCATGAAAATTTCTAAAGATCTTATTTCTTAGTTGTACAATTAAATACTTAATTTAAAAAATCTTTGAGATTTATGGTTATTACTACTACCATAGCCTGATACCACATGTCCAAGGTTATACTTGCAAGAAAGGTATAAACTACCAGTTTCTTTCACTTTAACATCCTGCATGCCATTCTTAAAGCTCTATTTTGAATAAAATTATCATAAGTACTTAAGTAACAACATTAATAAATAGTAAAAGTAAGGAAAGATTGCCTGTTGTATATTATTGCTATCTCCAGTCCCAGCACTTTGGGCTATGTTACTGAATCTAGTGATAAATTTTTATAGCTATGATTATATCTACAGTAAAAGAAAATTTATGTACTTTTTATTTTGTCTATAAAAATGCATAGAAGGAATGGTCAAAATTACTTCATCTGGTTTACTGCTAAGGTCGGGATCATATCTCTTATGTGGTCCACCCTAGCTGCATATACTGAGAACAGGGAAAGAAAAATCTCTTCCCCTGATAAGCACGAACAGACAGTTTGCTTTAGCCTATAATAGAATTGTTTAAGATAAGTGAGAAAAGGAAAATGACCGAGCTTGAAAGCGCCCTTTAAAACTGCATCAAATTTAATTGGAAAAAGAGCTGAGAAGAGATTTCAAATGAATTTAAAAACCTCAGAATTCTAACTTCATGTTTCCTGAATACATGTAGATTTCATATCTAAACTCAGCCGATCCCTCCAAAGAATGTAAACTAGCTTTACAAGCATGTCCTGCTTACAGAAGGGTACCTCAGACAACTTCACAGACAAGTACCACACCACTCTGAGTCCATTCTTTAGCATAACATTTTACGGTTCATGATCTGCACATTACATGCAATAGACAAAAATGAGGAAGAGGGAAGAGCAAAAAAAGCTAAAGGATTCCCCTGCTAAAGGTGAAGATCAGAATATTGCTGAATCAAACAGTGAATTATGTTCTTTCAGCCATTTAAGCAATCTGAAAAATAAGTGCTAGTGCTCCTAGCTTGTCCTTTTATCAACACCTTCCTTTTTTAGGAGAGAGAAGCTCTCTAGTTTGCAGCCCCTACATGCTTCTAGTGTGCAACAAACTTAGGCACCATTTCTAAATGACAGACCACAAGCGTGAGATGAGCAAAAGATACTATATACCTGGATTTTGCTTATATTTGGGAAAAAATCTGCTTCTGAAGGAAAAAGCAACCCTGTTTTATTCAGGCTGAGCTTCTGTGCGGTGGTCTAGAGAGGGGAAGGACTTCGTTACTGATGGTTAATTTATGTTTGCTTATTTTTAAATGGCAGCTGTCTGAAGCTGTTCAGTGTTTGGAGCGTGAAATTAAGTCTCAGGAGAGATGGATTAGAAGACAGAATGCCAGGGAGACGATCAAAAGTTCATGATATAAGTGGTTTACCCTATAGCTCTGAGAATCTATCACAAAGCTTTCTAGTCTGTCATTTGCTAGTTATAATTGTTTGACACAACCCTGCATTGTGTGTATGTATAAGGCACACTTCCTTTCATAACGCTGGCGTTCACATGCATACCGTACATATACTCAATACTATGGAATATTCCACTTATCTATATTATTGTTTTGTTCTTTTCTAATAAAAATATTTGTTAAAGACAAAATTACCTTATAAACCATGCCAATGCCAAAGATCATCTACACCATGTGCATTCGTCATGGATTCTTGCCTGGTACACAATCCTTTTTCCAGCCAGTAAGTCTGCTGCAGTATCCTCCACTTTTTCTATTATATTATCTTTAAATAAAATCTTAAATGATACCGTTCTTTCTGAGACATTTTTTGGAAGGAATGGGGAAAGAGAGACATTCTAATTAAATGTACTCATTGTTGATGGCGACAGAACATTTTCACTTCCAAAAACTCCACTAAAAAAGTTCAGATGAAACATGATTCTTAATAATCAGAGACACAAGAGCATTGTAGAGCTGATGGTTTAATATTATTCTTTGACTTGACACATTGGGGTATACTTTTTTCCCCTGAAATATATTTGATAAAGTAATAGCAATCAAACTGCTAGAGTAAACTAATAGATGTAATGAAACTCTATTGGCACCCAGAGACTTCTGAAACGGGAAGAAGACAATAGATTAATTTGGAAATCACTCTTTCATTAATTCACTTACATTCCTCACTTCATAATCCTCACATGCAGTCATGATACGGCATGTGTGAAAACGACAGGTGAGAAAGCAGGTGGAATCATTTAGGAAAATATTCATCAGTAGAAGAAAGAGTTGTTGATCTTCAGGAAAGCATCATATCTTATTGCTTCTGATTTCTCCCTCTTATCCCCCTCCCTTTTTGTATTTGAACCCTTATAAACCTCTTTATTTTTAGGAGTGGGCATTGGCTTTCACTGGGAAGAAGTGCAAAACACAGGACCTATCAGTACTTTAGCAGACCATAATGGTTTTTAATGTGGAATGCAGAGATGGGATCCTCCTGCCAGCAGGGGTGATAGCCTGGAAGTCTACAAAGAGGCATAATCAGTAATTGCAGACTCACCCAAGCGACTTCAGCTGAGTAGACTCCATTCTTATACAAAGAAGGGGAATGAGTCCCTGAAGGAGCACAAACTGACCCTCAAGGAAAAACTATACACGTGAGGCAATGACAAGGTTAACATTTGTGCATTTTAGCATGCGATTAGTTTTTCGTTATTAAAAATATATGTTTGAACAGGATGACTTTGGGACACTTATAGGGACAGTATCTTTATTGGATGCAGCAGGGCCACCGACTCATATATGGTGCATAAAGTGGAATTTTTATCTAATTTGATCTGAATAGAGCTATAATCCACAAAGGGCCCAGAACGCTTCAGCAAATGTATACTCAGCAAATAGCTCTGAAGTGCCACCTGTCAGCTGGCAAGTTCAGTAGCCAAAGCTAAAAGCCTCAGCTGGTTAGGTGGGTTCTGCACATCATGAAGGAGCAGAAACCACAGACAAAGAGCGTAAGGACCAAATGCACAACTGGCTAACAGCTCCATTAGATGCTGCTCCTGAAGACACTGGCCAATGTGGGATTGATTTGCAGGCCACGACTTCATTGATAACTGACCTCCTTTGTCCAAGTGCTGATGTAAATGCTCTACCTGACCTCTGAAAAGCATCTCCTTTTGTTCATGGCTATCAGGGTGCGGGGAGGGCTGGCTGCTCCCAGTGGGGCTGGCCTCGAGCCCAGAGGCTGAGGAGAGAGTTTGCCCCCATTACTAAGAAAACATAGCTTTGTCAGCAGTGCAGATCGCTCTTACTTGGGAGGAGGGAGAAAACTCCAATCCGACAGTTTGGTCTGACGCAAAGTTTGATCCCTGACTTTGTCTGTTTCATTAGCAGACTGGGAAATCATGATTCACATAGCTCTAGTTCTAAAAGTTCTGCATTTACTATTTGATGCATTGATCCTTTCACTTAATAGCTAGCCCTTAAGCCATAATAACTTATAGATATATGCATTTATTCTACAATACTCTGAAAGGTCTTTTTAAATATTCATTCTATTCTGCTAAATAAGCAGCCCTCCCTTCCAGGAGGCCTGTGATTAACGCTCCTTTCATCCGTCACCACTATACACTGCCTTTGGGGAAGCCTGATCCTCTTGCCACTCCAAAAATGTAACTTGAACCAGAACTTATTTTCCATACTTCTGCTACTGACAAGCTTCAGGACTTTAGGCAAATCACTTGACCTTAGTGCATCTCACTTTCCTCTCCATTAAAATGGGGATAGTGCCTAGCTTCATAAAGTATGTCAGTTCTACAGATTGAAATAAAACGCTATGGATGGACTTAGTATAATTATTCTTCACACAATGGAAATTTCATCCTTTAAGATGATGCCAATGACAAAGCTGTCAAACCAAAACTGCTCCTGGCAACCAAAATCTTATATCAGCACCATGGCCCAGTGCCATCAGGAGGGCCATAAATAAGGGAAGGGACAGGACACATTTGTTCAGCTCACTTGACAGAATCATCAGCAGTATCTGGACTTCCAGGGCTGTTTTGTTGTGGTTTGTTTTTTTTTTTTTCCTTCAAATGAACATGGCATACAAGCCAGTGTTACTTTATACAACTAACACGGGAAAATAGGTGTATGGAGAATATATACAGGAGGTGTATGGAGAATTTTCTATTTAAAAAGCAAGTTAACAGCACAGTACAGTGTTCAGAAATAGTTCTAATAATGTCTGCTAATACTAGTTTGAAATGGTGACCTGCCTATTTGACTAGCTATTCTGAAGGCGGTGGGATAATTATTTCAAACTGGCATCAAATTTAATTGTATGGTAAATTAATGAGTAAAAGGCTTCTTACTGTTGTTTAATAAGTATGAAGGAAATACACTTAAATTTTCATATAAAGTAGTCACATTGCATAAGCAATAAGTGCACATTAGATGTCATATTTATTACATCAAATCTGTGAACACTGTTAATACATTAACATTTAAAAAGGTAGCCCATGGCAAGTCAATTTCACAGCAATTAAAACTGAAAAACTGGTAATTGACATTTGATAAGTGTGTTAATTGATATCAAGCTTGCAATAGCTAACATGTTAAATGTCAATTAAATCCATGTGTTTTTACAATTAGAATTTATTAATAAAGAATCTAATTACAAAATGTTGGTTATGTCAATTTATGTTAATTATGCAACAACTACATTTATAGTGGAAAAAAATCCTTCTGTCCTCAACAGCAGACTAAAATTTTCCCTAATTTTTAACATTTTGGATTAACATGTTATTTGTTTTTTTCTGTTCTAGGTGTAAATGAGTGGGGTGAAAAAAAAATAGGTTGATAGTGTAGAATCAGTGGTCCAATCTTATAATATTGAAAAAAAATAAATTAAGATCAGCACTTCTAGCATAGCTTTGATAATGGCTACCTAGTCAAACCTATTAATAAAATTTTAAACAATTTTTTTATAGTTTTGTGGAAGTACAGTTATGAAAATATTCTAGATTAAACATGGTAAGTATTCAGTAAACCCAAGGAACTTGGTTTCCTCTTTGTGAGCTATTACTTTCATTAATGGACTAGCAATTCTGGACACTAATCATACAACTGTGTCTGGATCATAGGCCTTTCCTTATGCCCTCCGTTGGAAAAATGCCCATGTGAGGCAATGGAGGGGATGATGGGCGTCATTTCATAGGCCTGATATTTAGTCAGAGACTGACTTCAAGATTTCTAGATCTTTTAAACTAGAACAAGTTCAAGTATTTGTCCATTCTTGCTTGGGACAGGAAAGTGACCAGCATGCAGCTTACCACAAGCAGAAAGCAAGCAATCTAGAAGCAAATATAAGATTTTACACTTGTTCTTGCATAAGAGCAGAACCATTTGATGCCTATCCTCTCTGACAGAGCATCCAGAGAACAGGATATGGCCCTAACGTACATCACATCTTGCTACAAGAGTCAGCTTCTCATCATTAGACAAACATAATGAGTAAGGTCCCACCCGGCCACAGTCTACTCTCTAAATTCCCAGATAAGCATCTCTCAGGTTACTTACAGACTATCTGCTGAGATCTGTTCCACCACATGTTTCTGGTTCGTGCCCTTGGTGGCACCAGGCTTTTTAGGCTGACGTGCATCGATTGAAGCCACGGAGAGGAGAGGTATTGCCACTGATTGCTTGAAGAGAGGGATGAAACTAGAGCTGCTGCAAACGACTGGAGGCATCAGCCAGAACCATGAGCCACGGTGGGAAAGGCACTCAGCTAGGAGAAATTAATGTAGGGAGACAATGTCAAGCATTGTATGCAGGGGAAAACACATGCTAAAGGGGAAGGAGAAGGAAAAAAAATTAATAGAGAAAGAGATATTTAATATCATCAAGGCACACAGAGGGAAATAAGAGAATTACAAGAAAGGGAAAGAAGCTGGGAAAAGTGAAAGGGGGTAGAAAATGAAGAAAGACTTCTACGCCTTTTGTTTTTCATGGAAAGATTTCTTTGAATTTGTGAAAAGGTAAGAGAGTTCAAATTGAAGTGAAAAGGACAATAATTTTTTTTTATGACATCATAAACTGCAAAACTTACTGACATGTATATTGGGCTGTATTAACAGTTAAATTCTGTAAAAATAATTTCCCCATTAATTTTCACCATTTTTATATCTTTGACTTCCTGCTTCTTGACATGGAGTCTCTGGCTGCTGCTTTGAACAGATACTCCTTTGAGCATTGTAAGATCACTAACAGCAAAGGTCCCTTTACCTAACAAAGTTAAAATTGATTCTCTATTGGTCTTGTTTGTTTGTTCAGAACACTTGTTTCAATTGTCACTTCTGCTATTGTAACTTCTACACCTTACTTTGCTTTTAATTTGACACTAATAGGGAAAAATTGATTTTATTTCCACTTATTTCCCAGCTTGTCACATGTTCGTCTCCATTTGGGACAACATGCAATGCTGCCTACCTTCACTGTGAGAATGAAAATTAGGTTTACACTAAAGAAAGATTTTGTCCAGAAAGAATGTTTTGGCCTGTAATTAAATTCTTAAAGAGAGGAATGCTGAGCTGAAAGTATTATAAATTAATTATTTATATTATATATAAAAATTAACCTCCTTTGAAATCTGAATTGCAACACCTTTTGGTACCTTTAAATTAAAATTGATCTGGTAAAGCAGAGTAGCAGATTTGGGTTTGTCTTTTTTTTTCTTTTCTTTTTCTTCTCTCTTTCTATATTATTTTTTTTTTAAGATTTCTGTTTCTTTGTCAAACAAAATTAAAAATCCAGGGAGAAAAAAAAAAGATACTTCATAATTCACACACATAGTGTAGTGCCATCCATGAATGACAGGATTGCGGGGCGGGGACAAGGCAGCGGGAGAAAGAAAAATAAACCAACCCCAGAGCTGGAACAGTAAAAAGCTACTCTAAAAACATCCAAAGTAATGTTTTACAGTATTTGTTTAAATACCTGTTTAGTAAAACCCTATGTCTTTGACATATGGTTGTTCTGTAGCTATATATCGTATGCACAGTTAGCAGAAACACTTAGCAGTGGCCTTTCCCTACTAATATGACAGGATCCCCACCTCCTCAGGTTAGGAAATAAAAGTCTTTGTTTTATTTAGTTCTGCTTCTCTAACTGTGCAGAACAGTAGGTTTAGAGGCTCTCTTGAGCTTAGCTGCAAGTAGTTGTGCTATTTTGCTCATATTGCACAATATTTGTCTGCATGACCACAGACAGAATAGACAGCCTCTGCCTGCTGTCTTGGCTCTGATTGAGGTCCGGACAACCTGGGGTCCCTCATCAAGGATAATAAATGTTATGTTCCATATATATCTATATATATACACATACATAATTTACAGAAGAGATTACTATCTCAGAAACCATTATTTAAGGATAGATAGACCTTCTTGATTTGTAACCACATAAATAGTGGATCTTACAGCCTCAAAGCCTTTGTCATCTTTTCATTCTTAATTCCTGCATAGCATGTAAATCCCAGAAGCTGTGAACTTTCTAGTGAGAAGGAACAGAGGAATTTTGAGATACAAAGCATATCCCATGGCACAGGCTGGACTGCTGTAATGGCCTGATGTGCTAAGAGGGTAAAACCTGTTGTAAATGCATTAAAAATACCCAAAATGTGCTTCTCTAAAAGCAACACAAAACCTTTGAAGTGTGGGTTCACAGCTCATTAGGGAAAGAAAAAAAATAAAATCTTAAAACTCTCTCTGGAAAATATTCCTAGTCGTCCAAATGTCGTAACATTTGCCTGAGAAAAGGTTTCTTTTACTGAATCCAGATATTATTTCCCCAACCTATACATATAGTGCCAACTACACAGCCCCTGTCTTACTCTCCTACTCCTTAATGGGATCTGTTTGGATACAGAAACAGTCACTGAAACAGAAAAAGTGGACCTATAGCTTTGGGATTTCTGTATCGGCACGAGTTATGCAGAACCCAGTTACCTGCTCTGCCTGGTCTGAAGGCAGGCTCTTGTTCTTCAGTCTGCAACCTGATCTCTTTGCAAGTGGCTATTTCAATAGCTCCCACTTCTTACCTCTACCCTTCTTGGAAACCCTCCTCATGATTAGTGAAAACCAGTATAAAAGAAATCAACACATTCCCAAATATATTTTCCTGGAATACCTCTGATCAGATCTAGACAGCTCCATCTGAAGATGAAATCTGCAGCTTTGATTTCTGTGCAGCTTAGAAGTACTTCAATAGCTAGCTTTTTGGACAACTCTTGCATCAGGAAGGCTGAAGGAAAACTTCAAAGCTCCTCTGTAGCATCCTTTATATGGTATTTCAAGTATTGTCATAAATTCTGCTTCTGATATAAATACACTTGAGATACTAAGCTCCTCCACAGATCCAAAATTCCATCTCATATACAAGGCAAGATGTAGTCAATAAAAAAAAATAAAATTACAGCTTTTAGCAGTGGAATTCCAGTGAAAATGCATGCAGACCTACAATATTCAAATAGTTATTTTGATTTAGTAATAATTCCTTATAACTTTGAATCATGGCTTTTAAAAGTACATTTTTAGTTCTGCTGATTATAATAGGGGTGATACCAACATAAAAACTGAGTACTCAATCAGTACTTGATAAATTCTGTTAAGAAAAAGGTATTTTAGAATAGACTTAAAGATCACGTTCAGGTTTATATATTTCTTAGCCCGGACACCCTTCTGTCCTCATATACGTCACCTAAATCTTGAAGACTCTTTCTGAAGAACAGCTAAAGTAAACAGCCTTTCATCTTTCTGTGCATAGATGCCCAAGATCTTGTCACCCATTTTTCAGTTGTTTTAGCTTCCTTCTCAGTAGCTTTGGCATGAGGACCGAAATGGTTGATGCTAAACCTGACATCCTAAGTCTTCTCCTCTGGTTTCATTACTTGCCTTTTTTGCATGCTTTTCTTTCCAAAGACTGAAGGATAAACCACCTTCTTTCCTTCCGAGACTTTTCAGGAACATTTCTCAGTTCTGTTGAGGGTTAAGAATCAAAACCCCATATATTTCTAAAAAAAAAAAAAAATAATTGTATTGCATGAAACAGGAGGCAGATAAAAGGAATTATATGATCTGTTAATGTAACATCAATTTTAAACAGAATCGGTTTCCTTCAAAATTTTCTTATTTTTATCCCTAGATTTACTTTTTTTAGTGACAGAATAGCAGAAATAGTTTTTAATATTTTTTTTAAAGTCTTTGGAATAATTTTTTGGAGTTTAATAAAGTTGTTGAAAATACTTGCAACATTATTAGGCCTAGCATTTAAAGGATTCAAATGAATCTTCAAAGTGCTCAGCTTATGAGATTTGCAAAATTAACTTTGTAATTACAGTATGCAACAAAATACAGTGCTGATAGGCATTTTCCCACTGAATGGAATTCATTTCTAGCATTAAATATTATGTATCCTGTCTCAGATAATTTTGGCTTTCCTGAGGACGGATTCTGTAATAGAGACAGATTTCCCAGCTATTACCTCTAGAGAAAGATGTCAGAAACTACTCCATAGGCTGTATATTATCAACCTGCTCATTTCAATATCTACCTGGTTTTGAAAAGTGAATTTTGAAGGACAAGTCCTGTTTACACAAACTCAAGCTTTGTTCTATTTAAAAGCCCTGTTTGAAGGCTGCCAGGGTCATCTTCTCCTCCCTCTGGTTTTGACTGAAAAAAAGAACTTTTGAAAAATGTAACTTTCTGCTCTATAATTAGGGAACTTGGTTTTGCAACACATCAGGGACAACGTGCAATGGCTTTTTATTTAAAAAATACTTTCTTCTTTTATCTCATTGCATAATAATTTTATTTAGAGTCTGGGGTGATGGAGTGTTTTGTTTCTTTTTGACAGACGTGGCATTCTTAATATTTGTAAAATGAGGAACTCAAATTTAAATCTTTTTAAGCAGCTGATGTGAGAAAGGACATTGATTTGCTTTTCATATTACTTTCTACTTTTTTTTTTCCTCCTTTTTTTTTGCCCCCTCCTTCCGGCAACTCTATAAACATACTTCTGTCATACTTTACAACCAAAATATGGAAACTACCCTACAGGTCTGAGTAAGAATTCAGTGTTTGTGTGAGACCAATTGAAAAGTGAACACTAAGAAACTTAATAAAGAAAAACAACCCACCAGAGAACTCTAGGGATGTGGAGAACGATCGTTATGTTTGGCATTTAGATCAAACTCATAAAGGTAAAACCCGAGTGCACTGTCTTCCTTGATAGCTCACTTGGGCTGACCTTGTCCTTCACCACATGACTAGGCTGTGCAGTCGGCTGGACAAGAGGACACACATATGCAAATCCACCTGGCTGGCTGCCTTTGGAATGTGGCTGACAGATATCTCTTGAGTTGTTTCACTGTGTGACCAAACACACTTGTATAATCTGTTTGTATGCCAGAACAGAGAAGGGTGCCTACTAAATGGTGAGCAGGCCTAGAGGTTATTTCTGGGATGAGGACATGTCCCAGCATAAAACTGGCCCTTCCCCTAACTCAGTGCAACTGGTCATGGGATAACCAGTTATGCTAGCTGTTTGTTTGTTTTTTTTTTTGCTTTAAAATACTTGATTCTTTCTTTTGCTAATTAGTAATAAGCTACTAATTTCTACTAATCATTCACATCTGCCAAATACCGGATGCAATATTGCCCACAAGTACAATTATAAAATCTTGTCATTTCCCATTTAAATCTTCATTTTTACCCCCAAAAACCATGCTGAAGTCAGACAGATTAACAGGAGTGGTTAAAAGCATAATTTTAAGGTTTTAAATAAGTGTGCATATGGGTATCATTTAATATCCAGAATCTTTATGAATAATGTTGAAGAAAGTGACATAAGGCAACATAGTTAAACTGCATTTTGGGGCAATACATGGTCACATGTTGGAGAAGGCAACATCTGGTTTTGCACCTTAAATGAATTATATCATGAAATTAGGGTGACAGATTGTTAACTGAATCCCTACTAATCTGTACAAAACTTTATAAATGTATAAGCCCTTGTCCTCAAATAGTTTACTGGAATAAAAGCAAGGGACATCAGTATAATTGGAGACATATTTTTTCATGTTTTTTTTCTCACACTTTTGAAAGATGTTAGAGGTTTGGGAAGCAGAGAAGAAAGAATCTAATACAGAACACAAGGACCCGGAAACCTTTTGATGCACATTGCAATTACCTGTTCATAGACATTGTATGGTTTAATATGCATCATTAACAATTTACTATACAAGCACCTGTTTACTAAGCTTCACACATGGAGAACATCTATGTCTAAATGTTCACACCAGTATATCTTAACTTGGACGCTCTGCTCATGTTTTAGCTAGCAGGCACAATAACTGAAATTCTCATGACTAATTTGCCTGCACCTTGGAAACCTTTTATCCTTCATACTCTGTAATGAAAAGACATATTGTACTCTCATTCCACTTAAACTCTTCCTTGAAATATCCTTCTCCTCAATCCTGAGAAGATACATTTTTGAATCCAGATGAAATAATTAAATGAATATACCTACAAGAAACCTTTTAAAATTATCACCATTTTTATTATATTCCGTAAGTTAACTGTTGAAAAAATAAACTAAAAAATATGCATTGCAGTGTATTTGTTTAATTAAAGATTTATTTGCTTTTGTTTCATAGCAGTAGTATCTTGAGGAGGGTTGGAAATGGGAGAAATTCAGTAATCAACTATGACATACCTAGTAGGTATAATCTCTACTGCAGCTTGTTTTTCTTTTCTGTCTGCAAATTATCCCCCTCCCACAAGGGAAATTGATTCTAATTTAACAGCACTAAAAGCTTCTTGATGTTCCTATCTGGACACCCTCCAGTCTTTGAGGGAATTATGTCATGCGTATGGCTGTTTTCCAGTTTCTTTCTGCTTTCTAAAACTATGATATCCTAAAAAGAAAAACTTGCAACCTTTTTGAACAGATAGTTAACTATCACTTTCCTTTCATGCTAAGTTTGGAATATTGCTGCTCTGAGTCCATGTTTGAACTTGGGACATTTAAACAAAAGAAAATACAATCAATCTTGTAAAAATATGATTGATTTTTGTGTGACATACAGGAAAACGTACAGACAAACCTCTCAGTACTTCATTCATTTAGAAAATAAAATGTAATTTGGGCACTGCCTCAGTAATCATGGTATTTTCAATTCTTGCATTATGAAAGATGGAAAAACATCTGTAAATAGCTCAACATTTTTTCAGTAGATTGACCCTGATAAATAAAATAATTAAAAAAAAAAATCAATAAAAATTTTTAGTCAGATTTCAACTGAAGCTTTTCATGGTCCATACAAGGTCATCAAGCTTTTCCATTCTAAACTTACAGGTCCAGATAAACACCCTTTATTCAATCAAGTACCTGTAACTTGAAAGCACATAAATCTGTGACTGAATTTTAACCTTGGAAAGATCTCTACTAGTTTGATGGGTTTTAATAAACAGAATAGTTGATGTACTTACTTTGGAGTGGGTTTTTTTTTGTGTTTCTCACCTCCCTGCCCCCAGCTTGGATCTGTAAATATAAAAATATTAAAGTAATGTTAGAAATATTGTATAATCTCCAAGAACTATCATAGCTCTTCATGAAGAACTATCATATACATGTTCAGACGGAACACATAACTAAAAAAAGGTTTGGGGCACTGTTTCCTTTTTACTGTTGTTGTTGTTTAGAAGTGGTTTCTTAAGGATATACAACAATTTCGAGACCTAAAAGATATAGGGATCTGATGACTAGTTATCATTTAGATACACAAGTCACCCTCAGAATGCTTATTTCAGCCATTACTGGATATAAGAAATGTGGCTTCATGAAAGAAAAATTAATATAAGAGTAGAAAGCTCCAGATACTTATTGGAAAAAAGGAACCATTCTTCTGGTACAGATACCAGAATAGGAGATTTTGCTGACCTATTCTACAGACAAAATTTGAATAGCCACAATAGCTGAGCAAAGCCTGTCATGGTTCAAAAGGAAATGGTAGTCCCATGAACTGATCAGAAGGGAAAATACCCATTGTTACCCAGATGAAATTTAGTTCTCGTCACTCTAGATCTGCTACTTCCTAAAGCTAAAACATACTTTAATGTCAGTTCTCAGATTCTTTAATTTCCTTGAGAAAGCCAGCAGGGACATGGAAACTGTGCATAAGTAAAATGAATTTTTTAGTCTACACCTCATCAACCCTACAGCTAGGTAAAACTGTAGAAGTGTTTATCTCTACCACAGAAACTGACTCTACAACTGCTGTATTTTCTCAGACATTTCCCACATTTTCCTCACATAATCAGGCCTACACTACACTAAATTCAAATTCATTTCCAAGTGTTTTCTCTCTTTTTTACCCTTACCCTTCTCTTTTCTTTTTTTTCAAGTGCTTCTTCACTGATTTGCCTTTTAAGTGTTCATTACTAATCTGTATAGGTAGTAACCCCTTGAACTATTTCTACAATACACGTCAATCATAAAAAAGTAGAGTAAAAAGGACTTCAAAAATCAGTTAGGCTACATGTTAGATCAAGATCACAAAAGGATTAAAAAAAAATAATTAGTTTGATGGCTGTCAATGACATGAACTACTTCTTATTGTAATCAAACTAAAATCTCCTCAAAAAGCATTAATGCACGTTTGTAAGCTAAGTAATATCTGATTAACTACAATTTAGCTTCTTTTCACAAATTGAAGGAATAGAATATTTTCCTGTCTTGTTTTTCCACTTTATTTGCTTTTTTTCTAAACCTACTCACAAAACCATTTATATTTTCACGCCTTTAGTATATTCTGTCAAAACTCCTGCGTACGTAAAAACAAATACAGTACATGTAACAGCTAAGTATTGTGCTATTCCACTTTTAAATATGGAAGTAATTTAAGACTTTTCTTAGATAACTGCATTTTAAGATTGATTTAATAGTTTTCTAGGCAGTAGTTTGACCACACATTATTTTGAGGGTTGTTTCCTTGGAGTATTTTTTGTATGTATACCATATGGTATACAAGATATACCATACCTTGTATGCATAGCACAGCCAATGGTGATGCAAGACCAACTTTTTAACATGCTAAAAAACAGAAAGGAAAAAAAAAAAAGAACATATAACATCTTAGTATAGTTATGCAAGATTGTCCAGTTGGTTTCCGGGGATGTTAAAAAAAAAAAGTTGGAAGCAAAAAAAGCTAGTTTCACATCACATACCCACAACACATCAAATAAATGAAAGTGCTCTTTTTCCTATCCTTTTAGTCTCAAACTTCCTTATTACCCTGATTGAGGTCAGACAGTCTCCTATTGAGCAGCTTGCTCCGCTTTGCAGAATCTCGGTTTATCCTTGATGCAGGCAATGACTTCCAGCCAGGTTGTGAATTACTCCCCATGTGGTGATCTCTGTCCTCCCTCTGCAGTGATCAGGTCACTTCAAATCACATGGAGAAATTCCTCCCAACTTACAAAATGCACTGCTTCAAATGAAATGTTCTTACTTAGGATTCCAAAATAGAGAGTAAATGCATGAGTGAGGAGTCATACTTCAAACTGGATTGGCATATTCAAAAAGTTATTTCACTGCCTCTGTGAAGAGTCATGTCTAGGCAACCTTACACCAATAGGTGCTACAGCTGCTCAGCTAAAGCTGTAGAGGTACATGTCTTCACTGTAGGACTCTGGTGCTGAAGATAACCTCACTGCTCTCTCCAACTTTTTCAAGTCTAATGCTTTTTCCCATGCACGTGTGGGGAGGAATTATTACACTTAGTGACCAACGGAAACACAAAACAAGTTTTTAATATTTTCCGCAAATCATCCTTCTAACAAACATTATATACCACCACTCCACAGTGTGTTACAAGCTCTGCACAGCGTTTTTGCCTCCTTTGACGCAAAGGGCTGGCTCACCGTCTTCTCCAGGGGGATAAGCAATAGTGAGAGACCTTCTGGATAAAGAAGAGAGTCTCTGAATATTTTCTGTCTGAGCTTGCACAGAACTCTGATGAAAGAGGCACCAGAGCTGGAGCTGCTTGGACAGCAAGAGAGCAGATGGCAACAGTCCTCCTATGCCAGAGCGGCATCTGTTTATGGGTGAGAGTTTGCTGATGGAAAATCCATGGAGGGGACAAACTTATCCTGCTGTGACTCTCTGAATGATGCTCAAAGAAATGCTACAGAGTTCTGAAGCTGTAAGGCTTCGTCCTGTTTAGCAAATGGTAGTTAAGACAACTGTTCTGGCTACAGATGCATTCACATCAAGATTTATGAGATTATGGATGAAAAAAACTTAAAAATCCAAATGTAAAAAGACAAATAAAATTCTCATGCTCAAAATGAAAAAAACATAGGCATACCAAGAATACAATTCTAGACCAACTTGTGGAATGGTGGAAAAATAGCTATTAGAATCTCTTAATCTTCTATCCATATAAATATACAGACAGAGATGCATTATATGCCAGAAAGTATTTTTAAGGTAAAGCATAGTTGGAGGTGTATCACAACACAAACATGACAAAGATCAGGGCATGGAAATTTCTTCAAACTGCTGGGAGCGTGGTCCCTACTCTGATAAACCAGGCACAGTAATGGTGCTTTTTTAATGGACAGTCGATAGAAAGTTTCTTATGGGCAAGGAAGAGACAGTGCAGTAGTTCAAAGGACATCACCTGACATAATATTCAGATTGTTAATGAGAGATAAGTACAAAATTTGCAAAAGATGCCTATTTCAACAAGATAAAAGGAATCAAGTCATTCAGGGAGAGGCATAATTTTTTCCTGTATTTCCCAGAAAGCACAGCATGAAATTGATTTATTCTGAACTCAGGAAATCTGACTTCAAAACTAAAGCATGATAGTCTGTATGTATTCCTTTTTTTTATTGTTTACAAGTTTACTTCTAAACCCTATGCATTTTGGGCAAGTCATTCTCTTCCTTGCACACATGTACATTCTTTTTATGACTCTTTTTTAAATATATTTTTGATTATTAGCAATGTATTGACCATAACTGGACTATAACTGAAGAGTAACTTTAGTTTGTTCCCAAAACTTAGACCTTCTGTAATATTCCCAGTTGTTCTCAAAGACAGTGGTATTTACACTGTAAATATACATAAATACTTACAGTGTAAGTATTTATGTATGTGTGTGTAAATGTGTCTTTTTTAAAAAAAGTATAGTTTTTAAAAACCTTACAGTATTTTTGTGTATTTCACATTATTCATGTTAAGAATCATCAAAAGTAAAAACATCACATTTGCTCTTGAAAACAAACAAAAAAACCCAACCAAAAACAGAATAAAAGAATATGAATTTAAAAAGTTAACAGTAAGAAATTAACTCCAGTGATACAGTCCTCCCTTTAAATGCTAGCAAATTAGAGTAATCCACATGCGTATTGAAACTGATGTCATTAAAATCCTCTAAATACACTAGTGGTCATCCGTATAGCAAGCCTCATATCTCCAATCTCTCTTTACCTGTGTTAATGTGCTTCTGAATTTTACACGTGTGGCTGGGGGAATTTCCTATCTCATTTTATCAGGTCTTTCAAGACTTTCATCTTATTGAAAAGCATTATAGCTGCCTTTGTTGTTTGATCATGTAGAAAACTGAGCCTGTTGGTAGAACAATTATATTCTCAGTGATGCAAATCGATGTTTTCCAGATGGAAAATTGAAAGGACTCACTCTTTCTGTTTTAAAAGTAGTGTCTGTTGTGCCATATTTCTTTTTACTGTTTATTGCCTCTGCTGCAAAAAGAAAAAAAAAAAAAAAGTGGTTGTGGTGTTTATAACTTTGCATTTATTTGTAACATCAGAAACCTACAATTCTGACTGCCAAAAATATAAGCTTCAGAGAGTTCAGAAGCCAATTTCAGGGCAACCTGATAGCATCTACAGAAAAACTCAGGCACAATTTTGTATTGAGCATGTGCCAAATCACACATATTGCATGCACACTAATTGATCGTTACAGAAAACCCCTAACTACTGGTGAAGAGAAGCGATGTGACAAACCCAGACAGCGTTACAGCTCCACAGAATTCTCTGGAGCAATGACAGCTTTACCAGATGCCTATCTGTCCTCATATTTTAAACTTGGCAAAAGAAAAACTGCTTTTTCTCATCAGTTTTCAGAAGAAAAAATAAAAACCACAACAAAAAACCCAAAGTAAAAATTCCTAATGGTTGGAAACAAACAATCTCATTTATAGTGAAAAGTTCCTTCTACTCAGAAAATTATTTCAACAAAATCAGCACATTAATGATTTTGTCCTAGGAATTGAATTTCCACCAATGCTAAAAATGTTTTAGTTCCAATTTCAGGTAAAATACTCCTGTCCAGGCTTAGTCAACTCAAAAGCTTCATTTACTTTAATGGGCTCCTCCCATCTCCCGTGGATTACATGCTAAGAGACTTAATTTACATTTATGGGCTTGAGTTGAACACTTAAAACAAAGAAGTTGATATCTCTAAACATCAGTAACAGATAAAGTAGTTGACAATCTTATCTGTTAATTCCATATTTTAGGATACCAGCTGTGGCCTGTCATAAATGTAAGGACTCCAGAGTAGAAAGGGTAGAACTTTTTACAAGGTGATTTCTTGATACTTTTGAATTTCAGCACTTGTATACTGCTTGTATAGTAGTCCAACTTTTTATCAAGATACATAAAATGAAGAGTCAGCTCTCACAAGCCATGTATTATTTGACCGCTGTTACTGCTTTTGGGACTTCAAAGACATTTAACCTTCAACCCTACCAATGCCACTTATCTTTCATGAGACATCTGCTTAACAGCTGATCTGTTAAATCACAGCTGTATCTGGAAAGTCACAGCTATAAACCATTTGAAAAAAAGAACTTCTGTACAGATTGTGTATTTGAAATATGACAAGGTTACTGTCCTAATGCCAACAAGAATCTCAAAGTCTTTATATGAGGAAATAGGTATTTAAAACTTTAAAGAAAGCAAGAGAGATGGTGCTTTTTCTTCCACTGTATAGCTTCAAAGTAAACCTTTGCAGTCTAATAGTTCAAGGGTGTTATTTAAGCAATTTCTCTCATTTGAACAAAAAAAAGTGCTCTAACTCAATCCCTGGTTTTGCTACAAGAATATGATGTTTCATTTTAACTTAATAAAAGAAATGGTTCTCATGGTGTACAGAATTTATACACATGCTGTCTAAGGTACTGTTTAAAGACAGAACTTAGGGCAATACATTGCAGGGAGTTAGTAGTAGGTCTAATATAAAGAATAGTACTGTAACTACCATAGTGACATTACTGATTTATTTAGCAGGAGCACCAGCAATTTTTTTGCCCTTCTATCATTGTGTTACAACCTACTTCTTATTATCATTTATCTTGGTTCCCACATAAAAAGTGTGATTATTTCTTTTTGGTCTTCTTCCCAGTTTCAACATCCTGTCTTGATCACTGCTTTAGCCACTGACAGTAGCAATATTTTATACAAACATGAAGCTCTGTCAACTACTTGTTCCAAGTCAGTTGCTTTTGCTTCACACTGATTTCAATTAACTGGGAAGAAAAAAAAATCCACTCATTTGTTATCAGGAACCTCAGATTTTCTTGTTCATTTTAAGCTAACTTGTGAATTCCACCTCTTAGGAGCTTTGGTTTCATTTATTCTTTAAACATCACTGAACAACTCCTTTCTTTTTTCTTAGTAATATGCACAGAGTGAAAGGAGGGGAAACAGCAACTGAAATCTAACAGGAAAAGAAAGTGGATAGAATTGTGCCATTCTGGACACCAGAGCGCCAAGAACCCGTTTTATTGATACATGTGATGGGAAGAGAACCGTATCGTTAAAGCATTACTATTTTTAGGGGTTGTATTTCATCAAATGTTTGAAATTTGCAGAATGTCTTGCATGTACACTCCATTTTTCTAAAGGTATAATGTCTTGCCAGTGCAACTGTACAGATGTTTCTCTTGCCCAGATCACTTGCTTAGATCACATTTCCCTATGAATTTCTACAGCTTTATTGGTTTCAGCTGAACTCTACTGCTATTACAAAGGAGATGGAAAACAAGGAATTCTGACATTAAAAACTCAGTGTCTCGTCTTCTGTCTCCCATTAAGACACTCACCTCTTGCAACAGTAAACAAGCTCTCCCAGTTCTTTTAGTCTTCCTCTGTGGCTGTAAACACTATTACCTTCTTCCTTAGATGTACACAATGCAGCACCTTCTTAATCTTTTAAAATTGAAGTTCTTCATTTATTTCTTTTCATCCTCTTAAAAATGGGTCTTTGTTCTGTCTGATCTCTGCTTAGCAATCAGAAGTCAGAGGACAAGAGAGAACATCTTCAAGCTTGAAGAGCAGCTCTAGCAAGGTCTCAGCCCCAGAGGTGCACTTCCAGGGCTACCTTACTGGATGGAGGTGCTTTGCCTGCACGTTGCAGTTCTTTGTGCTTTCTTTCTGTACCCTTTCTGTTTCTAAGAGGTTCAGCAATAGCAATAAGATAAACACAAAACAGCCTAGTAAATATAGGTCCTACAGGACCTTTCTCTTTGGGTTGGAGTTAACTGTATACCTGATGTGAATGTTGAGAACAATAAATAACTTCAGTCGTGGAAAAACGGAAATTAATGAAAAATATTGTCATTGCCCTGTCTCCCCCTCATTTAAGGGGAAAAGTCTGTAAACTCTAACAATGACACTGTTGCCAGAAATCTTAAAAGGCAGCAGATTGAGGGTCTGGCTAAGGCCACAAATCTGATTGCTAAAAAGAAGCATGTACTTCACACAGTGCTGGAGCGGGTGGTAGACATGCAGTAACACATTGCGGCTAAGCATACCTTTTTTTGAGACATAGAGCTGCTTGGAACTGCTAGCTTTCCCAATAATCTTAGCCCTTCCAGTAATTTCAAGACTTTACCAAGCCCGTAGCTATTAAAGCTATTAATTAATAATCCCCCCAAAAGAGAGAAAACCCATCCTATGCTTCTTTAAATTTTACCTTTTCCTCCTGTTTCCCTTTCCATACAACCCTGTGGCAGAACGCTTGAGAAGAGAGGCTAAACCCAGCCTCCCCAATACCTTTATTGTCACCTGAGAGTTGGAGGGAGCAGTGCCCCCTCTTTGCCCCATTTGGGGCTGGCAGACCTGACACAAGACCTGGTCCCACAGGTGCATTCCCTTCTGCTTCACTGGTGCCACCCCAACACCCCTGTGAGGCTGTGACAACTGCCAGCCCCAGTTCAGCCCCACAACCATACTTCTGCCCTTTTTAATAAATATCTTCTTTCCTGTCAGGTAAATGTCATCATCATTTAGTTTGACTTTATAATGTTTTTCTAGTGATTCAGGAGACTAGCCTACACTATTGCACCATATCAGCAGAGAGTGGTTTTCCTCTCATCGAAGTCAACAGCAAAATTCTTGTAGTGGAAAGAGAAACTGACTGCAGATGAACATTAACCATATCCTTTCAACATTTTTCTCTGCCTAATGGAGTATATTAAAGCTTCTTTGCATAACTTCTGAATAATACTGTATGCAATTTCATTATTAAATTTTCACTTAATTTAATTCTGCTTTGAGGTTCTTGGTTAAAAATAAAATACGATTAATGCTTACAAAAGAGAATGAGAAATCTGGGTGTTAAGAATTCTGATAATGGCTACAGTTTCTGGGTAAATTGCTTCAGTAATTTTCATAGTAAACCACGTTAATGTTACCCTTGCTTATTGCAGTTTCCTGCCCTAACAGTCACTGCTCTTCCCTATGATTATTTTTAAAATTAATTAGCGTGGCATTTGGCTGCTTAATATAACACACTGAAAAAACAGTAGTTTTCCCTGAAGGTCATTAGTAGCTGTATACAACTGAAAGAACATGAACATCCAGTTGTAGACATTTATTCTGTCTGCATCATGAATGAATTTCAGTTTTAGAGCAAAGAGAATTACCAGATCTCCATCTGGCCATCTGCTAAATCTGAATTTTCAAGAGAAAAAAACTTACATGTGCCAGGAGGACAAAGGACAACTGTGATGCGATCCAGGTCCAGCCTGAAGAAGGAATCAGGATGCCAAGCATTTAATGACACCATTAGCAGACATATTCTACTAGTAATTTAATAGTGATTTTAAAGAAATCTACTGATACTGGATGAGGTATTTGCACAGGAGCAGAAGAAAACCTGAGACTGTGTTCCCAATTCCAAATTCTGTGTTTATAACCCGAGACTGTGTTATAAATTCTTGATATTCTTGACCCATGAAGGCTCGTATCCCAGCTTTCCAACCAACCAGTGGAAGCTTGTTAGGCTAATCAGGGATTCATTAGAAAAAGAAATTTGATCAAATGAAGTAAAGAAAGCCAGAAGCCAGAGCTTTCCTACGTCCTTCATGCCCTACTTTGTATGGATTTAGCTGGAACTTTTTTTCACGTAAGGTGTGTGTGCTGTCAGAGTTTATCTACCTATTAACATGTGGGAAAATATAATATAGTGATTAAGCACAGTAGCATTAGCATGACAAAAAATGGAAAAACCCCACAGTTAATTCAACAGAAGTGCCTTGGCTACATACCAAGCTAACCACTCCATCTTCTTTATTAATTATTATTAATTATTATTGTTAGTATAGGAGATTCATAATACCTTTCTCAGTGGTAGTACCTATGCAGGACTTGAATATAACAAGGTGATTTGGAATTCACAAAGAGAGGGGTCACCCTACAATTAACGATGCAGATAATCACATTTTCCAATGGGTTTTGTTAATTCACATTTGGCCAAGAAACTAAAAGCAATTATGGCATTAAGCTCTTATGGGTTTAAAAGAGGATCTTTTTAGATAAATAAATGTGAATGATAATAGATGCTTTTTAAAAAATTGAAATTTATTCTACAGGTGACCTCTAAGAAAACTACTGAATTCCTAATGCTGGGGAAATTTGAATCTGCCTCCTAGTCTAAACTTCACAGAAAAATGTTAACTAAGCCTTATTAACTAGAAAGGACCTAATAAATGTGGTCCTTTTCCCAAGAATTGTGATACTAGCCCCTGACCCAGAAAATAATCACCTTTGAGCATAATAAGTAGTTCTATTGAAATCAATAGAAATTCCCATAAAAATAAAATATTAACTTAAGCATGTGTTTAGATCCTGTGAATAATTTGGACCTTACTTCTTATTTGAAACCTATCTTGAAAATAACAAGCCATAATGATCTAGAGAAGAAAATAAATTACAAAAAAAGGAGTCAGCAAATAACTGATATTACTTGCTGCAGCTGCAGGTTAACAAATCAATTCTAAACCAGTTATTGCCCTTAGACAATAGGGAAATTCAGAGTAAGGTCTTAGTCACGACTAGTGGAGCCAGGGGTACTGTTATGGTGGCTTTGCGAAACCTCTGTAGCCTTCATTTATAGTCACACATAATTTGGCATGAGGAATTTTCCTTTTATGGTCATGAATAAAAATTTAAATATTATTATTGACTAGAAGTAACAATAAGATTCACAAAGAATAGTGATGAGATACCCAAAGCAAAATTTACAGATAAACAAACAGAACACATACATAACTAAAGGTTTGTTTCCCAACTTACATCCAACTCCACTTACAAAGACTTCTCATCTTTTTTGTAAATGTGGGCACAAAAAAAGGCAAAACTCTCATATACACTATATCTATGCCCTTCCCACTCAACATATGCTTTGCTTTCATTTTTCAGTTGTATCTTTCCACTGAAGTGGGTATGTTCCTTATGAAGAAAGCTTTTTCTCTAAAATAAGGAGGAAATTGTGGAAAAGGGAAAATTTGAGGAGAGCTTCTATTGCTAATAATAAAATTTTCTTGTTGGCACAGGATAGTTGACAAATTGACATGAATTTCATTTAGAAATAATAAAGGAATATTTTGTTTCTTGAATAAAGTATCAAACTGAACTGTAATATAACTATTTATGGAGAAGCCAGACTTGCTTATAATTTGCAACTATCACTTAAGACTAGATGCTAGTCTAATGCTAGACTGGGCTTTTGGTTTAAGTTATCCTACTAAAAAAAAATAAAAAATATGAAAGTATGCAATAGAGACAATTACTAAATCCTACAAATTCCCAAAAGCAAGGAGCTATTTGGTAAATAAGTTAACATAAGTCATGGGGACCCTGCTGCAGCCAGCTACAAACAGAGTCTCCAGAAAGCAGATAAATTATTCTGAGCAGAGAGGGGTGTGAAACCAGTTATATACCACCTTCCTCAGCTTGAAAGCTATGCTGCAAAGGACTGCAGGATGCAGAATTACATGCTGCCTGCCCAAGCACTGCTGAGAGTGGGAAGGAAGGACGGACTAAGGCCTTCCTTCCTTTTTTAAGATATCACAACTCCAGTAGGGAACAGAGCCAGTTCTAGAGCTCTTTCTGTTAAACATAATTTCTTTACTATTTGTTCCTCTAGAAACAGTGATTTTCCACCCAAGCCAGGAAGAAAAGTTACATTTAGTAATTTAATTTTGCTCTAAATACTTCCAATGGCCTGTAATCAAAAGTCTCACTTCAGTGAGATAAGGACACAAACTCGGATCAAGATGCTAAAGAATAGAGTGAAGAATAGCAAAATAATTTAAACAGTTGCTGAAAGAGAACAAGCATTGCTTTCCATTTATAAGGCTCAATACACTTTTAAAAAGGAAGAAGAAATAAAATCAAAGTGCATGAGTCCATGGCCATCAAGGGTCATTTAAACTCTTGATATTTAAGTAAGTTTTCTTTCAGGCAAGATTGCTTTCCCCACCATCTCTGTGTTTCAGTTTGCATCTCAGATGCATATGGTATTTTACTTTGTCAAGAGTTGCTCTCATACAGGTCTTGAGGACTGCATTATGGCAGAAAATAGGTGTTAGAATTTTTTAGTTCTGCACAAATCAAGTTTGAACTATTGCAATGCAACAAATGAGAAGTTCTTCACTACTAACCTAGTAACCCCATTTTGGAAAATCTAAATGCACAGCCAATTAGACTGTTTTATATTTCATAGTGGAAGCTTGTCAAAACTCTAATGTAAGCTTGTGGCTTTTTATGAGTAATAAAAGGGACATAGTGACATGAAACTTTGGCTCTTGTAATCTGTGTCACTTCAGCACAAAATACCCTTACAATCATGGTCCTTATGCTTTTTACAAACACTGTGGGCTATTGCTGGACATCTGAGTATTAAACAAGAATCTAAAATGTGAACTCCATGGATTAGTTAAGCAATAATGATGTATTTTTACTCTTGTTCTGTGCCAGGGTACAAACAGAAATTCATAACAACCTTCAGACCAAATCCTGATTTGCTGCCCACTCTACGTAATCCATGTGAAGCATTCCTATGGGCTATAAAAATAAATCTAGTCAAATACTTGCCAGACAAAAAAAAACACTGAGAAAAAGCTAGTCTTCTGACACAGAAGGCACTTCCTGGTTTTAACATCAGCCAGAGATAAAATAGACTATGCTGAAGCACAGACTTCAACAAGGACAAAGTGTAAACAGGGATTTACTCTACGTGGTGTATTTGATCAACTCCTGAATGAAAGAAAAATATACCAGTTCTGCAGAGCAGTCCTCAGCTGACATACAAAATGAGTACTGGACCCAAATTTTAGGAACATTTTCAAATAGGACAAGGATTTAGAAATACCAAAGCCGGAGATATTAGCATATAGGACTACATACCAGAAGTCATCTCCAGTAACCACAGAACACCTTGCATTAGTCTTATCCTACAGCATAAAAAAAATGGGTGAAAGACGTCTTACCATTAACTGGGACAGAATACAGCTCTGTCATCAACTGAGGTGCTCCAGCAGAATGCGAATCAGCCTCCACCCCTCTCACATCAGCTTGCCTTTCTCCACTTGCGAATGTAAACACCTCATCCCTTCTCAGAAACATCTGTTCATCCTCTAATGAGGAAGGAAGCAACATGTTAGTATTACAGGTGCAACTCTATTAACAAAATTATCTGTTCTCCAACCCACACCCTTGCAGTAGCTCAAACTGCTAATCCTTCTCTTAGAGTTAGGATCTGTAATGGTAAAATACCACCCATTGGCTTCTGGATTAGGCTGCTTGCAAAGCTTCCCTACTATACTTTGAAAAACTAGATGACATTTGGAGTTGAGAAAGTTGAAAAAGCAAGGATTCTCCTTGGAGATAAACTTTTCTCTTGCTTTTGGGTTGCTACCAGGAAATATGCAAGTCTCTTGATACCAGACCTACCTTCCCCCTTTTCTTTCTTTTTAATATTATTGTCTCTCTTTTAATTATAGTGGCACCAAGAGACCCCAAATGCAATCAGTGACTCATTCTGCCAGTCTCTGTGAAGACATATGGTATGAGACAGTCCTTGCCCTGAAGAGCTTACAGTTTAAATAGGCAAGACAATAATGAGACACATTAGCATTGTTATCACCATCTCCCAGGTGAGAAATTGAGTCACAAAGATGAAAAGCAACATGCTCCAAATCACATGTCTACACCATACAGTGAAGCATGGTTCAGTCCTCTCGGAGTGAACAAACATTTAAGCAGATAAATTGACACAGTGGAAAGAAATGCTGATGTGCTAGTTTGGGTCCAGAAGCCCTACGGATTGGAAATGCACCATTTTCACCAAGACAACAAGCCCTGAAAGGAAAGATTGTATGAAGCACACTTACAGTACAACAGGTCGGATGTCTGCACCACGCTTCCATTTCCATTCCATCTGGGCAATTTCCATTTCTGCACAGGTACCCATGAAACATATGTGGTGCAGAAATAGAAATTATTCAAGACTAGATCAAATAGATTTCTTTAAAATCCACCTTCTATTCTTTTACAGAGTTGTTTGTCCCCAGGATGAGAAATGGACTTTACTTACATATTGGCCTTCTCAGCAATCCTGTTGAGCTGGACTCCAAAGCATGGGCAGAAAATCCCCATGTTTTTCATAGCAGTAAAGTGAAGCCAAATGGTATGTTGTACATCAGCTTGCTATATATCTGTTTGGGAAACCTGTTTAAAATGAAGAATATTGTACTTACTAGAAAAATAATACGGTAAGCTAGAGAGCAAGACAAGTACATATAGCTTTAATTCCTTTAAGGAAAAATACGTTTCTGAAATGAACTTACTTCAAAAATATAAGGCCAGAAATGAGATATTTCCCTTGTCTCTTTGAAGTGAAATTACACATAGTAGGTATATTGAATTAATAATATTCAGTGGTATTGATCAGTTCAGAGGCCACTAGAAACTGAGTTATGCTGTCATATTAGTCTCTTATCTCTATTGCTTTTTTATTTCATCTAATTAATAACATAGTAAATTTTATTTCATTTATCAAGAGATTTATCAATTATTCTGAGCTTTGTAAATTTTTTTGTGGTTTCCAAATCTAGTGGGAAAAAATATAATTTGCCATAGTGCCTTCTTGTGCATGACTTCTTTTTCCTGATAACCTCAGGATATTTGGTGATCTTTTGTAATTATTTTGAGTAGTCTTCCATTATAATTTTGAAGCAAAAATTCATTTTCATAAAACCACCAAGAGTTATGAAATAGATTCCCCCCTAAAAAACAGAAATTGGCATTTATTGGTTTGACAAAAACACTTACTGTATCACCTCTGTTGTATTCAACTTTTTCATTTTTGGCTACATAGATTATCCTTTTCTTATTTTAAAAATACTTGAATACACTGTAGAGTGGAAGATTACTGCTGCTTGTATTATCAGACAGGTAGTTTGGAGGTACTACAGTAGTACTTGACATTTGTTATTTATCTTGATCTTCTCTCTCCATTCAATATTTTGATGAGAAAATACTGCATACCAAGCTGGTTAAAATAATGCAATACTTCTACTCTAATTACTTGCTTCCCAAACACACATACAAAGCTTTTCTGTATTATTAATCCATTATGTAAAGAAAAGTACCATAGCAGCAAGTCTTCAAAAGCAAAGCAAAATAAGCTAGCATTTCTTTGAATGCTTAGTTTGCCTGAAGAAGTGATCCAAACAATCAGAGGACTAGAGATCTCCTAGATAAGGTATACCATAGCCGTTTCATAAAGTCATCCAAACCCATTGTAAAACTAATTTTTACTTACCATCCTTTTGTATTACTTTTGCTAACACCTCTTGATTGTATGAAATGAATGCTAATTTGTATTTTTTCCAATTAAAATCATGCTGCCTGTCATTCCTCATCTATAAAGTCAATCATTTGTTTCTATGATTCAAAAGAGTATCACTGTGTAACATAAAGACTTCTCTATATATCAGTCAGTTACTTAAAGCAGTATCTACATGTTAGCTTGTTAATGAATCCTGAAAAGTAGTCTGTGGGGATCAAGAATGACATCCCATTTTCCAGATGGGAAAAAGACTAAAGGAAGAAATACTTAATTTTCAATCCAAGCATACAAAAATCAATCTAAAATATTCACATTTTATTTTCTAAGCTTTACTGTATCTACTGATTTAGAAGATCTGCAGACTACGCAGAACAGTTACAATCTCCAGAGTTCACTTATTACATATACTCAATGATCTACTAAAAGGTTACGCAGGAATGTATGAGAGAATATAGGTGCTCTGAATCAATTAGAATTGGCCTGAGAAGACGTGGTGTTCACACTAATCAGTTATGATAGTCTTCTCTCAAATAAGTTTTCCCATGCCCTTTTATATAGACTTTTACATTCATTGAGTATTTGCATAATCTCTAGAATAATTTGCATATATATCTAATATTTAAGGAGGTATATGATGGCCTCTAGTGGTGCATATCAGCATGAAAATGCTGAACTACTGCTCTATTTCCTTATAGTTTTAAAGATAGCATGTAAGAAAAACAAATATACATTTGAATTGGCTCTTCTGAATTCGAACTGCAGAATATGGCATGCAGCAAAGAATGTGAATGTTTCATCACTTTCTGCTTCGTAACAAACAAAAAATTCCTTGAGCCAACACTATTACATTAAAATAATTTTAAAAATACTCCAAATCTTTACCATTTCCCATCATTTTCTCTTCCCCAGGCTTTTGATCTGCTGGTACCATCAGTCACTAATTCATTAGGGATGCTGCAGATACCGAATGAGATGAGATAAAAATCCATCTATGGTTTTACATAGAGTAGATGCTTACAGAGTAGATATCTTTAGCCTGAACTAGTTCTTCATGTTAAAACCACTTTCATCATTGTATTTGTGAAATATTTTTAAGAGAGAGTTCTTGGTAAATTAATTCCTAACAGTGAAAACACCAAAATAAATTTTTACTATATTAATTTTACCTTAATCTTGCAAATGTGGCATCTTATAATCCAGAGAATTGTAAGAAGGCTCATACAGCTGATGGCATTTGCTATCATAATAGAAAGTATAGACAGGCAGACAATTAAACACTAATAGATCCTTTAGCAGGTTAAATATTAAACAACTAGCTCTCTGGGCATGTCCTTTTAAATCTATTTGCCATGGTACTGTTATTTCTACATGGCCAAAAACTTGATGTTGTCTTTCAAAATACTTAGCCAAAACATCAACGCTTATAGGTTGAAATTTTAGGCAGTAAAAAAAAGTCTGAAGAATACCATGTATTCTGGGAATTTATAAGAATTCACAGATACTAATTTGTTTTTAAGCAACTATATATATTTTTTTTCAACCAAAGCAATTCACAATTTCCTGGCAATTGTGTCTATCATGTTTTTAAAAATCGGTTAGCTAACAAACTCATAAGCATTTCTATTCAACAGAATGTGAATTTAAAAGAGTTTGAAAGGCAGAGCTACTGATGTCAGTAAGTGTCCTGTGTAGCTCTGCTTCAAGCCAGTTTTCAGAAAAGTCATATGATAGATAATTGCTGTAGTTCATTCCCAAGGAATATGCAGAGATAAAAGGATACAGTAAGACCATTCAAGGGAGTTTCTGAATACATCTTTCCCTCTGCTATGCCAAACTTTTGCAAAAGCATCCTTCCCTAACCCTAACCTAGGCTATCTACTGTTACAGGGACTAATATTTTTTCCCATATTCAGAGTCATTTCACAAGTATTGTAAGAGAGAGAGAAGATCATAATGTCACAGACCCTTTTCCTGTAATTTCTGCATTTTTGCAAAGAAAGGTTGTTCAGGTGTAATCAGGTTCTTTTCACTGGAAAACAGAGTGGAAATCTCAGCAATGCAAATGTTGCAAGATGCCTGTGAACTGCATAGACTGACAGCAAAGTGTTTTCACATCAGAACAGAGCAGAAAACTATACTGCAAGTACCTGATTAGGCCCTTACTTCTTTTAAGTGTGAAGGTTAGAAGTTGGATGATTTTCTTAAACATTTATGATAAGTTTTCAAGTTGCATGTGATTTTTCAGCTGTACCTTTTTCCTTGCAGTTTCTCAGATTTCCCAGGGTCTTATGAATTTTCAGTATCTTCCTGCCCCTTTTAGCTACACACAGCTACTTCTGCTACACAGTCCTCCCTTAAGCACTGTATCCCAAGCCTCAGCGTTAGCGAAACACATTTTCACTGAGCCAAAGTGAGTCTACTAGACGAAAGCCAAAAAGTGATCTTTTCACAAGGGAATTTTTCTCTCGCGCTCTTTCCTCCTCTGCCCCCCTTCTCTCCGCACCACCCCTCATGCTCCCAGCATCACATCCCTACTCTCCTGCTCTCTCCCCCTGCGATCTGGTTGCCCAACACAGTGTGAAATATTAACTAGATAATGATTTTTATTTCCATTGCAGGAGATCAGAGAAGCTACTAAGAAAACCATTGCTATGAAGCAGAATGCAGAGAGAGCCATCATCTGAGGAGCAGTCACCAGCCGCTCTCTGTGCAGCAGTGATGTTAATGTACAATGCTATATCTTAATAGCCATCTCAATTGGCTATTAAAATGCAGCACTGCACATTAAAATCACTACCCCACTGCTGCAGGAACACTTACCAAAGATGCAGTCCCTGAAAATTACCTTTCGGCTCAATGGAATGCTGCCATGCTAAATGAGCTGTCTCGGCTCCTCTAATTTTCTGCTAAAGAAATAAAACTCTTACTTTTTAATTTTAAATTTACATGATTGTGCTGAATAGCATATTCAGCCAAGACAACACAGACATAGCATGGGTGTGCCGCATGCAGTGCCTCAGAATTCAGTAGCAGAAGTACTCTGAGCCTCCTCAAGAAAATTGTGCTAACTTCCAGAGGAGTTTTTATTCTCAGTTTCTTTAAAGAATGCCTTTTAAGAGCATCGGCTTGCAGGTATCAGAGAGGGGAGAACAGGAAAACCTAGCTCGTAAGAGTTTGTTTCTAGAAACTTACAGGTTATGAGCAAGTGAATTCTGAGAAAGTGGGATATCAGAGTTGATGAGCGTAGGGGTAAAAGACATGAATGGGCTAGAGTCAAAAAGAGGAAGTGGAGAGGCTGGTAGGCTGTATAATAAAGGGGGAGGATGAAGGTTAAGAAAGAACTGAGTATTTTGATCCAGAGAGATGGTTTGTGGGACAGCTTTGTCTCATCTTCTGAGTACATAGATTCAGGTGAGAACAAGGAAAGCCACAGAGACAGACGTAAAAGACAGAATGATGTAGTGAGCTTAAGTTACCCTCCCTGAATCACAGTAGAAGATGATCAAAAGTCAAGTCAAAGAGGTATCTGGAATACAGCAAAAATATGTTTCAATTGCATAAGCTTCAAAATGTAGGCAGAGTCTCTCTGTTTCAAATATCTACTGAGCTGAGTTGATCTGATTTGAAAGGTAAAAAAATATCTGTTTGATGGGCCTGTGCATCTTACCTCCTCTTTAGCTGCACAAAGGTACTACACATCTTCTGCTGCACAGTCCAGCCCTCGCAACCATACTAGATCTGTCTGATCTGGTTTGAAAGGTACAACTAGTTAGGGATATTAATATGAAACCAGGTGTCTTCAAAGAAGAGCTAATCCATAAACATTATGTTTTAAGTACACTGGGCATCATCACTTTTGCTTAATCTTTTACCTGGATTCCTGATGACTCCGGCCCCTAGGCAGGTACAACTACACCCTTTGGCTGAAGTCAGATATAATCTATTAGTCTGCTCCAGAGCCAGGGCCTCTTGAAGCTGCAGAGCAATAGCCCCAGGGAGTCTGCTAGCAGGGCTGTCCTGGATCTTGAGACCTCGAGGGAAACAGGCAGCTAGCCCAATGGAGTTGACAACATTGGCATTTTCATTACTGGTATCATATGGGATGCTGACAAGGACATCAGTTTCAACTAAAAATCTAAAGGGACAGAAAGTTCTTCTTTGTCAGAGAATTCAGATGTGTGATTTCTCGGATTTAGACTGAAAACAGTTCTCCTTGCCCCTCAAATCCACACATCTGCAAACTAGAAATTGCTTTTTTGACAGGTCTACAGCGAAACAGAAAAACAAGGATCAATTTAAGTCTTCCCATAAAAATGTAAAACTTATCAAGCTGTAAAAAATACACCCAAACAAACAAAAATATATTCTGAGCTACTTGGATGGATAGGCTGATGGTTTAGATAAAATACTGCTAGGATTTGCAAATATCTGCCATTACAGTTAAGCAAAATTCGGAAAATGTTTTATAATTAGCTCTTCAAATAGAAAAAGCAAAAAAACACTGCTCTACAATAGAGATCACTCTCTCCTCTTTTTAGTCTGACATTCTCCATCAGTCTCCAGAAACACAGCAACGCATGAGATTACAGAGTCACATCCAGCCTACACAAGTGTGTGGGGGCAATCTAGAGTAAGAAGCTCACTGTGCTCAAATGGAAAAAATAGGTTTGGTCAGAAAAAAGTCCTCTGGGATTTTGAACTTCACAGGCTGCTTGAGGTTGGATGGGACCTCTGGATGTCACCTGGTCCAAGTCCCCTGCTCAAGCAGGGCCACCTAGAGCTGGGTGCCCACAACCTTACACTGGGAGGTACTTCTTGCCCTTGTAACTTGGTTATCCTTTGCAAACTTGGTTCAGAAAAGGCAAACATTTCTGAAATGAAGGGGCAGATGAGTGGGACAAATAGTGCTCCAAATAGTCTAATGGGTTGTGGGCTGGATTCCCCATTACCTGCCTGATTACCTGCTGGTACCAAAGCCTGCGTGACTTCAGGAAAGGGTGACAGTTGCCATGTATAACAGCATCCAGCTGTCAAAGCAGAGAACAAAAGAGCATCTGCCTTTAAAAAGAGAAATAAAATAAGTCTTACCTAAAAACCAGAGTCTCTGCAGAAAGAAACATCATGCTGCACCATGCCCTTCCCCCCCGCCTCCAATTGTGCTTTAAATAAACTGAGCCACTGCTTTATGCAACACCAGTACTAAGCATCAGGAAGATACTGCACTGGTGACCTTGGATTTTCCAGCCCATTACTCCTGACTGGTCTCCACAAGACTGCTACATTGCCACCTGCCACATAACACCTCCTCCAATGTCACCAAGAAGTCAAACTCCGTTCGCACTTCCCACGGTCCCACCCCTGTTGGGTCACAGAGCTTTTTCTGTCGATCTGCAAACAGAAAGTGATCAGGGGCTGTCAGCGAGCTAAGGATCCTTCCTCCCTCCTATGACTGCGTTCGTCACTTATCTGAAGGAGGTGCAGAAGAAAAGAAAGAAAGATGAGTGGAGATATTTTCATTTTCAGCCTGGCTAAAGGAATATTTCAAATCAACAGATGCTGTGAGTTTCATAAAGAAATCAAAAGCCCAGTAACTATTCCAACTTTAAATATATATATATATTTTTTTTTAAAGAAACCTGGACACTTGCAAGGCATAAAGATGCATACACAGTCTGAATGATTATGTCCAGAAGAAAGGGTCAAGACAATGTCCTCACCACTTGTAGCAATTTTTACACACAAACAATATTTGAAGTAATTAGCATAGTTGTTTGCCTTTTATTTCTACAAAAGCAGCTGACAGACTACCCAGAGACCCTAAAGAAAATTGCCTCAGGGGAAGACAAAAGCTGTCAACATCAAGCTGCAAAGATCTCTTTGAGGAAGAAAACAAATTCCCAGGAAGAGAAGTTGATATGCCCGCTGATGAGCTGTTCAAATGTGAAACACAGACACTTGGAGGGAGCCTGCTGCAAACGCATCCATAGAAGAAACAGAACATTTGGCAAAAAATTTGGTATGAGAAAAAATAAAAACTGAAAGCAAGCATAAGGATGCGATGGAACTAAGAACTGCTGGCATGCCATACAAAGAATAAGAGCTGAAGAGAAAGCAAATATGCCTAGCAAACTAAATACAAAAACATGTGCTGGCTGGCAACACCAGCTGAGCCCTGGCTCCTACTGGCAAGTAGCGATGCTACTTGATTCAGGTGTTAAGGGAGCACTTTATGTCACACAGAAAAATGTGGTATATGTGTTGATATTGCTGTATTTTATTGAACTAATACAACAGCAATAACAAGAAAGGTTTAATAATCTACCCCAGAGAGTTAGTAGAGAATTTTCTGTTTCAAAAGCTTTTTCAATTTCTACAATAAATTTCCCACAAAAACAGCATTTCCCGTAGGCATTGTTAATTTTTGTCTAAATGCCTCAATTTTCTATTAGACAGTGGAAAATAAAACAAATCATTTAGACAAATTCAGGTATTTTTTTGCTTTTGGTTGAGCTTCTTGTCTGAAGCTGACATTTTGTGAGACCAGCATTACTTGAGATATTTGAATACCTCCACAAAATCTAAAAGTAAAAAGATGAACTTTGCATGCTCTTAAGGTCATAATTTGAACCTGTCAACATGCACTGGGATCTTTAGTAGAGTCCTTGCGTATTCCTGTGGAAAATTATTTAGGAAGACATTGTCAGCTTATGTACCCTATTTATTCCCATGTCCTAGTGGAGACAGATAAATCTTGGCATCCTTCAGAGGAGTGCCCCAGAGGAGCCAATCATCTAAGAAAGGAGAAAGTTTCAATTTCTGTTTTGGGAACTTCAGTTTTCTCTACAGTCACATGGTTCATTGAAAAATGAGAAATCAGCAGAGTCCACAAGTAGAAACTTTTATTTCAATGTATGTATCCTGCATGCAGTTCAAAAATAAAAATACCTCCCCTTACTTCTACAAATATCAAGGAAGCCACATCAAAAAAAACCCGCAACACACAGCAATTAATGAAAGCAACAAGATGTAAAAATACTTAATCTATGTAATTTGATCCCTTTTAGCTGTTTTATAAAGTAATTCAGGCAGAGCTAAGACAATAATTCCACTGTAGACAATAACGCAGCCATAACACAGGGCAGGTAAAGCTACGACAATAATGAAATGATCTGAGTAAAGCCTATTATCTTCATTAATTTTCACTCACTTTCCACCACAGTGGGAAGATATTAACTCGCTAATATCTTTTATCCTGTTTAAAAAGAAATGCATCCCTTGAGCAAATAAGCTAAGTTATTAATTTCTTTGGATCAGGATTTATAGAATAATAATTATTAATTAAATGTGTGCATAAAGTTTCTGGTTGCCACCTTTAGATGCAAAATGTGATTGGTTGCTGTTTAAGAGAATATCCCTATCTGTTACTTTAGAAACTCTAAAATCTGCTAAGCACCTAGAAAAACCTAGATATTTTTATAAAATACATCAGTAAAAAAGCTTGACTCATTTTAGTAAACTTGTCTATTACTATAATTTTTTAGATAGCCTCAAGGATTTTTTTGTATAGTAAAGCATGATACGCAGGTAGAATTGTCACTAGCAGTTTATTCAGTTAAACAAACCGAATAATGGCTCTGCTATACCTTAAGGAACATAACAAGGAACAATTAATGGTTTTGCTAAGAAATTTTGCCCAACAGTTGTGACTGGGGCTCAAAAGCCAGTTTCTAGGAGGAAACAATCGGTTGTCATATTCTATTACTCTCTTCAGAGAACAGAACATGATGAACTTGATTGATGCCATTCACTTCAGGTTTCAAAAACACTTTACCAATAAACTGAAAACATTAGCAGCTAATAGGCACAAATCAAAGATCTAACCCCACATCCTTTCATGCACAGTTAAACTAAAAGTGTTGCAAACATGGGATTTTGTTGTTCACATAGGAAAATAATTACGGTCTGTGAGGCTTCTTGGGCCTAGTAAACCTCTGGTTACATTTATGCCTGAGAAAATATACAGCTTCCTAAACACATGCAAAGCTACAGACAAGCATTTAGTTGTGTGGCTTTTTGACACGCTTTGAAGTCAGTTATTTTAAAGGCAAAACTGAAAAGTTGCAATGATCTTTAAAAAAGGTCTTGGGTTTTCTTAAAAATCTTTAAAACACCGATTTCTTTCATCCTTGTTTCTTTATTATCCACAACCCTCATTCATTATCCTTTTAGTGACTTTGAAAAGAAAGCACGTAACCATTTATGTGAAGCATGTAAAGGAAATTAAACAGCCCAATTTTAGACAACAGATTACTCAGCAAATTAAAGTTTCCCTATAAATTTTAAAACCCATAACGTTACTATAAAAGCTACTGAAAGTCCCAATACTTAGAAGACCTGCTGTAGGACAGCTCAAAAATCTTACTGTTTATATGAATGTAAGAGAAAACCCATCTAAAAAAAACAACCAAAACCACTAAGAACTCACCCTCTTTTCCATAAATTGTAAAGTAAAATACATAAAACGGTCCTTAAAAGTCCTCATTGAAGAATTTGTCTAGCACAGCTCTGGGGAGACCTAATAGCGGCCTTCCAGTACCTGAGGGGGGCCTAGAGAAAGGCTGGGGAGAGCCTGTTTACAAAGGCCTGCAGTGACAGGACGAGGGGCATTGGGTTTAAACTGAAGAAAAGTGGATTTAGATTGGAGACTATGAACAAGTTCTTTCCAATGAGGGTGGTGGAGCACTGGAACAGGTTGCCCGGGGAGGTGGTTGAGGCCCCTGCCCTGGAGATATTCAAGGGGAGGCTCGATGAGGCCCTGGGCAACCTGGTCTAGTTGGGGTGTCCCTGCTGACTGTGGAGGGGTTGGACTAGATGGCTGCAGACTAGATAGCGGACTAGAGGTCCCTTCAGGCCGGACCATTCTATGATTCTACGATCATACGTTTCAAGTATTTCAATATCTGTAAACCAGCAATACAGAGTCAGAAATTCAAATGACAAACTAAAATGGCTATGTTAACAAGAAATGTAACCATAGGAAGGTGAAGTCTCACAAGATCTGTCTACAGCAGATGATTAAAAAAAGTTTATCAAACTCTATATTCAATATACTAGAAAAAAGATCACCAGAGAGTTTTCCTAAATGTAAAATTTTATTTCTGTTGCAGATTCCACTAAAACATGAGAGACTAGAATCAAGATAAATTTCAACTTCAATAACTATAAAAAGACTTAAATCTGTCACTCTGAAGCCATACAAAATAACTAAAAGAATCACAGGAGACACGCGAATTATGACTTTGAGGCAAAGCACACATTCAATGGACCCCAACTGACTAAAGTGGATTTAAACTGAACAACAATATAAATCCAAACCAGGAAATCATACGTGTCCCAATGCATTTTAAATTCACAGTAACGCTGTTTTTGTTGTTGATTATTTCCAAAATATCTGAATTTCAACATCTTAAAAACAACAACAAAACCTTGAAAACACATTTGGCAACAATCTCTAATGCACTAAAACTTCTAATACCAATACTAGAGACCAAGACTTAATTTTGTCTAGAATCTTACTGAGCAGGATTGGCAGAGAAGACAGTAGGTAACAGAAATAACTACCATGATGTATCAGAATTCTATTTAAATTGCACTTTAAGTTACATGCATTAAAATTCAAAACTATGCCCAGCAGTGATTATATTTTTCAAAAGCAAAAGAATAATGACCTTGTTATTTACATTCTGCACGCAGAGAAACAAAGCACAGTAAATGCTCCAAAGACATTCTTGATGTCAAGAAAACTGAATGAATCAGGCCCTTACTAGAACTTCCAGAGCTATAAATTTTGCATGGCTGCAAAACCCAGACAAATAATTCTGATTTCTCTCATAGGTTTTGCTGCTTTTAAAGGTAAGGGCTTGCCTGTCATGTTGAGAGTGTTAGAGTGATTTAAAGAGTGGACTAAGGAAGTGGAATAAAAACAGTTTTGAAAAATCTAGTAATATGTCCTTGTGTAGGATCAAGCATTCTAATTTGTTTGTCCCAGAGGCTGGTATTCCCAAACAGATGAGACATGAGGCAATGTAGGAGGCAACTATGGGCTCAGACGATAGCTTAAAATGTAGAATAAGCTTAGTAATGAAGACTTTCTTGAGAACAAACCATCTAGAGTTAATAGATTTCTTGAATCAATTCTCTATTATGTCCCAAGTATAATGTGCTGAAGGTTTTTACTATTGGTAGATGGTTTCCAGAACAAGAACTCTTCAAATGCTGTTTATCTAATACAAAGTTTAAAAAACAAAACAAAACACAACAAACCCAAACCAAACCACTAAAAGAGTACAGTTAGTAAACAAACCATCAGCTAACACCCCCCCCCCCCCACAGACACATACTTTTAAAGGGCAGTAGATGACACCTGCAACCCAAATAACTACATACCTCCCCTAAAAACCACCCATCCAAAACTTCTTCACGAGCTGAAAGGATGAAAGGGAAATTATGTGGTGGAAGCTGCTGTTGCAAAATTGCAGTAAACATGAATGATAGCACGTATGTAATAACATGGTGCAATACTCATAAAGCTCCTTTTAAAACGTGGGAGGAAAGAAAATGAAAGAATTCACCATTGGGAACAAATACTGAAGTTCTTTTATCCAAACTTCAATGGAAGTCAAGTGATGAATTTCAAAAGGGAATTTTGCTTGGCTAAGGAGAATTTAAATAAGAAATGAATAGTGGGTCAACACCTTCACTTTTTATTAGGTACTTCACTGCCAAAAAAAAATATCTTTCCTTCCTTCGCTTGCACATTCTGCATTCTGAACAGAATGAAAACCTGCCTGAAAATTACAAATTCTCTTAATGCTGCTATTTTGCATTAATATATTATGTTAGCCTTAAATTATCATAGTGGACAAACTAGCTGAGCTGGCTTGCTTTCTATACTGATGCTCCCAAGGGTAAAATTCTGCTTGTTAAAGCTAAAAATCTCTTAATGTTTCCCTGAATGAGAAGATGTAGAGAGTGTTTCTAAACTATTAACAATGTTCTTATTATCCCAATATAGTGTTCAGGATAATGACTATTACCATACAATATCTTAATACACAAACTAATACAAATGTATTATCCACTAAGAAAAAGGAATGTTCCTCATGCTACATTTCAAACTCAAGTATGCTGTCCAAAGACCATTTATTCTCGTGTGGGCTTATACACTGTTCAGACTCCACTGTTTACTTGACACCTTCTGATATCTGGAAAGTGAAACGTTGGAAGGGAATATTTCCTAAGTGGGGTTCAAGAAGAACTCAGCAGTGCTGTTGGCTTTGGCATGCACTGTGCCTCATTGCAAGAGTGGCAGAACCGCTGGTGCGGAACAGCTGCTTCGGAAGGAAGAGAGCGAGAACACCCACACATGGCTTTTAAAACCTGAGATTTGCCTTTTTAGGTACTGTCTAGATCTGCAGTCATCCAGTGAAAGCATTTTAAAAATAAATATTGCATTCAGTTTCCTGGATGCCCATCAATAAGAAGTCCCTAACACAGAGTGGGAGGAAAGATTAAAAAAAAAACTTAGGAGTCACTAAAATGGAACTAGAACAGAATGTGGGTGTTTGGTATAACAAGTCTGCTTTGACAGGAATGTAAGCAGTTTGCAGAAAGTATTTAACTTGATTGGCAGAAATCTCTTAGAAGCAAATTAGCAATGCAAACTATTTAAAGGAAAATTAGAAATACAATTTAAGCATATTTGGTACCCATTAAGGACTGAATTATTTAAAACTCATCATACAGTATGATCAATCAGTCCTCAAACCTACTAATTTTATTTGGATCATTTATTTCCATCACAATTTAATCAAAGGAGTAGTCAAAGAACAGGTTTGATGGGTCTGTATAAATCATACTATGAATTAATGGCTAAACAAGAGTAGGTGTTTATTGGTCTGTGAGAAGCAAGGCTTATGTGTCTCTTGATGTTTGACTTATGATTTTGCCCTATACTAGAATATCAGCTTTGTCCTGAGAACTTTCTGCCTTGATATCTAAACAGCTTCTTTTTTTGATTATGTGTCAAACTACATTAATTATAATGGTAAGAGCAACATGGTGTTACTGACAGGAGTCGAGAATCCTTTTTTTTTTTTCCTGAATGAGTTTCCTTTGTGTTTCTTCTTCATTGTTACAGAGCAATAACCCAAAGAGATCACTAACCTATTCTTACAGATCATCCATTTTACTGTCTCAACAAATTCTCTATCAAATGTTTTCATTTTTCTGTGTAGGAGAATCACCTACTTAACAGACATGAAAAATTTGACTGGCTATGAGAATATTCAACCACTTCCTTGTATTTTCTTTGTTAAAAGAACTTTTTTTTTTTTTACATTGTTGTAAAGAACTACTTGTTCTAGTACCATTACATAATTTCGGGTGGAGACTTTTTTTTGGTTTTTTATTGTTCAACTTGTAGGCAATTTCTAAAAAAAAACCAAAACCAACAACCTCCAACAAACCAAAACAAAAAAACTCCAAACCAAAATAAAACAATCCCAAACCTACTCCATACAATTACAATTCAGAAAACTTTCAATGAATAAGAACACACAGAAAGATGAAATTTGGATTTATAAGAATATGTCTCTTTCGTCAAATTCTTTTTTTTTTTTTTCTGAATCCATCAGAAAAAGTATCATAGATTCTAAGAGATTTCTAAAGGTTGTTCTTTACAGTGATACTGCAACATCAAACAAATTTATGCAGAAGGAGGTGGGAAGAAACGAGGAAGAGGAGAAGCTAATAAAATCATAATCTTTGTTCATTGATTTTCTGGTAAAAGATGATAAAATACTAACTCTCAAAATACAGACTAAAGACATTTCCAGGGAAGGAAACAGGTTAAGTAAAGACCAAAACATTTGCAGGAATGACCATCAGGTGATTTGTCTCATAACCATAGAACCAGTAAACCTGCAGCAGTCTCTTATTAGTTGTCCCATCAGATTACTGTTGATGAATATCAGAACTGAAAGATGTTGACTAAGAAACATGTTATTTTCCTGCTTCAATGATCTTAAATGTTTGGAATACCAGTTTAAAATAATTTGTGATATTGTATTTAATAATCCAAATTGATAACTGTGGTTTACCTGCCGTTCCAAATAAGAAATACTTTATGACAGAACATAATATACTGGAAATAATATATCTACTTTTTCCTTCTTCAAACAGTTGCAGAAAACAGTTACCTATATTTTTTAAATAGTCTGAGATACAAGCTAGTTTTAATTTCTCCAAAGTCAAGTAAGTCAGGCAATACTCTCTCTTCCTGACATTTTTTGGTCATGCACTCAGCTATAAACATATCTTATAACATATATATTATGATTAATTAGCAAACTGGAAACATGTTGAACACGGACCTGTTGGAATGGGTCCAGCGGAGGGCCACAAAGATGATCAGAGGGCCGGAGCACCTCTCTATGAAGACAGGCTGAGAGAGTTGCAGCTGTTCAGCCTGGAGAAGAGAAGGCTCTGGGGAGACCTTGTAGCAGCCTTTCAGTACCTAAAGAGGGCCTACAGGAGAGATGGGGAAAGACACTTTATCAGGGAGTGTAGCAATAGGACAAGGGGTAACAGTTTTAAACAGAAAGACAAGAGATTTAGATTAGATATTAGGAAGAAATTCTTTACTGTGAGAGTGGTGAGGCACTGGAACAGGTTGCCCAGGGAAGTCGTGGATGCCCCATCCCTGGAGGTGTTCAAGGTCAGGCTGGA
>JAOTQQ010000032.1:11633739-11659560 GCA_026546715.1 Gallinago undulata
ACCTGCTCTAGTGGGAGGTGTCCCTGCCCATGGCAGGGGGGTTGGAACTTGATGATCTTTAAGGTCCCTTCCAACCCGAACCATTTTATAATTCCATGTACTTTATACAAACTAATATTTATAGAAGTATCTGTATATTTTGTGTATATTAATCGGAATAGGAAAGGCAGAAACACTCCAGTCAAAAGAAAACTGAATGAGGTAAAATTCCCAGGGGATGTAGTATATTTCAAGTATTTGTACTTTTCCTTTTTCAACAAGTTTTCTGAAATATTTTCTTCAAACAAAAAATTTCAAATTGAGTTCTATTTCCTTGTTCCATAAAGTTTCTCCAAACAGCAACCCTGCCTGCAAGAAAACCCAAAACATACATAGAGGGATCATTCCCATTCCCAAATACTGCTGTCTTTGCACGTCTGGTGAAAAAAATCAGTGCAAGAAAGTGGCATCTAATTCTACCATTTTTTCCTGCTTAAAGAAAAAAATAAGGGGGGGGGAAGAGAGAAAAAAGGCAATACAGGTCAACAAATTTTGTGAAGAAACATTTATTTTTGATTCCTGTATGAGAATTTGGCCAAGATTAAGCTAAAAGGGCAAAACTATGGAGCAGTCTCTGATAAAAGTAGGAATCTATGGCATTCAATCTTGCACAGTTACCTAAACGCCTTTCTACTTTATATGTTAAAGTTTTTCATACAAAACTATTTTTTTAATGTGCAATGGGTATCTGAAATAATTGTGAAGGAATTCTAGTACTACATTAATTATTCTCTGTTCTGTAATAATAAAAATGAATATATCAGAATAAAATGTCATTTTACAAATGCTTTAAAGAGACAGCAACTCTATTTCAACGGATGCACTAAGGATATGCAAATGAACATCTACATATCATTTGTAATTCCTATGGTTCCCAAGCTGCCGAACACAAAGGCTGCTACGGCACTTCAACGTAGCACACTACTCTATAAAAACACATCTGTTATCAGCACATTAATGAAAAGACCTTTCCATAATATACATTAACATGTTAATATGCTCAATTTTATTTTTAAGTTCTGTCAGTTTTCAAGTGATTTTTTGACAAAGAAAAATGTAGGAAAGGAAGGAAGAAAAAAATACAAAAAATTGCGATCTGAGACGAGAAATCCACAACCTTGACAAATTTTCAGTGTTTCCTGGTTTAGTATGACTGGGTGCATTTAGCAATTTAATGTAATCTAATGAAGCGAGGCTTTTAGTTCTACTTGTGAATACAACCATTAGAGTACAAACTAAATTAATTATCCTGGTGAATCTATAAATCATACTAGTGTGTCCAATTATCTTAACAGGTTTGTAAGTTCTTTTAACCATTTCTGTGCTTACTTAGCTCCAACTGCTTTTATTTTTTTAAGTTAAAGGTATCCATATGACGATGGATTTTCTGAAGCTGTACTGCTGCTGACCACACACACTCTGGCACCAGGATAACTTGATTAGTTAACTTGGGGCCTTAGTAGACAAAGAAAGAATAAGTATTGTAAAAAGCGATGGTCAGCTTGACAAATGCATGCCTACTACATTTTTTTTGAATTTGCTATGAAGAAAATGAGAATTATTTCTAACTTTCTTGAAAATGTATGTGCACCAAGTTACCAGTCAATGAATAAGTAAAGGAAAGACAAGGTGTTTTCACTGTGCAGGCAGACAATGCAATCACTGTCACTCAGCTCATCCTCACCTTCAAAGAGGAATCATGACAGTCAGAGTGACTGTGTCTCTTTATCTCTGGGCAACACTATATAGTTAGACATTAATATGAACTAGAGAGGAGCTCTAACTTCAGACTCTAAAATCTTCTAGCTCTTGGTCTCATATCAAGAGTCTTATTGTCCTGGGGAGCAGGAAGCTAGAGAACAGAAAGTATCCTTTTGATTTTGCAGTAGAACAGTTCTTGGTACAGGCAGAACCAAGTATTGTCTTGTGGTTGACAACAGAACGTGAGATGTGTTCCTCCAGCCAAGTCACCTGCTTGACTAAGAGGTGTTTCTCTACACCATAAAGCGTTTGAACTGAGCTGTGGACTTTACAAGTCCACAAGAGGAGAAATAGTATTCTTAGTCACATACAGATGATTGAAGAAATTGTTCTGTAATAGACCCTAGTAGTTATTTACCACCTTCTAGCTGTGCCCTAATCTAGACCTGTAAGAAAAGGTCAAAAAAATTCAGTCAGCAAGACTGTGCCAAATAATGACCATTTAATTTACACTGACTACTCTGTATTCTCAATTGTAAATGTAATGGTGTTGATCCCTCTACCTTATCTGTTGCTACAGCTCATGAGAAACTTCAACATAAAGAATGGAATTACACATGTACAGTATTGGTGGGAACAGAGGATCAAGTGCAGTACAAAGATGAGATAACAATCAATAGTCTCTGTCCAGGCATTCATTAAACAGACTGTCAGAACAGATAAAGAGGAAAGTACATTCTAAATAACGAAAGGTATTCTTCCACAATGTACAAATATTTTAGAGTAGCACTTTATGTCACAAGTTAAGTGACAAAATAAAAAAAGTTCGGCTATCAGGAAACTTAGTTTTCCTTGGAAAAATTCATTGTATTTGAACATCAGGTTTTTACTTTCAAGAGATATCCTACAGCCCAAGTATAGCACCAGAATGTCCTGTTCTCACCTTGCATCCAATTCTTTGTTCTTTTCATGTCTATTTGTCCTGCAAAAACATTTCTTAGTTCCAGCTGGTGTTAAGGAGACTGCATAGGTCAAAGGACATGAACCTTTTGAAGCTGAATAAAACTTTGAAATTTAATAATTGAATACCTAAAGAATAGAGTACATGTGGAGAAGAGGAAAAAAAAAAAAAAAAAGAAGCCATGCTCTATATTTTGTATTTTCTATATTCCCCCACCTTCCTGACAATATATATCTCACTGATTTTACTAATTGTCACCAATACAGTACCAGCAAATTTATTCACTACTAGGAACAATTTTAAACAACTTTAATTTTTCTTCTTCATTTATTATTGCAGCACACACTGCCCCCAAGTTTTAGTTCAATTGAGATATGAATGAATTAAAAAATTTACAATTATAGAATCAACTTCTAATTCTGCAAAACATTAACACATACGTGCAGTGTAAGTACAGGGTAAACCCACAGACATCTGAGAGCTACTTATCTGAGGCCAAAAGTCTCCAACTGCAAATCCCTTAAGTGACAAAACGCAAGCCAAACATTTTATATCGCAATTATTTATATGCATCTAAAGTATCGAAAAGGAATAAGTAGTCATATATATAAAACAACTTTAAGTGAGGGGGAAAAAAAACTAATCACAATTAATGTCCACATTATCAGTTCTAAAATACTTCATTTCAAATATAATGCAATTCACTACGTAAGATATTATCAAATTTATAAATAGTTGCTCAAAGTTGAATATAAACATAGAGCACAAACTATGTATTACATTTTGATTAAATCATTTTGATTAAAGTAGTATTGGTTAAAATTATACAATGAATGCATACATCATAATTTGATTTAGATAATTGTGGTGGAAAATATTTTGAACAAATAAAATATATTCATGTGAAAGCATACTCATACGCTAACTGAAATAGATGTTGAAAGGAATCAACTAATTTATAAAACCAAACTTTAATGTATTTTCGTTTTTTCCAATTATCCTTTTCTGAGGTTTGCCTTTGATCATAGTACTACCCAGTGATAAAAACACAAACAAATGCCAAAACCAGTCCTGACAAAATGAAAAATCAAACAACATTTAAGAAAACCAGTGAAACTCCTAAACACGTAACAAAAAAATATATCTCTTTTCTTTCAGTGGTCTCTTTAAAAAACTGCTGCTTCTTCTGCCATATAGAATTTTTGATAACGAAGAATCAATCGAACTCAAAACAGTCATATGAATAAATAACAGTAAAAACCAGGCAATTTCATTTAAAGAAAGAAACATAAGTGACTTTGTGTCATTGTTCAGATGATTAAAAAAACCCAAACCAAACCCCACCCCCAGTGTGGTGCTTTCTTACACTAAGCAGCACAAACTGCCAGCAACTGAAAATTGAGAAGGGAAGGGGCCTGAGGATACGCAATTCAAACAGAAGCCTGAAGAAATGAATAAAAAGCCCAAGTGGAAAGCCGAGGGGAAAAAAATTCATAGGACAGCCAGGAAGCAAGGACTATATCCTGGGAGCAAAGCAGTGAAATGATGCATGCAAATAAAAACTAATTGCTTGAAGACCTAGAAAGGACAATCCGAACAAACATATAGAAAAGAGTATCTGTAAATCTGGCACAAGCATAGTATAAAGGGTTGGTCTTTTCAGCAAAATGAATGGTGTTCCGTTAGGTTAATGTAGAAGACAGTCTCCCAATTTTAAGTCATATACTGTTTTTTCCTTTCAGAGATTTAAATTAAAAATTGTTGTAACCTATAAGCTCAGAAGAGAGACAAGGTATACAAAATAGAGGCTTTCCAGCATAAATATTCTGTCCTGGGAAATCCAGCAAAAGTATAAAGCTTGCAAGATGTCTTAGGCCAAGAAGTAAAATAGAGAAGAGAGAAAAAGGAGCTTCAATCTCCTTTTAAGTCAGAGATATTTTGCTTGGGTTTCCTGTTCAATTCTGTTTCTCTATCCCTCTGATGTTGCTAAATTACAGGCACTGTGGGTAAAGCAAGGATAGCTGAAGTGATGAATGAGCAGAAAAAAAGGAGTAAAAATTCTTGTAGGATGCGGAGACAGGACATTAAATTCAAAGTCTCAGAAACCTTGGATCTTTTCTTTGTAAGAATTTCTGAAACATTGCTAGTACGCATTTCTTTTTATTTCATCAAGGAGGGTAGTTTAAAATTATCTGACCTACAGAGCAAGAGGTTTAGCTTTCTCTCAGGAGCTTTGATTTGAATTAAAAAAAAAAATAACAGTACATACATACTCATTTACGATGATTGCCATAGAATACACCTACATTCAAAGATTCACATCAATATTGTCTCCTGTGAAATCAAGGCTGACATATGGTAAGATTCCTCTCCTTCTCTTAATATAGTTCAAAATTCTACTGCTAAAAAGTAGAACTACCTATATCTGCAGATTAGTAACAGAAAGAAAAAAATTAAAAACCAAATCAAAACCAGACAACTGATTCTGGCCACAGCTGAGTGGTAAATGTGGAAGACAGAGACAGTAATTAGCCAGCCCAACCACACATTAATAAATCACTGTTGAATATCCAAGAGGATGGCAACTCGCAGTGCCGGTCCGAGTCGATGATTCATAGAGATTATCCACACAGAAAAAAGAAAAACCTTTGGAAGTGTGAGATACATGTTGTGTTTTTGAGCTAGAGATTGCCTGTAAAGTGAATTATAACACTCAAAAATCTTAGAAACTGAAATAAATATGAATTTCTCCCTAACCACGTGTGAAATGGAGCTAAAACTAAAATAAAAAGCTTTTTGTACATAAAAATATTTTGTGAATGTACTTTCTCCTTTGCTCTGTAGAGATTTTTACCAAGCATAAGCATCTTGGATCTGTTATCAGTAGTTAAGTCTACTGGTGTTTATACAGAAACCTTCTCCCATCCACTCTCTCAGTCCCATCCTCTTATTTGAGCTAAAAATCCCAAATTGGAAAAATAAATTGGGAAAAACTAAAAAGCAACCAAAGTTCTACTATATTACTAATAGCAAGGGCAGAAGTATAGGAATTTCTTTGAGGACTGGGTTCAGGGCTTTGCTTGATGTGAAACAATACTTCTAGTGGGCTAAAGCATTGCATTTTATGCACCTGAAGAATGATAAATTAAAAGCCAGGTCTAGTGTAGAGTTTGTGAATACTCATTTAATGTTTACTGTCTTGAAAGGAAGTAAATCATAAAACTTTTGACTTAACTGCTGTGTGTATAAGCATTTCTTCAAGGAACAAAACCCCAACTAGGAATAGTTCGGATGACAATGTAGTGACACCTAGAATAGATTACCTGTAAACACTTGTAAGAAATAAGGAAAGGTTATATTTTTTTTTTGTTGTGTTCCAGTTAGTATCCCCTTTATTCTGTAATAAGCAGCAAAGTTTCCAAATCAGGATTTACCACTTTGAAAGTTGCATCAAATTAAAAACACCTGAAAAATATCAAAACAGGAGAGCTAATCGCTCTTACTTAAGATGCCTCAACATATTGAGGAAATTATAGGACTTTTTTTATATTTATTTTATGACTGTAGTGTTTTTTACTTCATACCGTCAATTCATCATTTCCCCTTCAGCCACAGGAAATTTGTTTGACCCACAATGGATTGATTTACTTCAAACATTGTGTGGCTTATGAGGGTACCAGCTTGTATTTTATATGAGGGAAAGTTTATTCTTCCTCAATCCCTCATCACTTCTCAAGCTCATCTATAAACCATGACCACCACACATAGACATAAAATTCAGACCAGGTCAGCAAGGCAAAATTCTTACCTTTGGTTCTTCATTGTTGATTTTTGTCATCAAAACAAATGATACATGTAGTAGGCATACTATGAAAAATGTCAATTAAGAACTTGAAACAGAATATGGAATAGAATGGAAATCTGAAAAAGAAGTCTACACGTAGGTTTTGATTATCTGAAATCATGGCAAGGAAAGAAAATATCAGCTACAGTAGAAAAGAAAATTCATTTTGATAAAGGCTAACCAGTAAGCCTTGCTTTTAAAATGCATTTTATTAAGTTTTTCATGGGGCATAGGGAAATACCCAAATATTCAAAAACTATGCTCATGTTTGTGCTCACAGGTAAGAGTTTCATTTTTTGATATTTAAAGGAGCAATCCCAACATTTAGTCGGGGTAATAATGATTTAAACAATTACTCTAGTAGCGTTTAATCAAGGGGTGCTGTAAGTCTTCTGTATAATGACTTCAAATTTTCAAGCAACACTGCTTCCCTTTTTTCTCAGCCTGAAGCAAGAGTAGAAGCAGATAGAAACCAATATATTATAAATTTATACTTTGGAAAGCATGCTTAGGTCAGAGGAAAAGGAGTTTCCTCAGGCTTTTGTAACCAATATCAGATATGTTAGTGGTTGGAAGCCTGAAAACATACATCATGCTGCTGCTTGTGTCTAGAGGTGATATCAAACAACAACAACAAAAAAATCCCTGAGTTGCCAAGTATGTATTTTGGCTTTCTGATTTTATTTAGTTGTCAAGAAACTGCAAGAATCTGAGAGCAGCCCTCTTAACGGATAATGACTCTTGACAGCAAATACTTGTCTTTCTTCAAATTGTTTTCCTCCTGCTGACAGCTTTCCAATCTTCTCCAGAATTAGCTTGAATTGGTTTTCTTTCCTTACAGTTCCAGTTTTCTTCAGGCTTGTGGTTAGCTGAAAGGTAGTATTGTCTATGGTAAACCACATTAATGACTACCACAGAAAAACCTGACACTACAGCCGACAGTAGTACATCATGGTCCAGCAGTATGTGGCACTTAACTGACCCTTCCCCACTGTTCAGCCCATGAGAGGAATCAAAGAGGCGAGGGCAATACTTCCAATGACCGCAGTACCTTGGGGTAACAGTTCAGGACCTCCATGGCTCAAGCACCAGACCTGCTACGTGTTCTCTCTGGCTGGGCATTGAGTCACGAGGGCTGGGAGGCCCACCTTACAATGTCTTATGCAAATGAAAACCTTAAGAGGATGAGAGCTCATCAATTCCCAGGTCCATCTCCAGTCTCCACCACACTCTCCACAGGCTTAAGAAACAAAGGAGATGTTTGCCTCCACTCGGAGAGCAGTATACCCAAAAGGGCCAGAGTTCAGGGACACAAGCATCTGACCTGTTAGGAAATTGTAGCTAGAAAGGTACTTTTCAGAATTACAACTGATGTAGAAATTTGAAAATTATTTATGAAGTCAGGACAATATGTATTTGAGGTAAAATGGGGGAAAATATACAGTAAATAGATTTATTAAAATCCTTGCACAAAGGAAACTGCAAAAAAAAATCAAATAGATGATGTACCAGTGCTAAATTGGCAATATGAAAACATAAAAGCAGAATACAGTATGAAAGACAGACAAAAGGACAAAACTGTAGAAGCACGTTATCAAGAAAGCCTGAGAGCATCCTCGGTTTCTGTGGAAGTAAACTCTTTACGGCAGCTGGGGAACCTAGTTAGTAACATCTGCAGAACACCTTAAATAAATTCAGATCACTGGAAATCACAATCAAGTTCATTGATAACCTTGCTCATAATCAGCCTTCTAAAATAGCAGTAAAAATCAAAAAAATAAGTGTTCACAAAAGGACACTTTATTCAAATTGTGATATAGGCTCTCCTGTCATCTTAACAAGCATGTAATATGCCTTCTCTATAAGAAAACATTCAGTATTCCAGAAATAAGAGTAAAAAAGCACATTCTTCTATGCCTTTTCTAAAAATAAAAGGCTAAAACTGTTGGCAAAACAATTCTATTCAATTATTATGAAAAAAAACAACTTAATTACATTATATCAAGTATATCAAGATTAATTTATCCCAAGTTAAACAGAGATAGTGTGAGTAGCTAAAGCTTCCTGGGTATATCTGGTGGTTTGTTTTTTTAATGTGGTAGACAAGATAAGGAGTAGCTCAGAAAAAAAGGAAGCTTTGAAATAAGCTTGTTTGTTGGTTTTTGGTTTTGTTTTCTTTTTAAAGCATATTTTTTGGTGAAAAAACAAGCACATTAATAATGATTCAATCTTATTTTGTAAAGGGAGTCTCTGTCATGCAGAATTCTTACTTGGTACTGCTCAGCCTTTTATTTTGAAGCTTCTGGTTTCTTATTAAAGAAAATGTAAATTGCTCTGAAAATGTTTGCTGTGTATGGGAACGGGCAAATCTCCCAGGGAACAACCTACATCTCTCAGGCTGTGACCAATCATTTGGCTGTTGAAATTAAAAGATACTACAAAGTCTTAACTTTTTAGAAAATGACAAGCTCAACTTCAGAAATATAAATTGCCAAATACTTGGGTTTTATTTACCATGGAGGAAAACAAATTCTTTCCTACTTTCTATATTTTCTTCATACCCCAAAGGATCTCTGGCTTTTTCTAGACGCATTGTATGCGGTGCCCTGAAGGTACTTCCATTTGTATTATTATAGGTGGCTTTGAGAGCACAAAGGGAAGCTGAGCAGTTCTATCCTGGGTGAACTGTGAATGAGACGCCCTGTAATACAAACGGAGGCACCCTGAGGGCACCACCGAATCTGTGTATCTCTGTGTGGGCACACTTTAAAACATAACCAGGGAAGAATGCTTTCAGATGAACTGATCTCTAAAGGTTGAAGTCTTGAAAGGACCTTTTTTTTTTTTCCTCTTCCCTCCCCACCTTGGCTTGCTTTCAGCATTATCAGTTTCTCTGATAACAAAACTACCTTTGTTTTTTTAATGTATTCAAGGCCTTATGGTTCGAAAATATTCCCTTACAGTGACTGATTGTCAAACTTGTCATAAAATGCAACCTGAAGAAAAGTGATTACATTTAAATGAATTAAAATATAGCTCTTCCATTAAAATTCAAAAGGGTCTCAAATACTTGCATTGAAAGTAAGTACCAATCTTAACTCTTTCCTTTCATTTCAAGGGTAAGAACAAACATTTACATTGAGACTGTTTGATATTTTCAATGTATACTCAACTTTTCCCAGTTTTAGACCAGCTGAAGAATTTTCAGCACTCATTGTAGGTATTAGTTACATAACATTTGTTCTACCCAAACAGATAGAAAAACAGTTAAAAATTCCCATACTGCTATTAAAAGTTATAATTTTCCTGTTTAAGAGACAACTAACCTATCATTTACATTACCAGAGTGTTTAAAAAAATCCAAATAAAAAATTACGTGGCTTTAATGTTCTTTATAATACCACAAAATAGCAGGATTTAAAAAAAAAAAAAAAAAAAAAAAAGAGACAGATCTGATCTTGCAAACGTCTGCACTAATAGGAGCCTGACTCCTACAAACAATTCAACATGGATGGAACAAATCATTCCCAATAGCACACACAGCATTGGGCCCCGGGTTCTTTCCACCTTTGGTGCAGTCCATGAACACATCAGCAAAGACAACCAATAAATCTGGTTATTTTCTTTGCTGTCATGACCCATTGCAGAGCTGACATTTTAGAGTTCCAGCACATTAGGCCGTTTTACACCACCGTGTCTTTCTACCAAAGAATCATTTATGTACTTCAGGTATTTATGATCTTGTTTCCTTAATCAACCAAGGCGAGCACATTGCAAAGCAGCCTACCTTTTACACACACCTAGAGGACCCTCTGTGACCAGAAATACATACATGAAGCTCTTTGGGCCCTGAGGCTGCAAAAGGCCATGGAAGGCACAACTGTTATTGATAGTGGCTAATGGCGGCATACAGTTTCAAAGGCACCTCAAAACATCTAAAAGTCATTTAAGAATGAAGTAGTTTTAGGGCAATGCAAGTAACAACTTTCTTTCCAAATCTATTTAAATCATAGAGCACAACTGCTAGTAAAAGAATCCAGATGTAACAAAAAACTTTGTGCCAAACTCAGGGTCAACCACCGAGAATATAACTCAATTACTTTTAGGAGAAAAAGCAAGATATGAATGTGGACTCATAAAAAAACAACTGAACCCACTTATAAAGAATGCTGAAGAGTTTCTAGGACACTATGATAATGACAACAAAAATAGAAAGCTCATCCTTTGCTTTGTAATTTTATATTAACAAATTAGTAAAGCAGCATGAGAAGTTTGGTCAGTATCTCAGATTTTAACATATATTCATTCAAAATGGTGCTATTTGCATTCAGTTATAACGTGCAATGAGGTTAGCAACAAAACAGGCATTAATTTTTCCTTTCATTTTTCTGATTCTTTGTTGAAGTGCATCCATTAACATGAATGGACATCTGTGGGATAGACAAACACTGTGCAATGCAACTTCTAGTCAGTTTAGACAGACGTGCTTAATTATTGCTTTTCCTCTTAGGAAAATCTGCCTAAAAGGGTATAGAAGTTTATTCACAAATCCTACGGAGTTTTTTTGTTTGGTTGGTTGTTTTATTGGATTTTTTCCCTCTCCAATGTATGAACAAAATACATCTTTAACTACTGGATTTTTCTTTTAAGACAAAAGATCAATTACCTTCAATTCCGTAACAGTATGGAATAGTAGAACTTAATTTCATTTTATCTGATAGTAAACAAACTCAAACCCAACATTCAGAATATTTTCAGGCTGTTTATTTAAAATAACCTGGAACTTCATTCACTATATGCTTTTTAAAAAATATAGACAAAGGGTTTGCTCATCTGGCTTGAAATTCATTCTGTGCAGAGTACTCATTTATATCTCTCCTAAAACTTAAACTAAGCTTCTCCCTCTCCCCTTAAGGAATGTAATTACTATCCTTCATTTCTAGTAGTTCCCATGATGTGCCTGTCTTCCAAATGGAGAATAATGCATTATCTGTGCCCCAAGGAATTTATATTAGAAGATAAACCATATTATTGTCTGTAAAATGAATTATTTTAAATAAAAAAAGATGCTAGGATGCAATTACTATGTTCAAGAGGACACATTTAGTTCTGTTTAAATTGATGTTGAAAAATGCTGCATGCTTAATGGCACAATTCAGCTAATAATATGCTACAACAGGAAATATATTCGTAAAGTCAAATGTAATTTGCATACAGATAAAATATCTATTTAATCCGCTGTCCGTATTCTAAAATAGAAATTATAGATTGATATTTGGTTCCAGCGTGACACAACTGTGGATAAAGACCAAAACCTTTCCTTCATACTAACTACTTGCATGTTAAAAATCTGTGCTGTATTTTTTTATGCTTCCCAAAAGTCATATACCTTAGAGATATTTTTTTTTTTTTCAAAACACTAATGCTATCACATGTGACTGGAAAAAAATCAAAACCCAACCAAAAAATTAAGACCCTTCATCCTCAAAAAACCCCAACAACCAAAACAAACCCCAACCCAAAACAATCCCATATATTCAGGGTCATTTTACAACATTTTTTTAAACCTCAATTATAACATCTTAAATACATAACTGCAATAACTAAATACCATTTCTGCATTATAATAGAGTACAAATAGAAGATAATGTAGTATATTAACATAGAACCATCTACTGCCCTGCAATCTTTTGAATAAGATGATAAAGCTTTTAATTATTTAAGCTTGCTGCTCTGTTTCATAAACATTTTACATATCTATTTAGTACTCTGGGCTGCCTATATTTATTTGATAAAGCATATATTCTTCCATTTTCTTCCTAACCCTCTTCTGCTCTTCTTAAATAGTGATTAGGAGAAAAGGTATAAAAATGGATTTCCATGCTCCCTGACCACAGGTGAAGAAAATGTGCATTTAAACAGCAGGATGGAAGATACAGGATACAGATCAGGTGAAAAGAATGCAAAATTCTAGAAAGTCATCTAGGAGGTGTTTAAAGACTCCATCACTAGCAGGTGTTATTAACAGCTTAGTTATATCAAGCAGGTGTTAGTTGGATCTGATTCTGTTCAGAAGCAGAGGGATGGATTGAATCACTGCTAGAAGCCATTCTCAGACCTATCCCTTGCCACTTTTCATGAATATAAGTTTTAGGATAGATACTACCTTCTTAATTACAGCAAGATATGGTTTCAAATGAATAAATATGGCAACACAGATATTACACATAAGACTAAATCCCATTAAAAATATAGTCTTTTATAATGACTGAACATGTTTATTTGGTAGCAGTATGAAACCTCACAGATCTTATTTGCAACGTTTCTTGTTTTGTTTTGTTTGGACTGCCTTATGTATGATAGCTAGAAATCCTCGATCACTCATGCGAAACCTAGACTTGAAATTCTTCATTTTCAGAAAACAATGATGTGCTGTTTTTCTCATATACTAGAAGAATGTTAAATGAATTGACCTGTACAGGTTCCATTTGAGTGAACCCATGACAGCTACAACTGCAGTACAGTTTCAAGCCTGACAACACATCTGTATATTTTCAAATGTTGTAGTCTAAGGTGCATCAGCATATTTTTTCTTTCCTTGTTTTCAGATTCTGATTAACTATTTACCTCTTTCTTCTACAGTTACCTTAGCACATTTCAACCAGAATTAGCAGAACAGTCTTCACAATAAAATGTGAAGTTTTATTCTACTGCCCTGAATGCCAAATTCTTTTGCATTAGAATGAACGACAACTTTCAATTGACTTGTATGTCTTTCCTATTACACATATAACAATACCATCTTTTGTGATAGTTTGTGTCTCTTTTCTATGCCTTCATATTCCAAATTTATAATAGGGATAAACTCCTTCCAGAAACTGTTGCTGATGCTGGATGGACAGGAAACAAAATGATGGCATCTGGCATGGCAGATTCAAATCTTCAGGTCTCCTCTTACAGGAGTAAAAGACAGGTTTTCGTGCTGCATACTCTGAGTGACAAAAACTCAATCTTGGCTATACTACTGGAAAGCCTTTAGCTGCCTCTAACACTAGATAAAATATTTTTCAAAGAAAAGGTATAACCAATCAAAAGACAGCAAACTTGCTCTCTAGATAGGAAACAGAAGCAGAATACCAAATTGTTCCCTTGGACTAGGTGAAGTAAGACATTTGCCAAGCTCCAAGGCATGTGTTATGGGATGCTCGGCTCCTTTGATCATAGCAAAAGCTTATTTAGGCTTCTACTTGACCAGTGCAGGGTTTAAAAGCAGTTGAAATAAAATTGCAGTCAGCCATTTAATCTATGTTCCAATTTAATCCATCTTCCCAGTTTCAGAGTCAGTGGTGCTTACGATCTGTTATCCAAACTGCAAAGTCATACAAGTAGATTGCCTCTCACATTTCTTTACAAAAAATTAGTTAATGCTAAAAGCCAGGTTTTCTATTTCTAAACTTCCCAAGCACAAATGTGATCTATGTATTCATGAACATACATACATCCATGTATGCATATGCGTGTAGAAACTACTGGTTCTTCACATTCATTTTTTCCTATATAAAGATTATTTATTGCCTTCAAAGGTTCAGCAGGATCTAATGTCTTTTGAGCAGAGATAAGTCCAATACTCCTACTATATAAAAATGAAGTTTATGTACAGCTATAGTAAGATTACTTGACACACTTCAAACAGGTAATTAAGTTAAGAGAACTATTCAAGGGTAGAGATGTTAACCTTATTTCTGGGATTAATTAGTTTTCTTTCAGAATTCGATAAGGAATCTTTGAATACTGTTGGACAAGAATTTCTTCCAACAACCTTTGGACAAGTAAAGGTAAACAATCTTCATGAAGGGATTAAGTCCAAGATTCTCGGTAAGAGTGACTTAATTAAAAAGGCTTAAGAGAAGAAATGCTTTAATGCAGGAATGAGAACCATTTGACCCCTAAAGGTTGACTGAAAGTTATCACTTCTTTGAAGATGAGTGATCAATGAAAACTCAAAGGAGGAATTATCTTTAAAGAGGTCTTGGGAGTTGCTACTGGTAGAAAATAAAGAAAATGACTCGTGCTGCATGAGTTTCAGGTAATACCCAAAACATCCCACAGAAGTGCTGAGGCAGCGCATGCAGCAGTGGCTGAACACTGAGACTACTCAACTTCTTCCATTATCTGAGGACTACAAAGAATTAAATGTAATCTCTCTTGAAAATGATACATGTGTTTTCTTTTGGTTATTAGTTTGTCATTTGTTCCTTATGGTAGATTCATGGCTACACACCCGCTCCTTTGTTCTCAAAGATGCTGGTCATGGATTCATCTTATCTTAATGAGACCAGAAAGGAAAACAGAGCCAGTGTGGGCTTTCTGCTCCAGCACTGCTATAGTCCTAAAATATAATGTTAAGTCTTGGATGCCAGTAAGTCAGAAAAGTTATATCAAAACTAAGGTAAAGCCCTGGATCTCTAAGAAATCATCTAGAATATATAAGAAACTGAGAAATAAAAGCCCCCACAAAAAAAAACCAACCAGAGGAAAAACAATGGGAGCCAATACAAATTCATGGGACTGAATGTAAAAGTATTGAACGTGAGAGAAGGAAAAAAAAAAAAAAAGGTGGGGGGGGAGGGAGGGGGAGGAGATAAAAGCACCTGGAAGTGAAGACTCTCTATAGATCATTTTCTCCCATGTCTGGGAAATAGTATTTGCTCCAAGCAGCACAGAGTTATTGTTTGTTTCTTTTGGAAAGCTAACTTTTCAAGAGAATACCACTCTGGATTGGACTAAGAGAGAATGGGTTGTGAAGGGAAAATTATTAATTGAAAAGGTTATTCCTGACTGGACTGAGAATACATACACAACCTCTCTGTCAGCTTTTTCCTCCAGCAACAGAAGGACTAAATTCAACTATATAGTGACTTCTAAAACTTGTCAAAAAAATTTTAGTCCCCACTCTAAACAGTGGGAATGGCAGAGGAGGAGACCTAAATGTTTCTTTCATACCCTCAACTGCACAGTTTTTCCTCACAGAACCAGTAAGTTTAGATTGAAAACAACAGGAAAAAACTTGAAAAAGAAAAAAAATAATAATAGAATCACAAAGTCATCAGTGTGCATACAAACTTCTCCAGCAGCAGCTTGTGAAGTAATCCTTTACCTCCAATTACATTATTTTTCTAGAGATATTTCTTTCCCATGTTGATTTCCCCTCCTCTTAAGGCTGAACTCCACTGGTGGCTTATTGGTCTAGCCCCAGTTGCTCTTAACACAGTACCTCTCTTCCAGTCCTACAGCACCAACATCTGCTTCCAATGGAATGACTTCAGGTCTATTTTAATGTCAGAGAATAAAAATTAGGAGGAAGAGAGGAGGAAGGTCCTCAACTTTTTAACCTACTCTCCTTTGCTGACTGCAAGCCCACAAGCCACAATGTCATCTGAAATCAGCCAGGTTGGCAGGTACCTCAAAAGATCATCTGGTCCAACCTTTTCATGGAAAAGAGAGCCTCAATGAGATTATGTAGCACCTGACCAGTTGTGTCTTCTAAACCTCCAGCAATGGGGACTCCACCATATCCCTAGGGAGGCTGAAGGGCATGAAAGTCTTCATTCTCTTCACTGACATTATCCAGGGGAATACTACAGAGATCATAGTTATAATTATTTCCTTACTCAGGATACATTAGATATACTGCTGTTGTCCAAAGAGACACATAATAACAATAGTATTTCATCACACTAGGGATAACGTTTTAAATTAAGCAAAGGAAATTATACAGAGATGACATTATGTTTCTTGTTCTCATTTATCAACAGGTGTAGACAAACAGCTCCTTTTCCTCTAGAGATGACTACATAGAGAGGTTATAATGTGTAATATTAGGGTAATCAGATCAGCTGACTGCAAATAACCAGCAGTCATCCAGAAAAATTAACATCTGTCTTTTTCTTACTTTTAAACATAATTTATAAATTACTCATTAAAATTTCAATTTTATTTAAATTAATTTTTATTTAAATTTATTTAAAGGATTATTAAAATTTAACTTTTAATTTTATTTAAAATTACTTATTAAAATTTAAATATTAAATTACAAAAAAATGGTTTTATTATTTTCTAACTATGTGAACACAGATGATTTGCTTCACCTGTTTTTGTCTCAATCTTCTCCATGATGAAAACTAAGAAACATAATTTACTACTACTGTGAAGAACCAAGATACCTGAACAGGGTGGTTACCCCTTAACTGCTAAGTAGTTTTAATGATTTTAGTATGTTTGGTGTTCTTTTCCAGAAGAGAAACACCTTAATGTATGTTCTTTGGTGGAAAAATGTTGTTTGTTTTGTTGGTTTTTTGGTTGGTTTTTTTTGGTGGCGTTTTTTTTTTTTAATTTTTTAAAATCAGTAAATGTCTAAAATCAAACATATAAGAAAAATCTAAGATTTTAAATTTCTGTTAAATTTTTGGAGCTACTTGGTGGCAGGGAAGTACATGTCTTCAATAAACAATAAAATATCACTTTACGTTTTGGGGGGAAAGCCCTTACTTCTTATAAAGTACTTATATGACCTTAAAAAAAATAAATAACAAAACAACCAACCAGAAATACTTTAAGAGTATTTTTGCCTGTATGCCTTGTTTCCTTTTGGGAGAATCAGGATTTCTGTCGTCCTTTCTATAGAAAAATAGAAAATTTCTCTATGGGACCATTTGTGGGTCTACTGCATATAATTACTGAACTTTATTGATATGGTTTTGGTATTTTTTTCAAGTGAGAAAAAAAAATATTATTTCCATTTTCAAAAGGATAAAAAAACCCCATTAAACTACTTCCACAAGAAATCTTGTCATACCTTCTCTGAAAATTTAGCACTATAATAATACACTTTTTTAACTGCAAAATGAATTGCTAGAGTTAATAAAGACTCTCTCATTGAACTTCAATATTATTTTCATTAGGCAAAAAAGAAAGAAGGGAAAATAGAAAAGCACCATTCTATAAGATTACAGCATAATGTCTGCTGGAGAAATGAACACCAGTAAGTGATCGTCTCCAAGATGGTGAGATCCCAGCTGTTCACCCATTTGGATCAAACTGATGAGTGCATAGAAAATCACGCAACTGAGCTGCCAAACATTTCACACTGCTTCAAGCACAGAGCCAACAGAGCTGCTGAAACCATAAGGTGATGCTCAAAATGAGCTCATTCACAATGTGCTTCTCTCTTCCTCTCGGAGCGTGTGAGAAAGCATATATTTCAGCACTGAGAGACTCCAAGACACACAGAAACAGAGATAAAGAAAAACTAATTAAGCTCTCTGTATGCTTGCACGCATTGCTAGTCATTGTAAACAACAAAATATCTTGCTCACCAGTCACATTTCAAAGAGTCCCAGAGGGCTACCGCTATCACCCACGAAGAAGAAAGGAAGGAAGACTGGAATTGTGACCACCTGCATTCCCTATTTGCAATGGAGAGATGTGACACAAGGAGGAAGGAGATGAAGGGAAACGTTGCATTAGATTTCACAGTAGAAGGTTTGTTAGAACAAACTGTTAAAAAGACCAGTTTGTTCAGTGCTACATCCAGAAGTCATGCTAATAGACAACATCTTCCACAATCTTCATGTGATCTTCTCTAATTTTCTCCCCTTTAATGCTACTTAAAACAGTTGTTTTAACACCTTTTGTAATTTCTGGGGTTTTTATTGTATGCATTTCCCTCAACAGGAAAAAACTATCACTTCACTAGACTGTGGGCATCATCTTTTCATTATTTCCTAACCTTTGAACCCTTGCCTTCATGTAGATTTCAGAGGCCATCTCTGCAGCTCGTTAGAACGCCAATGAGTGAACAAAACTACCTTCCAATTCAGACAATAGCTGAAACTCATAATTCAACTCACAAAAGGCCTTATATCTTTTGTCCTTTTCTTACTTGTAGCAGTTCCTTTGCTCCAAATCTCTTTTTGTGTTTCTACTTTTCTAACGCTGGGAAAGTTTAAGAGAACTGATTAATGAGATAATGTCATTTACTTTTTTTAAAAATTATACTTGAATGTCAGGTGCATTCTGCTTATCTGCAAGAAAAAACTAACAATTATCCTACCCCACTTACATGGAAGACAAACAGAATCACTTAAAGCTTTGCCTCAGAAGGGCAGAGAATCCAGGACATTATACAGGAATCTCAAATTTTCAAGAACGTTCTCCTAGTTCTCTGCACTTAAGTAAAGCACTTCTTGTAACAGGGAGGCAGATATATTTATATAGGTACCAAAGCTGTCCTCATAGTCTGAGGAAAAAAAAAACAACAGAAAGCCCCACATAAAGTTACGCTCAGCAATAAAGGGAAAATGGTGGGGGTTAGGGTGGTTAGCCAACTTTCGTTTAGAAATTGACTGGGCAGCAATTTACCCACAGGAGGTGGTGATTGCCTTTTTGTTGCTTGTTTTGTTCTCTCTTCTTCTACTTATCCTTCACTTATTAAACTTTTTTTTTAAAAAAAAAAAACCAAAACAAAAAACAAAACAACAGATGTCCATGTTTTTATTCTTCCTTTCCTCTTCCCCTGTCTCACTGGATGTAAGAGGGAGTAAGAAAGCAGCTGTATGGTTAACCCACAATAATATATACTGAACAGCATTTTGATTACTGTAGAAATACTTAGTGTCCTTTTGGTGACAGACTTTTCGTGGGAGGGGACAGAAAATGTTATAATTCTGTATGTGTAGAGAAATACATATACTTTAAAACTGTTTATTAAAAATATACTTTTCACATCAAAAACTTATTTTTGTTATATTGTAGGCTAAAATTGCCATTAGGAATTTTGATGTCTGAGTATTAAAGCACTTAGGTACTGAAAAAAGACACTTGCTTTTGCTCTCTCTTTGGTTTTATTTTTGAAATTTATCTCTATTCTTTTTTGACAATGGAGAAGCATGACCATGCTTCCCCAGTTATCTTAGGTAGATCTACATAATATTGCAACTTATGAGGTAGAAAACAGATTTTAAGTTCATAAATTTTCATGGATGAATTCTCTACTTCCTCAGGTTTTTTGTACTACTTATTGCAACAAATTGTGGAAACAAAGATATCAGTGAAAGACAGCTATAAAAATTTCTGCATAAAGTAATTTAAAATCAGGATGAAAGCATTTGATACATGTATGGAGATGACAACCTGCTCAAATTGCAAAATAAGTAGCTGCTAACAAATGGAAAGTAAAGTTAAATGAGACACTTCAAAGAAAGGTGTGCTTTTCCAAACCAGAGAAAACTTACATTGACTTCAGTCAAGGTCTTACTTCACTAAAGTAGCACTAGTGTCTACAAATGTTACTGAGAACCTCTTGAAATACAATAGTGGGGAAAGTTTGGAAACTGGCTAAAGCAAATCCTGTTTTCATTAGTGAAACTACCACTATTATATTGCAGGACTGCTTTTTCAGTAACCGAAATTAAGAGCTTTGGAGTTTTGATGTTTTCTTTGTTTGTTTAAATCTAAACAGTCCCATCCCTCAATTTTATGTTAAAAGAAATAAGGCTTGTCTCTCTATATTCTTTCAGCACCAATACAAGTTTTCCACATATTCTGAAAATTAAAGGACAGGAAATTTTCTCTAACTCCAAAGTAAATAATAGTTATATGTTCTTTTTCAATATAAGTATTGGTATGAAAGAACAATGTAGAAACACGAGAGATGACAGAGAAATGTCTAACTAAGATGACACAATTCAAAGAATGCATAGTAGCCAAAATATGAGAAATCTTACTAAAAAAAACTTTCTAGCCAAACATGCAGAATGAAATTTAGCACACTGGAAAAAAACAAAAACAAAACGGTTAATTGAAACATTTGATAGTTGTGGCTGTTGCATTAATTCTGTGAATATTTAATCATTTCCCCTCTAGTCATCTAATTTCTGCTACTTTTCCACAAAATAAATACTTCCCAAATTTTCTTTAAGGAGGTTTCTTATCTTCCATTGCCATAATGTTTTCCCCCCTTTCAGTATCCTGTGTATCTTAGGATGCAACACAATCCATTCTTCTCTCTAACAGAATGCTTTACCATCAGATTTAATTCACCTGAAAGGAAACTGTCATTGCACTAAGATCATAATCCCATTTGACTTACATGATGCGTTTCAGTTGGTGTTTTATTTTCATGGAGGGAAAATCTCTTTTTAAGAACAAAAGCCCTACTCTCTCTTCCTGTATGTCAGCTGCTATTCAGTAATTTACATGCATGTCCTGGTCTCAGATTTTTTGCATAGCAATATCCTGCAGTTACGTGAAAAATACCGTTACCATATTTTCAAGGAGAATAACAACTCTAACATGAGGACTGAACCTGTTTTTCCTCATTGTTATGAGGGGTTGGTAAATTTGAGATCATGTTTCTTTTGTTTCCTCTGCCCCACTAACAGATTATTTCATTTACTAATATTTTAATATTTACTAATGTTTATTCTCACTCAATTGCTTGAAGTACATATTATTTAGACTTATAAATTACATGACTCCAGATGATTCTGCTATTTAGCTTGCTCTCTTTTGTCTCTCCCTTCCAAGGTTAGTACCAACAGCACTGAAATCAGCTGTCCTTATAGCACAGAAGAAACATTAAAGAAAGAGAAACTAATTTCATTTCTTGTCCAGGAACCCCATAAGACAGAGAAATGTAAGGGAACAGTGGTAATTCTCCTTGAAGCCAGACCCAAGTGAAATTTCCTAGGATAAGGGGTTGACCTCTTATTTCAATTTTTCATCATTGCTGCACAATTTTGACAAAAGTAACTCCTCAGACTACATAAAAGCGCTCTACAGAGGACAGTCTGAGAATCACCGTCCTAGATACTGGCAAATGACAAATCCATGCAATTTGAGAATTCTATTCCCTTAGAGAACTTTCTGCTTTCTCTTCATTTTTTTAATTTGTGTTTTTACTCCTAAACCTCTTCTTTTTATATATATATAGTTCTGTGTATTCTTACTTTCAGTTCTAGGGATCACTATTCCCTTCCAAAATAAAGCCTACAAAGAATAAGAGACATGCCACAAATTTTCACACACATAAACAATTTGTTAAGTTTGGCAGCACTGAAAATCAAGATCTGACAGTTTTCTAATCCTTGTGCTTTGTCTTGTAGGTCAAGTTTGATGAATACTTAACTAGAATATTAGTACTAGTACTAGCGAGAACCGAGTAAGTAGCACTAGATAGAGGAAAACAGAGGAAAACCTTTTAAATAATAAAGAAGCATTTGGAGTATGATGACATCAAACTGAAAAGAGAAAAAAAAATGAAGTAAAATAGCCTAATCAAAATCTTGTTAATAGGTTTGGGAACATCAGTGTAAATTTTTTTTCAAGTGCCCTAACTCCTACCAAGAAAAAAAATAATTTGAACTCTGGAAACATGCATCTCCCACTATACATCCCACAGAACCCATCAAGCACACAACCAATTAGTCTTATCCATCACACAGCAAGTCACACAATTGGGAAGACTTTTCTGAATCCCATAATTTAGAGATACCGTGCTGGAATCATTTCAGCAAGTGAAGGAGGCAGTTTTGCTTCTATCAGACACAATTCAAGAAAGGCCAAAAATATCAAAAGAGAGAATAATTAGTCTTTGCGAGTGGTCCCAATTGAGGTGTTGTGACTCTTCACTCATTTGATGTGGAAGCTTTAGCTCTCTGTGCTTTCACATAGCATGTGAGACAGCGTTTAGTAAACCTGGGTTCCTGTTGAACTTTGTTAGCTTTCTCCCAGGGACTGGTGATGGCACCCTATATCCCATTGATAATGTGGGCAAGCCAAGGTTGTCCAGATGCTTCCAGACTGGAAACTGTCACCCAGATGAATCCTTATACTACAATAGTACCCCGTTGTACAAGTTTCTAGTTTTGGGGTTCTTTTTGAGGGTGGTATTTTTCTTTGCTTCTTGATTAAGCTTATCTCAGATAAAAACATTTAATTACCTTAGGCTACCAAATTTCATTCTTCTAAGATCAGACTATATTTGAGTCTTTTGACAATTCAGAAGACAACTGGCACCCAGATAAATTATCTCAGGCTCAAACAACACCAGTCAAGAAGAAACAATAAAAGAAGTGCTATATACTGTTTTGGAGAACAAATGCTTAGGATTGCAGAATTCAAGAGAGCAAAAATTTTTTACTATGTGACATAGAAACCCCCTTAATTACAGTCCTAGAGAGCAACATAAAAATCAGATGCTGTGTTTTCCAACAGAATTTTCAATTAATTCTTCAATCAGGAAAGGATTTTAGCAGATTCCTCTGAGTACAGAAAAATTTCGGTCCAAGATTTTTCTTTTTCCATGTCTATCTCTGCCAGGAGATGGCAGAGAAAGAATCAAATATTGAAGACTTAGGGAAGAAATAGGAAATCAAGCTGCTCAATAACCACATACCCACTAAGATGTACAAAGCACTGCTGACACAACTAACTGATCTGCACATTTATGGAGGTCATCCTAGATTATTTAAAAACCAGACACTTTTAGATGAGAAATGTAAAGTTGTGTATACAGTTTTGTCCTCATCTTTACAGTTCTCTGCTTTTACCTATCACAGAAAAATGTTATATATCTAGAAAAGAATACACATATGTAGTCACTGTGTTATGCCAATCCATCACTCTGTGTGCTTTTTACACATGCCAAATGTCCCGGTTTGAGGTAAAACTGAACCAATTTTGTGTTCTGTAATTTTACATTTTAGTTAGGCCTTCTTTAACTCTCAAAATTAATGGCATATTGTGGAGAAAACTGCTCGTTCTCAGAGTGATAAGGCCAATGTTTGTGCTAAACACCAAGGAATGGTGTGCAGAGAGGCCCTTGCTTATACTTACTGCTATAACAACCAAGGTTGGCCAATTTTCATTATTTGCCCCTGAAAGGGTCAGAAACGGAAAAAACGTTGAGGGGTCACCCCTGTGGGGAGGAACAGACAGGAGAGGTGACCCAAACCTGACCACCTGGGGTATTCCATCCCATCTGCCCCATGCTTAGGATAAAAGCTGAGGGATCAAAGAGTCAACCTCTCTTCCTGAGATGTCCGATGTCCGAAGAGGACCCTGTCTGTTCATCTGCCTTTGCTCCTGATCCGTGTGCTCCTGATTCCAGAGCTGGAATCCAGTTCCCAACCATTGCTGAGTCCAGTCTGGGACTTCCCCAGTGCCTGCCGGTGACGGGACTGTTACCTCAAACTGGGACACCAGACAAATACTGTTATTTATCTGCTATTTAGATTGCTCAGTGTTAGGCTGTATCTACAGGAAAACCAATGCTCACTCTGTTCCATTAACTGCCCAAATTCTACCTCCCCTCTCCCCTTCACTCCCGTGGTTACTTTCTGAGCAGAAGTAAAGTTGTCTGCCACACCCCTGCCCTCCAAAGCACTTTAATTTACCAGTCTTTATCTATTTCTGGTGCTTACAGAAGGAAGCATTTTAATGCATTTTATGGCTTCTGTGATTCCAGAATTCTCTTCATGATATTGAAATAAACACAGTTTTCCCATCATTTGTTAAGGACATTTGGGGAAACCTGAAGTCTGAGATTACATTAAATAACAGTTTCTCGATGAGTCGCAAGGCTGAATGGAAAAAAAGGGTCTTAGTTCAAATTTTGCATGTGTACAGTTCCTTATTGATAGATATTGCATGACTACCAGTATTTATATTTTAACTGTAAGCACATGAAACACTAAGGTTAAGCAATCAAGTGGAATCCTACAAAGCCATTATGAGTAACTACTATGAATCTTTCTGATATTCTGTGCAACTTTTCAACAAATATTAGTAAGCTTTCATTTACACAAGCAATTTTAGTCTCATCAACTGGGTGACTGCTGCAGAAATTTCAGATTTACTTAATTGCTAGCCTTGTCTTTTTTAAACCTTCAAATCTTCCAGACAAATGTGATCAGATTTAAAATAAGATACTACTTACAATGTAATTTCTGTAATATGTGAGCCTGTTTCCCTCCTCTTTTGTAGTCAGTTTCTCTAGTTTCTTTTAGTTTAGACCATTATTTATTTTTAAAAGTTTGTCCTGAAGAGTCATTTCAGGAAATTGCAACATTGTCTCTCTTTCAAAAATAGTATTATTACTGCCCACATTTATAACCAGACTGAAATACATTTTGAAGTCATTGCAGGACTGAAAATCCACTTGACTGTTCTTGTCCTTATGAACATTTATTTTCTTAGATACTGTGCAATCTTAAAGTTATTTGGAAAAGACGGATCTTTTCACATATGAAAACAGAATTTCAGACAGAGCTTCAGAAAGCAGTGATGGAAAGTTGCCTAGCTATACCTACTGCCTCAATATCCTAAAGATGCAAGAAAGAATAGAGAAATAAAAAGGTTATTTTAAAATAAAGGTACTTCGAGTGTTATATATGTGATTTATGTTGAATTTTATGACCTAATTTGATTATCTGCATTGTAACCATTAACGTACTAATTACAACAGCTGCAGGCAAGACTACTCAAAATATAAAATATACACACAGTACAGTAGTCCTTACGAGCTCTAGCTCCAATATCATCCTGTACAGGAGGAAGAGCATTAACAGTAAGACCAGTATCTTTTCTGTCAGAAACTTTTCCTCCTAATCAGGCATTCATTGGATTTAATGTGGAAATGCCTTTGATCTGAATATCAATATTTATTACTAAAAGCTATCCTTTCTTTCACTTATTACTTTGTCAGCCTGTATAACATCTCAAATTGGCCTTAAAGCCAACATACCAGCCCAAAGTTTGACAACTCCACCTAAAGCTGCACATGCAGTCCATCAGTGTTTACACAATGAGCTCAGAGAAATATGCAAATTATTTAAGAAAATCAGGGGGGGAAAAAAGGCAACAGCAAAACCAAAAGCCACACCAAGAAAGCCAGAATACAACTGCTAAGTTTCATTTATTCTTTTCAAACCTATGTCAGACCGATAAGTCTCTTAATAGTTGAGGATTAAATAGCAACAGCATAGTATCTGAGCAGAAATCCACACAGGGCACACTTGCATCTCCGTAGAACCGCTGACACTAAATAAATAATCCAGAAACTCAAACTTTCATAGAATCATAGAATGGTTTGGGTTGGAAGCGACCTTAAAGATCATCAAGTTCCAACTCTCCTGCTGTGGGCAGGGACACCTCCCACTACAGCAGGTTGCTCAAAGCCCCATCCAGCCTGGCCTTGAACACCTCCAGGGATGGG
>JAOTQQ010000032.1:11659660-11690251 GCA_026546715.1 Gallinago undulata
TCTTCTCCAGGCTGAACAACCCCAGCTCTCTCAGCCTGTCCTCATAGGGGAGATGCTCCATCCCTCTGATCATCCTCATGGCCCTCTGCTGGACCCGTTCCAACAGATCCATGTCCTTCCTCTGCTAAGGACTCCAAACTTGGACACAGTACTCCAGGTGGGGTCTCACGAGTGCAGAGTATAACTTTGTTATATTTCTCTTTGGATTTGTGTTTGTTTTATTTAGAAGTCCAAATAGGGGCTATTTTCTTCTTATGTTTTGGAAATTTAAAAGAATGATATACACAAAATCATCATTGTAAAAAAAAATAACCAATTTGTCTTTATGCTGCTACTCTTCTGTCTCAAGGTCTATTTTCATCGTGATAGTTAAGGTGAACTAGCTGCACAGTAACAGAGCCTGGAATATTAATAAATGACTTGGAACTAGTTGTTCACATCATGAAGTTATGAAATTACATCTTTTCATTGTTATTGTAGTTCTCCCTTGCAGTTCCATTTTATTTATTTTCTACTCTATGCATTTTCAGACAAGACCATGACACAAACCTGTTTCAGAATATTTTGGTTAGCAACAGAATCTGAGTCTAGCTTAAACCCAATACTATATAAATTGAAATTACACTTATCATGTTGAAGTTAAAACCCATATCGCTTCATCTTCAAGTCTATTGTCCCAACGTTATTTCCTAATCAAAAGCATGGTTACAATAAGAACAGGAACTGCAGAAAGCAGAAAAAGATGATAGTCTAAAATGCAGGAAATGGCTTTTTTTAAAATAAAAAATACAACAAAAAAAGCTCCCTGGAACAATAAAAAGGTGCAAGATGAAGCATAAGAGCAGATAATCATAGAACAGAAGGCACAGCTAAGATTATGCATATTTGCTAACAGAGAAAATATTTCACTGTGACCAAAATAGCTAAGCAATGTCTACATCAGTGTCAAAGCTCGTTTAATTTTACTCCCAAACAGTTTTGAAAAAAAAGAAAAAATACAGCATGTTTAAGAAGGGAATGCTTGCACTCTCTGTTGAGGTCAGATTTTCTCTTTTGGCATACTCAACAACTGCGATATTCTGATCTGTCAGTCTGACTAGAAAAAGATAAAATAGAGTACTTAAAGCAGACTAGCAGTCCAACTTGATACTAGTTAAAGTACTGATTCACCTCTTGCTTTGTATTTTGAGAGGTTAAAATGCAAAATATATCTAGTTTCCAATATCTTATCAGAATAAAATTTTGTAATAACAGGAATCCAAAACATATTTACATATCTAAACTTTATTTCCTCCTTTTGACTGGTACTGATTAAAAATAACTCAGATTGATGGCTTTTGTTGGAAGACATATAATTTCCAGCGACATCAAGAAATAGATGTCTTTGTGCTTTAAAAAAAAAAAAGCGAGACCTTTCAAGAAGTAATTTTACTACAAAATATCACCCTCAGGCTCTTTGTAGGACAGTACAGCAATTAATAATGCTTTGTTATTGCATATGATATGATTTACGCTCAACTCTAATGACTTACAATCCATTTATTATTTTTTTTGGCAGTATGAGCAAATTAGCTCTGTTTTCCTGGCACAATTAGTTGCAAGTCCTTCATTTTCATTCTGCTGAAAACTGAAGGACAAATCAGTGATAACAGAATCAAGCACTTGGGTAGTCAGCTAAGATTGTTGTCTAGGAGCAATTTATCATGTAAATGGTGTCTGCTTTGTTTTATGGAAATCTGAAAACAGCTTTCTGCATGATTGAAGCCTTTGTCAATGAAAACCCCTTCAAAATGTGACAAATGTTTCTTATCTCTGGGAGATGCTGAAAGGACTTAAGTGATAAAAACTATATATACACTTACTATTTTTATCCAGGGCATACACACATACAGCATTCCGAGGATTTAGCAGCCCTGCCAGGAATATAAGATTTTCTCTATATTGAATCAATTCTATTTTAGGGGGAAATCAGTTCCATTCTGGAGGATTCAAAAAACATTCTTTGTTTTACCCATGTTATGTATAAATATTAATTGCCATCAACATAAATAAACAAAACACAGTATGAAGTGGTTTCCCAGAGAAAAATTAAGTGTATTACAAATGATTCTGAAGCCTCTTTTGAACGTGAACTGTAGCTTATTAATTGTCACATTTGTCACACACCTATATATGTCAAAGAAGTCACTCGCAGGAACTCATTATCTCACAGATCTCCTCCTTCCCACTCTGCCAATCTGCAGTCATTTTCCATTGCATGTCATGGCTACATTTCAGATCCCACAAGCGAATTATGACATATATTCCACTGTGAATAAATGATACCAGGATAGGACTTTACATCTCTTATAACACAGACCTGCTTTTTTAAAAAATGAAATTGAAAAAGTCTGCTTCACAGAGTCCCTTCAAATGCATTTAGCTGATTGCTCATTTAAGGGAATACTCTTAAACCATCTGGGATAAAAAACATGCTACCTATAAGCTGAGTATGAGAGTGACATGAAAAACAGTTTCTAAGAACAATGACATCTGACACAAACCTAAATTCAGCAGACAATACTCTGGAATTAACCGGAATTTCCCATCTTCTGCAATACAGATGATGCAAAGCATTCATTTTCAACAGAGGCCACCATATTTTAAAATATGAGTGAGTTTCCCTGGCAAATGAAATACGGCTTTAAATACCCCATTCATGTTCTGTTTGCTTGAAGAATCAAAGATCCACAAAAAGACCTATTTCTTATTTTGCTTAACCTATGCAAAAGCATTAGTATCATTCAACTGATGATACAACATAAATTTCAGAATAAGTCTGAACTCATTCTTTTTAACCAAGCTTTCCCGAGTTTCTATTTCTGAACTGCCAAAGGAGATTTTGGCATTCAAGGTTTTTGCTTTAGAATGTATAGTGTGTATACATAAAGAGAGATAAAAATACCTTCTCCCCACAGAAAAGTGACAATATTCACATTCTCCCTCCCCCTCGAAACTTCATATTCTTCATGGCCTAACAGATATCAGCAAAAAAGGAGGGCTTTAGCTATTTCTATCACTGTTTCAAGGGAGTAGATTTCAGAAGCAGACGCAGACAATGTAATGTCTCTCCAACAACCTTTTTTTTTTTGTTTTTGGTCGGGGGTAAGGGGTCATCTCTTGTTAATCTGAACACCAAAACCCAACAATTGTTATAACAGCAAGGAAAATACCCACTAGGTCCCTCCTTCATCTAAGATCTTAGCAACAGGAGCCATCTTACCCAGCCATAGACATGAGCAGCGTAAACCCCTACCTCTCAGCAAAATCCCTAGAGAATCCTAAGTTACCCATGTCAACAGATAGGTTTTTCCCCTCTGACAAAGAGGTCAGAGTGAGTTCATTTGTTCCTACCTACCCATTTCTAAAAACTGAGATGAAACTTATCCCAAGCCCCAGCAAACTTTTCCTCTTAGTAATAAAGATATACAATAGTCTGATAATAAATCTCAGTTATTGATCTCTCTGAACTTGCAATAGGAGAATAGCAATGTTAAACTATTTGCACAGAAAAGTAATTTTCATTTTCTTCATCAGCAGTATGCAAAAGACCAGTAAATCTGATTTCTTTGGGGACAATTCTGGTACTGTTACTTCTGTTTCAGCAAGAAGCATAGATGGCATAAGCAGAACAGAGAGAAAAGTAAGAGAAGAAAAACATTTTTAACTACTACTATATTGAAGTCATTGCACTAGTAAAACTCTAAAGTACTACAGAAATCTGTGTGGTCCCACCAGGCAAGATGTGTTCTTGGGTGGGAAAGATTTCTGTGCTGTGCTCACATTCACTTGAAATGCTGTTCCTGCCTACCCTCCCCATTACAACTGAGCCTGGCTACCAAAACCCATTGTTTCACTTACGATACTCAGTACCCTGAAATTCTTAGCCAGTCTTAACAGCAGTGCTCATCATCTCCACCGGTTTGGAGCCACATCATGCTTGCTACGCAGCCTGTACATTAATGTTGGTTGATCTGAAATCTACCTAGCAGGCAAAAGTATTTGTTTACTGACACACCAGAGTGAACTAACAAAGGCAAATCATGAGCTTCTTTACACATTTACATTTATTGGTTATCTGCTTTCCCTTGCTACGGAGTTCTGTCTTCACACCTATGATGGAGCATGGTGCAGGTAGCAGATTTTAATCACGTAAGTTAATTTTCGGTCCTACAATCTTTAACACCTAATCATTTTCCTTCAAAATACTTTTTAACCTCAAGCCATTCTTATATAAGTTTTGAACAGACTCATCTTCTCGTCTTTGTTACTTCCCCCTCCCCCAAATATCCAAGTTACACTTCATTTTAAAATTTATTTTTTTCCTTAGTTTCCAATATACTTAAGTTTGATAAAACCTAATGAGTTCAAAGGCAGTCAGATTAAAGTGTGCGTTTTTGACATAAGCAATCTTCTTTAATAGAAGGCGCTTTTATTACCAACTTTGCATTCTCTTTCTGTGCAAAAAGAGAAAGTAATTTTAATTTCAATGGCTATGGATTTTAATGGCACTCTCTAAAGCTTTACCAAATCTCCATCAGCCTGATAAATTTGGTCAAAAGGTTCATAGAAATGAAGTCCTAGCAGAGTGATAAAATTTGCCTGGATTACATACTAGTCAGAGAGAGTATTTTTGTATTTTCTTTAACATTTCAGCAGAGATCTGATTTCTCCCCTCAGGTTAGTATAACTAAAGAGACTGGGTGATGGGTTATGAGTTATCAGGGACAGGGTTTCTGGCTCAAATTGAAAATAACGGTGGACACAGGCTTCTCAGGTAATTGAGTGTTTATGCCTGCAGCTGTATCCTGTTCAACCTTCATCAGACTGATAGTATCTCTAGATAAACCCTCTTAGTAAACCATTTTCATAATTTGGAACTCATCTGCACAAAGAACAGACTGGTAGCCAATTGAAATGTTTTTCATTAACCTGAATACTCTTCTTCTGGTAAAATTTCAAGGTATGAGAGAGGGGAAAACACTTTAGAATAATTCAGTTTAAAAATATTCCTTAATAATGCTAAAGAATAGACTGAACACGTCATCATGTAACTGTTGGGAGAATACTACCACATGACAACTTGTTTTTAAAGTCAAAGAAAATCAGAGCTAATTAAACCTTTAAGGAACACAATATAATGGGTTTTGATCAAAACCATAAACAATATATTTTCAGGTTTTTTTGTTCTTCCACCTAGCTTTATCCCAAACATTACTTATCTGAGAGAAGCTCCAGGGGAAAAATGAAGATATATATATATATATAGCTGAAATCTTTCTGTATCAAACGCTATAGCAACACTGCTTATTTTAAATGCTCTGTTGTTCTTTAATGAGCAGATAAACTCACAGAAGCTGCCTGAGGAAATTTTAAATGAACATTAAATACTTCCACACTTTTAAGCAGCAAAAACAAAGCCTGGAAAGCCTGATTTATTTAAAGAAAAAGATAAATAGGTGTTTATGTGGTCACCCAAACCAACACCCCCCTAGCCCTAGTGTATTCTACTATTACTAAAAGGGAAAATAAAAATGAAAAAAAATCCCATGTTTTCCCCTGATAACTTTTTTTTGCAAGTGTGGTGGTTGAGGCAGGAAGATAAAAAACTTATGAACTAAGAAAGAAAATACTATTATGCTATTTCACAATAGCATAGAGATTCCACGTGACAAATTCTGTTGGACTGAAAACACACAAGAGTATGAGTTCGAATCATTCCACATAGAAGCCAATAACTTTGCATTTCATGTATACTGGGAGAAACAAACGAATGAAAAAATCCCTGCCTTTAGAATTTGCTATATTTTAAATGCACTAGAAACATTTTAATACTTCATTTCAAAACCAAGGGATCATAAAATGATACTTCTTTGAGCAAAAAAGAAGATATCATCAGCTCAGTGACTCACTTTTTAAAATCAGAAGTTAGCAACATCACAATCTAGTCTAACCTCCATTTTAACATTGAGGATAAGATTTCAGCCCATAATTCCTTCATCATATACATGACTTCTGTTTTCTTTATAGTAAAGTACATCTGTCTTTAGTGCATAGATCCCAGAAAAGACACACATAAACATAAATGTATTGCAGGCTTAAATTCTGATCTCTGCCTTTCTTTCAAGGTATGAAGTAGTATCAGAAAGTTAGGGGTGAAGGCTTTTCCATTGTGTAAAGGAATATAGAAATATAATGAGTACATAGTGAATTAATATCAGTACCCTATTTATATAAAGTTGTTCACATTTGTACACAGCTTTTATTATTTTCTCCCATATTTCTAAAAGATCAGGTCCTCAAAGTTATTGGAATCTTATGAACACGTTGAAAGGACAACTAGTGCAGAGCCCACTGAAACTACAGAAAAGAGCCAAAGAAAACGAGGGAAATTGATGTAGATAGTGTAAAAAGGTGCCAAAATTAAACTCTGATATTCTAAGCCACAGTGCACTGCCTTATTCATTGAACCTGCTTAAATTTAAAACAATTAAGCTTTCCTCATTTCAAAGAATCTTTTAGCTGCTTAAAACACACAGAATATGGAGAACTGAACAGCATGAAACCAATCTAAACACATTAAAATTAAAAAATAAGGCTTTAGTTTTAGTTCTATGTATGCAGCTTTAGAATTTCATCACAGTATATTAATCAAGCCGTAAAAATACAAATTAGCTCTTTAGTATAGAAAAATGTTTTCTAAAATGATTTTAATAGTAATAAATTTCCTGTCTATGGTGTTTTAATTACATGTCTTAAATTCCACGAATCTGTCTTAGTCAACCTTCACGCTTGTGTTTAGTTCTATTTAATTCTTCAATAAAAGTCCCGTATACATACAAATGTCATACATGGAACAACATTTCTCTTCATAGTACATGCACTGTCCCATCAGCAAGCCAGGACAATGCTTTATATTTATTGTGATGAATAGGACAACATATTTATCATTATAAAGGTCATAGTTTTTGCCAAGCAATCTTTATCCCTCAGCCTGATAAGATTGGCTGGTGAAGACTATAACTTTCGACAGCATTGCACTTTCCAAATGACGCTCAATACTGAGATAATAAAGTGATATGTGAGCAGAGCATAGGCAGGTCTGCAAGGCAGCAGCAGGGTAAAAGGCAGCCCAGGAAAAATCTAAGCAGGCTGTGGAAACGACAGAAGATATTCAGAAAAGGTGAGAGTATTGGAAGAGATGCAAAAGGTAGGGGGCTGACAGTCGCCATTAGTAAATAAGTCTGGCGAGATGCACAAAACTAGACAGAGGTTTCCAAGCAACACACCTCCTCACCGCAGATGCTGGCAAGAGTGGAGAATTAGAAGATCCAGTTGAGGGAAAGACCTACTACAAGGGTACTAATCACAGTCAGCATTCAGAAAGGTTTGATTTATGTGATGCTTGGAGAAAAAGAGATTTATCCTGATCCTGGGCAAAACTGTTCAGAAAAGATCTACAGTGACAGTTCTGTCACAGACTTATACTTACCTGTATATTTTACCTCAAATATCATACATAATAAATGTTACCAAAGAATTTCAAATGGTCATGCTTTGAAACAAAATTCGCATAAAATGCTAAGTGTTAAACTATTAACTGCTTAAGCGTATTGCACACATACACACACAAGGAATTAGAGAAAGGATTAAGCTGAGAAAGTATGAATTTGTTGAAATAAAACAGCACTTCAGTTAAACCACCCCTTAGCTACATTTTAAGTGCATGTCTAAAAGATTTACCCTAAGACAAAAGATAATAACCAACAGTGAACACTCCTAGCATCTTAGAAAAGGTGAAAATACCATTTAAAGAAAACCTGCCAGCCCTATGTGAACTTAACAAGAGTTCTCACCCAGTAATCACGTTTCAGCAAAGGAGCAGTATTTGCAGTATTTAATAGCTGAGGTGCAGTGGCTATCTAAAATGCTTCAGTATTTCAAGAACTAAAGGGCTATATTTTAAATGCTGTGTTGACTAATGGTTTGGGTTTTGTCCCTCCAGTTCACTGCTGTATTTCTTCTACTTCCCTTTCATTCTACTGCAGGAACATCATTTTTCAAGAGCAGGTACCCTAATCACCTTAATGGTACAGGATAAGCCTGAAATACCATCATGCAGTGCGTACAAGAGGAAAGGGATTTTTTGGGATTAGCTGGGATAATACTACAGGATCCACTACTGGGAGAAATCCACTGTTTCCTAACAGACAAGAGCTGCTCAAACTGTGTCCAGTCACTACTTTGATAGTTTTCTACAGGCTAATGGACAGAAGATGGAGCCCGGTGAAACTCCTTAAAAAAAAAATAATAAAAAAATACCCAAAATAAAAACAACCCCATAGGGATCAAAAAAAAGACACTGTGATATGAAGAGTAGGAACTACCTCATCTATTAGTAGGCATAAGCAATACAAGCATGGCACTGGCCTTCAGAGAAGTTTTTTTGTTTATTTTTATGAACACTGAGCTTGGTCAGGTTAAGTGTTAAAGTGAATTGCTACGAACTCTTCATACATGAAGGAAACCGCTTCCAGCATTTCATCGTTCATCCCTCACGCATCATGCACTGCAATCTCGGCGAGAGATTCAGTTCAGCTGTAAAGGCACCATTAACATACAAACTTCAATATTTATTCATCAACACGTACCATATAAATAACACTCTCAGACATGGACAATTCCCTGGTTAAATAAAACTACTTCGTGGCTTGCTGACTCCGCCACTGCATCAGTCATGCGTATCTGTGTCAATCAAAGGAGGTCAAGGACTTGAGTGCATTTTAGGGATCTGCCTTCCCACTTCACTTTGGCTGACAACTGATTTGCAAGGTATGGTTTGCCTCTCCTGCATATAAAGATTACAAGTTACACTAGAGAACAAGCAGAACAGATTTATGATTCGGACGGTACAAAAGGAAAATAAAGATGGAGTGGGAGAAAGTGGTGAGAAAGATGATCACAATTATGAATTTCCTCTCAGTTCCTTCTTGATGCAGGGAAAAACGTTCAATGTCCTAGGACATTTAAAAGAAAAAAAGATTGTAAGTGTACAAGAAATAGCTAGTTTCATACAAAATAGTGATAGAATTAAGTTAGTAGAAGTATTTTGAATACTTTCTCTGTAGATTGTAACAATAAAATTATAGGGAATTTTATGTTAAAAGAATCCTTTTTAGACAAGTTAAATCACCAGAGGTTTTAATTGTAGAGGTTGGTCATCTAGTAATTTCCCTGTAAAAAGTTCTTGTTTATGTAATAAGTTTAATGATGGCTATACTAAAGTCATCAGCTAAAGACAGGTCCTGCTCAAACTCAGATTTAACAGTTAGTAAGCATCATAAAATGCTCTTTTTCTTTTTTCCCTCCATACTCAAGCTAGAAACTCGCTTGAAGAGAAACACCTTCCATTTTTATATGTGTTTACTTTTACCTGTCAGCATGATTTTGCCAAAGCCTTGCAGGTTTTAACACTTTAGGTTAGTGTTCTGAAAAACTTAAGGCTTATATACAAACAAACAAACCCAGAAAGGAACTGCTGAGTTTATACCAAGGCTTCAAATCATCTAGTGACAGAAAAACCTCACTTATTGCTGTAACTTACATAGTCATTTCTGCCAATTGAAAGACGACTGTTCTGATTTGATAGCATTTTACATCAATTTTCACTTATTTTGTACCAGCTAAGTGACTGTGTAAGGTTCAGGGCACTGACAGGCAGACCCACTGGGCACTGATGAATTTGTATATTCCCACAAAAAGGATTAAGCAATTGACCTTGCAGAGAAAGAAAGAGATGTTCTTTCTGGTTTATTTTTATTTATTTTTAAATACTTTTGATTTAGGCACCGCCTGGTCCACCTAAGAGTTGGTTTGCTTCTCAGAAATGAGTGGGGCTTTTACAAGCAGCCAGAATAAGTTCCAAGTGGAAGATAGACTCAAGCACAAGTTTTTAAAAAAGGCCAAATAAATAAATAAATCAACACTCTAACTATCCTCAGAATTTAAACAAATTGCTTCTGGAGTGACACAAGAGAACAACAGAAATAAATTGTTTTATTTATTAAGAAAACAAATAGCTACTTATGAAATTTCCCCTATATTTATTATTGTTCCTTTGTTGCAAGATTTCATTTTTCTGTATGAGTTACTCTTGTGCGTAACAAAAACGTGCGTGATGGAATATTTTAGATCAGCTTTGCAAAGAGAGATATTTACATAAACACAAACAAAACATGGGCAAACTGTCATTTGAATTGTTCGCACAATAGAAATCAGCATAGACATGTTCAGAAAGAAATAAAGAATTTCAAAAGAAAGTGATTATTTCTGTCTTTCTTTATGGAACTCATGATTGAAGTACAGTCACCAAAAGATTTGTTTAATTGTATAAACAAAGTGACTCAGAATTCCTCATAACACGCTTCTGACATATTTCACAATAGTGAAGACTTACGCCTTACCTAAAGGTTCATTGACTAGCAGTGGGCATCTTCTATAAGTAGTCATTAAAGAGAGAATACAATTATATCACGTCTACTAATAACTCCACCACTTTCGTATCTACCATATCCTCAACCTCCTCCAAAACTAGATAAAAATCAAATAAATAAATCAAGCAAAATATTTTTTTAAAAAATATTAAAGACTGAAGGTTTTTCTTAAAAATTAGAAACCTTACATAGTGTACGATACAGTACAGGCAGAATTAAAATGGACTGTATGTTTTCCAGTAAACCACATGATTACAAGAGAGACAAATTACCATCCTCCTATAAACACAAAAACTTGCAAGGCATTTTTATCTTAATCCCTCAGTTATGGTTCTGGTCAGTTAATATTAATTATATATTAGTACCAATTCATTTGATCAAACTACCTTAGATAGTACCATTCTGAGCTAATATAGTTTACAGCACTCCAACAGATCATAAAATCAGAATGGTTAAACTTGGAAGGGACCTTAAAGATCATTGAGTTCCAACCCCCCTGCCCTGGGCAGGGACACCTCCCACCAGAGCAGGTTGCTCAAAGCCCCATCCAGCCTGGCCTTGAACACCTCCAGGGATGGGGCATCCATGACTTTCCTGGGCAACCTGCTCCAATCTCACCACCTCCACAGTAAAGAATGAAAGAATGCTTTCCTAGCATCTAATCTAAATCTCCCCTCTTTCAGTTTAAAACCATTACCCCTCGTCCTATCCCTACACTCCCTGATAAAGAGTCCCTCCCAAAACTGGATAGGTTTAGATAACCAGAAAGAGGGAAGTGTAAAGACACTAAGGAAATAAGAAGCAAAATACCAAGTCTCTTGTTTGAAACACGTTCCTGAGACAACCACAAGTTTGTTTTTTTTCATTATCTTTGATTTTGTAGCCAAGTCATTACTCCTAGAAGAAGGACCTTTCTGAAACATTTTTTTCTCATTCTGATTTACTTATTCCATTTAAAAACCATGGTGACACACAGAAATCAGTGTCATTTTAGAATGAATGTTGTCCACAGCTGTATACTCTAAACAAAGTAGGTTACAATAATTTAAAAATTCACTGCTTGAACTGACTGCTTAAAACTCTTTCATGGAAGACACAAAAAAACCCTCCCAAATCCAAAACAGCCACCACCAAACCAAAACTCCACAACCCAAACCTCCAAAATTTAGAAGACATGTGATAGGAAATCTGCAAAGTTATTTCCTCACAATCACAAAATAATCTTATAAATATTCATTTAAATTATTTCTTTAACTTGATCCGCTCTCATCTTCTTTCTCAAAAACAGTACACAGTGGTGTAGGAAAAACTGGTGGAAGAATATAAATCAATACATATTCATCACAGACTATCTATGCAAGAAGATTATGAAGAGGATGAAAGGCACAGATAGTTAAATCGCTTTTCTCTATTTGTTAAGTGTTGCAACTTTTAACTAGCACTGCCTCAAATCCTCATACTTTTCTCTACGCCCTTCAGAAGCCTGCCCAAGAAGCAACTTTTTTGCCTGCAGATAAAGCATCTGAGCCTCAGAAAATGGAGGAGGAGATAGGAAACAAACCCAAACAACAGTATAAAACCTTCCAAGAAAACACCACCAGCACCCTAGAGAACATCAACCACATACCTGACCATCAGCAAAAAATTAATGCATCCTCAGGTCCATCGGTACTTGTCTCAATTCTTTCTCCCAGAACTAGCAAGCAAATCATTATTTTCAGGTCCTGGAGACAAGGAACGAGATAGACAACACACAGCAGCCACCAAGAAACAGATCCATTAGCCAGCTGAATTCTCACCCTTCTCCTGAAATTGACTGCAAAGCAATGGGAGCTGCTGCATCTCGTTTCCACCACTTCAGGTGCTCTTCGTTCACACTAGGGCTTCAGCTGTCTCTTGTTAAAGCCTCCTCTTAGAATCTTGCATGCATCTGAAGTTTTCCAGGTGTTATGCTTTGAGGATTTTTGAGGGTTTCTTTCAATTTTTCCCCCCACCCCCTTAGAAGTTCATGTCTAGACCCTAAGAAATACAGTCTGGGTTGAATTGCTGCCCCTGAGGAAGAGCTTAAATTAACTTTTAGATACTCATTATTCTGCTGCTAGGTAGGAAGGCCTCACTGCATTTAATACTCGAGAGCTGAACTCTCTAGTGTTACTAATCAAATTAATGTTAGCCACTCCTGCTAACTACATTGACTGCCAGGTGCACCTGTTACTTCAGTATTAAACCAGTAGTTCAGTATTAAACCATCTATTTCTCACAGATGCAATAAGCAACTTGTTAACCTTCATGTTCATAAGGATTTCTCTTTGTCACTTCCAGAAACTCTGCATCTCTCCCACCCAAAGTACTCATTTCCTTCCCTCAACTACTGTGTCTTTTAGGTTTCTTTTCAAGCGGACCCAGTGATTTGCTAAATGCATGCAATTTATGAAACCGAAGGAGGACTTGCAGAATCAGATATGTTCTGTGCTTTCAAAAAAATTTCAAACTCTGTTTGCCCAAAGACTGTTAACTGTAGTAGTCAGTAACTCCTCTAAGAATATCACAGTGAACATATTGCCTCAGAAGTACCTCTTGCCTGATTCCTTTTCAATGTACAGCTAGTGTACAAGTATAAAAGTCCTGGTAAGAAACATCAGCGTAAATATCAAAGCAAAGATAACAATATTGGAATAATGCCTATGAACATTTATAAATATTCACAAGTGGTGCAGAAACACCAGGGAATCAGCAGCACACTTTCTTCTCTACAAAGCCCCGGAAGATCAATACACACAATGTGAAAGCGGTGGTTAAGAAGAACTTCTAGTGGTGAAGGTGTTTTGTAGGACCAGTGAAAGAAATACTTCAGAACCGAAGCATTCACTTCAGGTAGTAAAACGTTCTCTACTGCTAAATCTGTGGATGTTAATGGTGCCCAGATTTACAATTTGTTTTCCAAATATGGAAAATTTACAGATGTAGTCTGACAGATTTTTATATGAAAAAAAGATTCCTTAGTCCTGTGAGAGAAACTCAGGAATATCTTTAGTAGAAAAGTTATCTGCATAGATAGAAGAGGAACTGCAGAGAGGGAACCTTTTTTTTCGAGCACATTTCTGAAGCCCAGAGGAGCCTGGGCAGCAGCTCTACCACTGCAAGCATCAGAAATAAAGGCGATGTATGACACCAGTGCTACTAGTCTACCGATTCTTTTCCTATGGATCTCCAACAGAGAATTTTTGTAAACCAAGATTGTCACAAGCAAGTGTGCAGCAAGCATATTTTCAATACAAATTTCAAAAAGTAAGCATGGCTAATACCAAATACCAGAGATTCTAAACCTTCAGGTTGAATTGAGAATGTAAATCCATAAAACCTGATAATTCAAGAAGAGAGTCAAGTGGATTTGTGATGAAACACAGCTTACACCGAAAGAACTTCAGTATCCCTGAACTGACTTCATTATGGTCAGAGGACTGAAAAGTCACATTTTGGGCTATTCCAGTCTCAGCTGTGACACCTCAGTAGCATTTCAGAATTTCATGGTTGTAATTAAGAAATAAATATGAGGTCATCTGTGCATGACTGAATCCACAGTAGAATTCCTTCTAATTTACAACAAAAGATAAAGTAAATTAAGTGTTTGCTGTAGGTGACTGACTTATCATTAAAGCAAGCTTTCAATCATATCCTCTGCTTCCAGCAGCTTAGAGAAAAACAGAAAAAAGAACTAAAAATGGCCTCCAATATTGGCTTTCTCTGCCTCTCAGAAAAATGCTGCACACTTATCTAATTGTTCATGGATATAATACAATATTTTTATTTGCAGAAAACACTCTACCATACTATACACACCCTCATACATAAAATAACTAACCAAATTCTACCACTGACAATACTGGATGCAATTAAACAATGCTATTGTTCCCCTCTGACCCCCAGAAAAGTCATACACTTTTTTAATTGACTTCAGAACAAGTTAACTACTGGATCAGGGTTTTTAGAATTTGGGGGGGTTGTGTTTTCCTTTGCATCTAGTTTATGACTTGCATTTCTCTTGAGTCTCAGATATTTTGCCATTACTCCTGAGCAAGAGAGATGTGTCAGCAACCCAGAAACAAAAAAACATGAGTTGTTTCCAAGTCCATGAACAGCTTGTTACCTGAATTATTAGTCTAGCTACAGGAACAAATACCACTCACTCTTGAAAACTGAAATTGTAGAGTTTCAGATAATAAAAAGTCTACAAAAATCAGCAAAAAAGTGAGAGAAAGTTAACATTAGGATTCTTTTACAGATCACCTGTTGTTGATGTACCTCAAGATGTAGCGCTGTGAGTTGTTTAGTGAGACCCTGCAATCCTAGCAAACAGAATTATTCAACTCTTTCAATGCTCAAGCACCGCATGTGACAGAACTTTCCCCTGGCAAAAAGGTGAATATTTCAATAATCTCTTTTCCACTTAACATGACTTAGCAGAATTCATACTGCTTTTCTCAAAGCTTGAAACAAGCTGAGGAAAACCTTTACTGTTAGCAAAAAACAAAGATAAGACACAAACGTATGATAAATATTTTTTCAATTTTGTAAGTTTGTGTTTAAAATAACCCCAACTTGTACTGTATTACTTATTTTTCTTAGGTTATTTTCTAATGTTTATTTTTGAATTGACATTAGTTAAACACTTATGTCATGGATGTATTATTTAAATAATAATTTATGTTTTCTATAAAATATTTATAAAATATTCTATTAAACAAATTGAAGATTCATTATTCCAAAACATTTTCTATCTCATGTGGATTTATTTATTTATTTACTTATGGGAATCACTAATTGATATTAATTGATTGCTGTTACTACTTTGTTTGAAAGCAGTTCATGAATCTAGCTTCTCTAGAAATCAAATTCCCTAAACCAAGGTTTTATCCCTGTTGTATTCAACAAGGCATTTTTATGCCAGGCAGACTGGTGTTGAGTGAGATAGGAAATAGTGACGTTTTTAAGGTATATCAAGAGGAAAAATGAAAAAGGCGGCACCTCAATAACCTTCCATTCACTGGGGAAGGGAGCCTCCTGATTGATTGGCTTATGAATGCTTTTGATAGTAAAAAACCTAGAACATCCCACCAGCCCTCTCAACCCTTAATAACTAAAACAAAAATTTATTTGCTCTCATAACAAAATAAACAAGGATACAATGTCAAGAGGGAATGAAAACCCACCACCACAGAATTCATAGCCCAATAACTATGCAGGTGTCTCTAACGTTGTGGGTGGAGACTTAAGGCTTTCAGGTTCATGGCAGATGGTTGACTGAATGTGAGTTTCTAGTAGGAAACTGTAACTGAGAAAACACAGTTTTCCAATGTATAATAAGAAGTTAAGGAAGTGCTATTGCCTCTTTAGATAACAGACTCAGGCTTTTATGGAACAAGAGTCAGAAAAGTTCAGGTATTCTTCATTTATGGTAGACAAAATATTTTAAACAGATGAGTAATGAGCAGAGTTTTGGAAAAATGAATATGTTTTTCTTATTCGAGACAAATTTAGGTTGTAGTTTTATACTAGCCTACACATATCTGCATTAAAAGAGGTATGACAGGTTTTTTCTGCCTAGCAGACAAAATAAGATTAGCAAAGACAAATGAAAATTTAGTGTTTCACCTCTGAAGCTAAAGAAAACAAGAGAAGAAATAAAGCACTTCTATTTTTAATTATATAAAGCAGATTTCACAGCAACTTCTCTAATAGTTCTTCATTCTGTCTAAATAGAGATGCTGCACCTGAACAAGAGCATGAACTTTGTGCAGAAATTACCAGATAATGGGATAATGCTCTATCACCTTAAAATCAGCTAGATGACTGTAATACTACCTTGTTTAGGTGCATGCAATTAATAAATTTTGATTTCATTATAATTTTACTATATTATTATTTTCAATTTACCATTCAAATTATTTTATTCTTACAGTGTGATAAATATGAGTTCAGCCAAAATGCATTTTGCTTCTCTTGCATCACTCCCATTGTAGTCAGAGAAATAGAGAAAGATTTCCAATTCTGTCCAGTTAAAACAAGCAGAACTAATCTACCATGTTTAAAAGTTTACTTCTATTACTGTTGACGCTTCAAATGACTACTATGAATAAGAGAAAAATTCTTGAGATGTGTCATCAAACATAGGCTTGATTTGCCCTATAATTTATGTCTGGAGGCATATGACGTACCTAGGACTAATCATTTCCATTTTTTGATTCTATAGTCCAAAGAAGGAAAAGGCAAGTTAATCTAAATATTTTAGAACTGTTTTTCATACCTTCCTGTGAAAGCTTCCTGGAGGTGTAAGGACATAGGAAAGGTGTCTCAAGTGGTTTACAATCCCTAAATTTTCAGTTCCATCTCACAGCTGAAAAGTGTTCCTAGTGTTTACAGAGAAAATAAAATTTAATGTTATGAGTTCTAATGTGATGGTAAACCAGGGTGGGAGACAAAATATCAACTGAACTTTACTAATCTCATAATTATGATACCATCAAAATAATTCACTTTCTACTTCATAGTATCGATATGAAGTATTTAATTAAAAGCAAGAAAACCAAACAAAACACAGTGAACAAAAGAAATATTAATTCATTTGAATGTTATCTTTGTCAGATCTGCATTGGAGGCCAAAAGGGTTGGAAACCAATATGTAGGCTACAGGTTATTTTTCCTTTATGTTTTCCTTTAAAAATCACTAAAAATATAATTTTACAATAGTTTAAGAAATTAAATATGAAAGTATGTCTTGGAAAATACGTGTCTCAAGATGTTACCTTAAAAAAATGTCTCGTATCAGAGGGCTCACAGGAAAGCAGAACTTTTTTATAATTCTGAACATTGTTTTATCAGTATGCAACATGAAACATAATGGTACACTTGTTCTTAATTAGGAATGGAAACAATAAACAGAGATTATAAAAGAATACCATCAATAACAATTACAGGTATTTGCTTTTCTGCAAATACATATTCTTTTAATTATGTCCTTATATCCACATCTAGAGCTTTGTATGATAGTGAAAGACATGAGTGAAATACCAAAGCCTAGTACCATAGATGAAACAGTGAAAAGTCCTCCAAAATTTTCCTTCCTTCTTCTTGGAAAAATATGGCAGCATAATTTATAACACTTACGCCTTTAAAATGCATACTATATTGCCATTGTCTATATAATAAGACTTCACTTACCAGAATCACAGTCCTTATGCTTCTATCTCAGATGCTCATAATTATTATTCATGCCTATGTAAACACCATGATATAATGCCAAATTAAACAACGATATACTGAAGTTATTTCCGGCTTTTAAAGATTATATCAATCTTTTAAAACTCATTCTCTGTCAGAGGCTGTTGGAATAAGAAATAATTTAATAAGAATGTAAAAGAGGGCTCTACACAAATTAGGAGATATTGTAAAGATGTCTGGCAAAATCACAGTATCTCAGCTTCTGCTATGATGGTGCTAACTGAAAATTTAAATTTCTGGGAAAGAATTATCTCAATAATATGTTTTAAAACATTCCTATATTCTCACCCTCAGTGATACACTGTATTTAAATCTATAAAGAAAAATGATGGGCAAACATGAAATCACCATTTTCCATCCCGTTTATTTTACTTTTTTTACATCTGAACTCTTCTTTACAGCTCTGCTGTTTGCTGTACTGATTTATTGAGTCACAATTGACAACATTTTCCAGGTTACAGCTGAAGTAACACAAACAGCAATAAATCCATTAGATAGCCAGATGATAAAGCATGTGAGAAAGCAACAGTCTGAGACCCCTTCTAGACAACCTGCCTAACAAAACCAAAATATCAAATCCAAGATAAAGTTTACACTTGTGGCATATTTTTTCTTCTGCCTGATTAAACCTTGTCTACAAAAAAAGATTTTGCCAAGTAAGACCAATAGTGGCATTTTAATCAAAGTTGTATAAAAAAGAATATGCAAGTCACATATGTTTTTGATTATACGACATTAGCCTGTGTGAAGTATTTATCAGATTGTATATGCTTTCCCCCTGTAAAAACCATAAAAACCTGAATTTGTCATTTTCTTCTAGAAATGTAGAATGAAAATTACCTAAAAGTGTTCTTTCATCTTAAAGCAATTTGTAAAAGTACTTTTAGTGACAAGCACAATGGAGCCTTCTGTACATACAGAAGTATACAGAAGTGTATCTTACCATTGTCAGGAAGTTCTCAGGAATTTGACTCTGCACTGTGAAAGAGGTGGCCTGAGAAAACCAGATAGCGCTGAATAGCTTTATGATTTGTGACTATTTTCCCTGGAAATCATTGCAGAAGAAAACAGTGTTCAAAACCTGACTTACCATGCTGTTATATTCCCTATCTAGTTTCTCATATATATTGCCGATAGGCCAAAAAAAGGCAAAGCAAATGAATTAATTTTTTATTCCTACAACTCGACACAGGCAGAGATTTGGGAGGTTTGCAGCATTACTGACCCTGTAATTCTTTTCTCAGTTGGCAGAGAAATTCATGCGTCTGTAGGAGAGGCTTCTCTAATGCTAACCTAAATGTTAAAAAAACTAACAAAATAAAACAAATTCAATTATAAATAAATTACCTCCAAGTTTTTGGATGATGACAGAAGCAAACAGCAGAATCTAGACTGCAAGTAATCTAAAATAAAAGAAAACTGAATTAGCTAAATATTTTATCATGTTAGTTGAAAGCTTAAGACAGTTATTTGCAAGTCCTGTTTCTCATTCCTGTCATTTCCAGTAATGTCTGGAAAAACAGAAGAAACATTTAAAAGTTATTTTGCTTTGTTTTATTTTGTTTTCTGGCTACAGTTTAAATTTATAGAACCCCTGAAATTTTGCTGTGTATGATGAGAAATCCAGGTAAATTAACGAACAAATTATTTGTATTTTCTGCAGTGTTTTTGAAAAGAGATGAAGAACATTGGTCTGCTTTACAGAGCGAGAGATAAGAGAAGCCATTTAGGGAGGACACACAACACGGCCACTCTGTGCAATGCATTCCCCCTATATTCCTTAGCATTCATGTTGAATTAGGGCTGTAAAAGATACACACTTGCCTGCTCCTGCTATTACCTATCCATGCCTAACCCTGCTTTGAATCTACCGATAGCGTTTACTCTGCAACCTGCTGTGGCCACAAATTCCACAAGTTTACTTCCTATTGACAAAAAAAATACTGTCTTTTGTCTAATTTAATAGTGTCTCTTAGTAGTTTCAGTGATTGTTCTATAGTTTTAGTTCTGTGAAATTTGCTGAAAATCTTGATAGCATCCTCTTTCAGCTTTCTTTTTCTCAACTAAAAATTTTCTCCGAAATGCATGTAACCCAGCCAGTCCAGAAGGAGTGGTCAACTGGGACACACACAAGTACTTAAAATTGCTAGGAATACCTTTTTTTTTTAAAAAAAAAAAATATTGGAATACCTTTTTTTTAAAAAAAAAAAAAAAGAAAAAGAAAAAGCTGAGAAAATAGTTTTGATAATACAGTGACATGCAGTGTCCAAGATTTTTAAATTCAACATTTCCAAACTCAAATCTTTTGAAATTACAGAAAACAGGGATTTGAGCAAAGAGAGTTAAAAGGTTGATTCTGTTTGCTGCAATTTGATTTTATTTAATTCAGGACTAGACATTCCTTCTGGCTTACAGAACTGCAGAAACATCCAAAACAGTCAGGTTTCTATAGCTAAAGCTGGAGTGTTTTCTACTGCTCCCCACAATCCTGGTTCCAGGATGTAAGGTGAGTGTGGTGTTGTTTCATATTTCATCATCCCTTCAGACTTTTAATTTTGGCTCTACATTTGATTTGTCAATTTTCCTCTATTTGATTTTGGCATTCTTTCCCCTTTCATTGCTATTCTCTGCAGCGTCTCCCAAAAATTTCTTAAATAGAATTTTCTTTTTATATCAAAATGCATTTCCTATTTATCAGAATGAGTAGTTATCATTGTTAAAAGAATTATTAATACACAAGAAGCTGATGACAAGTCTATGAGTACACATAAATTATAGGTTATTTACCTTCGTTTGGATCTCTAGTAGATAGGTACATTCTTTTTGGAAAACAAATGAAACTACCAAGGACTAAAATCTGTGACACCAGGTAAGACGTCTCTGAAACATTGAGCTGGAATGCCTCACAGTTTGTACCTTAAAAAAGGAATATACTGTGCCTTAGTGGAATTGATCCCTGTCCCTCCTAACTGTTTGGCTGGGACATATTGTCCTCCTTTTGGTTAAGATACGTATCTGCCCTATGAGAGTTGTTACTGCGCTTAAGAGAAAGTAATCAAGACTCAAGATAGAATCCCAACAACACACAGTTGGTAGGGAAAAAAAAAAAAGAAAAAAAAAAAGATTTGAAACAAGCCTAAGGACAGAAAAGAAAATCAAGACAAAAGGGCAAGGAAGGACCAAGAGAAAACCTGCTTTATCTTCCCCTCCCCTACCTGTTGCTATGACCAGGCTGATAGATGATCAGTAACAAAAACAATGAAATCAGCCCCCAGGGATATTCTTTAGCCAATGACTAAAATACAGATTATACATATCTGGCAGCTTTCAGCCTCCATTTCTTTTATATAGATAGAGAAACACCATATGTTTTGTTCCAAGATTGAACTGAACATTTTTGTTTTGGATTCATGTTTTTTTCACCACCAACCCAAAACTAATAAATCATAAATCATAATAAATCATAATCCTAAAACATAATAAATCATAGGCTCTAATATTTACCCATTCAAACTGTTCCTCTAGGACTGAGCCAGAATGTCCATTGCTACATTTAAATGTTTAATTTATAACAAAAATTTTACTTTTTGCTCTGAAAGATCTGCTTGAAATATAAAACATAAGGAGGAACGCTACTGTCCATAATATTCGGGAGCTCTAATTTGATGATTGTGACTAAGCCAATCTCATAATTTATGACTCTCCGATATATATATAGTGCCTTAATTACAGTGTCCACTTCCTCTCAACAAGAAAATCTATAAAGCATAATAGTTTCATATTATCTCTTACATCTGAACAGACTCTTCTACTTCTGAGTAGAATGAGTATATACTGTCATGACAAAAGGGTAAATTGTTCTTATACTGTTGAAGAAAAGAAACCATTAGGAAAACCAACCCTAAGTCTTCTCTGTTGCTTGCTATTTATTTTTTTTATTTATTACTGAATGACTTTTTTCTAGTACTAGATGTATCTTCCCTCATATAGTTATTAAATGTTTGATGTTGGTCCCATCATTTTTCCTTAATTTGTGTGTCACAATAGTGGCTGCCCAGCTATCTTACTTTTACATTTTATTTTTAGGGCTTTGGTTTACTTTCCATAGACACCATTTTAAGGAAAGGTGCATTTGCTGATTTTATGGAGAGGTAGTTTTGTTGTTCTTACCGCTTCAGCTATTTCATAACAAAGGAACATAGATTATTTCTAAGATACTATATTTATATGAAATAGTGTAGCCCAAGCACCTGATTTCATCCATTCAGTCTCCATTTAAGGTCCTTGGTAAATGACTAGTTTTAATCACAAAACCACAGATGTCTATGGAATGATTTGGGAGTCTACATCCCAAATTTGGGCTGGTGATTCCAGCTACTGCTTACATTGAAAAGACTGCAAATGATTTGTTTCCCTTTGTGTGCAAGTATGGTGACTACTGAATGCTTTTAGAGTCAGATGCCTGGAGAGAGAAGGCCTTTTTGTTATGCTGTTGACGGAGGCAGAGTTAGTAGACCAACAGGCAGTCATCAGACTTTCTGCCAGCATTACTAAACCCTGGCTTTAAGGTAACTTTTCTCTCGATGGAGAGATAGTCCAGTCTTCATGCCACTTAATTTCTCCCTGGAACTGCCAAAAAAGATGACAATTAATGCCAGCTATGATAATATTTCTGATATGGACACTGTTCCTTTGGGAGTTGGATTGAGTCTATTATAATCATTTAATAAAGAAAAATTAAACAGGTGGTGGAAAGTTTTAGTCATGCCAATTTGTGTTGGTTTTTAACCAAGAACTTAATTGTTTTCTAATCTGTTACCATTCACTTAAGCTATCCTCTGAGAAAAGATTTTGTTGCTGCCTCAACTGTGAAGAAGTATCACCTAAGAAGGTAGAAGATATTTTCCCTAAGTTGTAGGGGAAAATAGTTACCTAGATATTTTCTAGCAGTAATACTATCAGCTACATATATAGGATATAATATTTATAATGAAAAACATTTTTTAGTGTGCCAGTATTGATATTTTGGACTTGCCTAATCACATTTAATTATACTTTATTAAACTTATTTTTCATCACTTGTTTTTGCGGTGGATTATTCTGGAAGCGTATTATTTTGTCCTGAGAACACAAATTTATAATATGCATTTTGATGGTGCAGGCAGCTGTCATTATTTAAAAGTTGTCATGTCATAACATAAAGAAGGTAAGGTACTATAAAATTTTTAAAGAAGAAGAATAAGAAAAAAGGTTACAATTTTATAACTGTAATTTAACCTAAAGGATTGTTTTTTCTTTTATAGCAAAATTTTGTCATTCTTTGTCACTTTAAATGTTTGTATTTACTGTATCTGCAATAAAGCCTTCTGTCAGGTTTAAGTAGAATAAAGACATAACATATATTTGACATTTTTAATAGGAAGAGATGAAATCAATAGAAATAAAAATGAAAATTTGTGCAGTATAGCACAAGTTATTGCATCAGCTTCATCAATAAAATAGAATGTCTTTATATATGGCCATCATTTTACTTTATTAAATCCACAGCCATGATCTAAAGCTCTATTGAATCGTTGCAATGGTCATGCATATTTCAGGCGTTAAAAATGAAATTTGACTTCACTAGGTCTCCACCAATCACCCACATTGCTAATGTAATTGCAAACTTTATTTGCTTGCATGTCACTTATACAACATTTAAACAAGGAGAGAGAAAAAAATGTAAGGACTATACGGAAGCCCTCTTAGCTTAAACAACTAATAAAGAACAAAGGTAAGAACAGCAAATATCAGCCTATTGTAATGGGAAAGGAAATTAGTGTTGTGATTTACTTTTTCAAAGAACAGATAAACAGATCAGTCACAGGTGGAGGTGAGTGAGTGAGATGTCAAAGTAGTAACAAACCATCATCTTAAAGATGCAGCACTACATGAAATACTGTTAAAAATTCATGATAAACAACAATACTCAAACTACATAGGTGACACTTATAGCTGGCTAAACATTAAGATAATTAATATAATTCATTCAACTTTTCCTGCCATCAGTATGAAATCCTATGATGATGAGCTATAATACAACACTACCACAGTAGTAAAACATCTAAGTAAAGCAACTAATGTGGGATACTTTATAACCACTGAAAAATGTCTTTAGTAACATTTGCAGCTGGGAAGTATTTGCTAGAATAATAATACAAGATTTGCTACCTGGGATACGAGGTTAGTAATGACAAATTCATTTGTAAATAATCTCTCTATTTTTCATGCAGGGATTTATTAAATGCATGGTAGAATTCCCTTCTCTTCTTAGGTTCTTTTGTTTTTATTTTGAAAGACTGGACCTATTTGACTTATTTTTTTTCCCCAATATTTATTTTTTTAACAAGTTAATGTTATAGCATTGTACATTATTTTAAAACAAGAAGAATAAGTTTGGGAAGAAAGCGTGTTAGTAGTGAGAATACTGGCTTCAGAAGACTGAGACTACTCAGGTAAGAGTACTTACTCCATAACGCTCCTCTCATAGGTATTCTTTAGAATGCAAATTCTGTGCTATCACTTGACTACCTGAAAGCTTAAAAAAATCATGTAAGTAACATTCAGGTTCCCAGCAACTCTACTTACAAATATCTATGAATCATTGAATCTATAATTTACATTTGAAGCATTCATTTTCCTCATTTATTTTTCTGCCGCCTCCTCCATTTCTTTACCAAGCTGTTAAAATCTATAAATGGTTACCAATGTATTCAGCTTCCTTCTCCTTCCCTTCTGCTCCAGTCTTTTGTTGTATATGCATATGTAATAGGCATTGTAGATTTTCAAATGCTGATTCGATTCAGAGAGCTGATTATTTTTTCCTGCCTTCCAATTCTTTTTGAATTTAACTGTGCTACTGAAGAGCAATAGAAAGGAGCTGACTTGAGTCTCTCTGTTGTGTGAAATGCTTTCCTGATTTCAGCAGACTGGGATATCTCCAAACTATGCAGAGATACCCCTGTCAGATCAGGTCTCACCACTCTGCTGTGATGTTCAGGTACCTCAGATAATGAAAGGAGGCAGGTAATTAAATTCCATATCATATGGCATATGCATAAAAAGCGACAATCTATGGATTCTTAACTCTGATGTTCCTAATCTTAGTTGTTCTGTACTTAGTGCTGCATTGATCTAATGGTCTATAACCTTTTTCCATGCCTCAACAATACACTCTGCTTTGTTTAAAATACCATTGTAACATTTTTATTCAGATTTTATTTGCTCCTTTTTTTCTCCCCACTTTCTGTGGATACAAGAGGCAAATATAATAACATCTTATGCTAAGAAGCTCGGTGTTTATAAATAAAATAACAGAATACAATTTAGCTTACATTATGTAAATAGTTGATATAGTCTTACCATCTCTCAGTGTCTCTCTGGCCCAACATATATAATTTCTCTTACAAAATTGAAATTCCCTTTACAGAAACAACATGAGACTGCTCCTCACCCTTGAACAGGCTATGCAAGTAGACTATTGAGGTGTCTGTGAATATAGGTTCCCTCAGAATCAGGAAAAGTTTAATCCCTAGACTTCAAATTTAAATAAATCCCAAATGCCATATAAATTCTGCCTGCTACTGTATGGAAAAGATCAGGCATTTATTCCTCTTCTTCCATTTTAAGGATTTCAGTTTTTGTAAATCACTGGAACTTTTTCTTATCAGAACTCCTTTCAGAAAGAAAGAAAAAAAAAAAAGATAAACACTAAAAGATAGGTATCTAATCTTTTATACACCTACTGACTTCCCATTAACTATGCTGTTTTTTTTTCCAAGCCACATGGCAGTTAAGATTTTAAATTTAGAATTCAGCTAACCATCTTTTTCATCAGTTTTTAGATCTTTTATTATTGTAGACTCATCAGATCTAAACAAGCAGAAAAATTACCACATCTTTCATAAATAAGCAGCTTCTACTCAGACAAAGTGTTGAACAAGTTTCTGCTTATTAAGGACATAGTTCCAAACAGTTAAATAATCTCAAATATATACATCATTCAGTATAAGGTTTGGAACTTGTTTCCTGAACCAAATTAGGATGAAAAATTTCATTGAAATAAGAAGGACAGAGCAGGAAAGGTTATCATCCTGGGAGTTTGCTCATCATGAATAAAAAAGGTGAGCAGTGTGACAGCCTTGCAGGTTAGCAAAGTTAATGCTCTTTCTCTCTTAAACTTTCTTTTTCACATTTCAGGCACATTAAGTCAAATTTTGCCCTCACATGCATCACTGAGCTCAACAGGAGACCTCCTTATGTTTCCAAGGGCAAAATTTGTCCTATACTACTTTTGGGAGCTTTTTAATATATGACTTTACTCATATTTACTTCACTTTCTCTAAAACAGACTTTTTCATTTATTTTTGAACACTCAACTTTTTCTATCATTAATCATTCATAGTTCATTTTGATGCCTTAAATTTACATTCTTATCAGAAGATCTACAATTAACAGCTTTTATTTAGCAAGGACTGCAAATAAAAGTGCAATAAAAAACTTCAACACTTTCTAAATTATTAAGTTGTGCATTTTTTAAAATCTCATTTCCTCCACAGAAGTGTATTTTCATATGCAAAACTTGACTTGCTTACAGTTCTTGAATGATCTCTCACATTGCTATTTTGAAAGGACCACTTAATCAAAGTATATAAATGTGTCTTTTTTGATCATATGAAGCAAGCTGTTTCCAGATGGAAAAGCTTAGAAATTATTTTCTTTGAACTGAAAGTGACATTCAAAGAAACTTTTAAGGAGTAAAGTGTAATATATACCAAACATAAGTATTTCTAAACAAACACTGATGTCTATTCTCTCTGGAACAAGCATATAACAGAATATACATTTAAAATAAAACTGTTATTTCTGTATTGTGTATTATATGCCTTAACACCTACACCTGATACTGTGAGCTCTACTAAAGCAAACAAAATTAACTATCTCAGCTGTTTATCATAAACATACACCATATCATTTTCTGTTTGTAAGTTATTAAGTTAACATCAAATAATTTAATTTTGAAAAAACTATGCTGATACATTTACACAACAAAACTCTTTCATTTGCTACCCATAACTCCTTTTTGAACAAAACTATTAAATACATCCAATGATAGCAGATTTTTTAATGCTTTCTTAAAATCTTTGTTGTACTTTAACATTTCGTTTAGCTGGATGTCTCCCTCTAGCAATGTAAATAAGAATAAATTATAGTGGTTTTGCCAAAAGTGGGACTTAAGATTCTGCTCATCACTAAATATATCAGCTTCCAGGCAAATTCAGTCACCATTTCTACTAAATGACAGGCACTAAAGGTTGAGTTTGTAGCACCAAGATACTTTAGATAGACTGGATCTGCGTATTTTATCTTTACCAGTAACTCACCAAAAGCAGTTTATCTTAAAAATATCTGTGACATTCTCCAACTGCTCCATATCGCCAACATGCTATATCCTTGGTGAGCTATAGCTATCACCATAGCAAAATACTAGTAAATAAGAAAGAAAAGCGCCTTATCCTATGTTTTTATAAGATCTATTTCAGTCTTGCAGCAAATTGTAGTCTATTATGCTACATGAAACACACAGAGGGATTTTCATAAATACTTCTAATAGTAGAAAAAAACTTTTCAATTTCAATTATTTCCATAGCCTTCTAGTTAAAAACATAAAAAGAAAACTTCCAGGGCAGCTTCTTCCTTGCATCCTTCCTCCATGCATTCCCAGAGGCTTTGATACAAAGACTATTCAGGGAAATAATACAAATACTTCTCAGGCAGATCATCGCATCCATTCTTAGCTAAGTATAGGATACTGAGGCTTCTCTTCCTCTCAAAAAGAGATACGGAATGAAAAGTCTTTTACCAGTCCATGAAACATTTTGTGACCAAACGGTCACAAAGTTGCATTCCCTAGAATAATGCAAAAATTGCATTTGGCCTGGATATAAAAATATTCTTATCGAAAAGCTGCTGGTGCCAATGGAAAAAAGTGATTCTGATTTTCACATACTCAGTGGTTGTGGACATTCATTTGTACGTAGCTGTAAGGTATCACTGCCAATACTGAACAAGGATAATGGGGTTAGAAAACAAAGCTATGTTCGACTACAGGAACAGTTTCTGGAATATTTTACCAAGTCTTTCACAGTGATCAGAACAGATAGGCAAATGCATTTAGCTGCAGGAGAAGACTTGACATCATTTATTTCACCAGGAAAGAAGTGCTGTGTTCTGGAGATAGAGCAGACAAACTGACTGTCATCTAGCAGAAGTGACTTGGAGAACATTTGGAGAATTAACACTGAAGTCATGTTCGGGTCTGATAGTCCTACGATGAACAGCAGTCAGAGATCATAAGAGTCATAGGGATATTTGCTTTGCTCTGTCTTTATAGAACATAAACCTTTAGGTTGCCACAATCCTAGAAGTTGACAGTGTGATTATCAACAGCTTTTCTCAGTTTTAAGAGACAGATATTGGCAGAATACAAATTAGCAGTAGGAACAGTAACTCAACTATATTCAGTATTCATTAGGAGTTAGTTATCCCATACTGTGTCTTCTGTTACTTTTTTCTGAAAGAAGTGGGAAAGAAAACCCCACAATGTGTGATGCATTTGATGAGGTTGGGAAAGCAGAAATATTAAAACAAGCCACTTACTTATTACGCTTGGCAATAGAAAAATAGAGTATTTCCATAGAACTTATTCAGCAGTTGAGAAGTGGTATCTATTTCAATTGTTTTGATTATTTTTTTTCCAAATATTATCAAATACTCTACCAGAAATAATGCAAATATTGTATTAGACACATACAGTAACACTGCCTTATGAGCTCCTAATCTTTCTCAGTTAGAAATATATTTACACAGGATCTCATTGTTGACTTGGTTCTGATCCCATGGAAGGCAGTACAAATCTCACCATTGTTAAACCAACAGTAATAATTTGAAAGCCCACCTTTAATTAATATATTATTATTACGCAGCAAGTAGCTACATTATGTAGCATGTAGCAAGACATGAATATTGACTCTGATGAGATAAGTCTTCTTTATAATAGCTCAATACTTTACTGGGATTAGGCTTCCCTTCCTTACTTCCTTTTCCTTTTCCCTTTTTCCCACTTTCCCCCTTTCCCTTCTTTTTCCTCTTTCCCCTTCTGTCTCTCTTTTTCTCAGCATGCTTAACTATTCCACTGTCTAGGCAGAACACTCACCAATTGTATGATCTGAATTATCAAACATACTGAAAGCCATGTAGTTTTTCTCTTAGGAATGAACGTCTTCCTGAGGCATGAAAATGGTGAAACATTTTACAAGATCATGTTTTCACAGAATCATCACTCTCTACAGCAAGTATTAATGATATATGATCACTTTATCTATTACCTTCGTAATAATGTTTTATTGAAACCAAGTCATATAAATTGTGGGACCTAGTCTGTTCAATTTTAAAATGTTAACTTTTGTAAATTTTATAAAAGTATAAACCATCTCATTGTTCTTCTGATCAAAGAAAACATGAGCAGTCTTTGAGGCAAGAAGAAATGAATCCCACAGTGCCTAATTCAGGAGGCATCAAATATTCTACCTTTGTGGACAGAGCAGAATGAAAAGTAATAGTAATCTAATAACAGCAAAATCAGAAGATGGTGGGCATATAACTTTTAGACACTAAGCTAGGCAACTGGTACTGAATATCAAACAAATTATTTTTGCATTACAATAGAAATGGATTATATTTATATGAAAATCCCTTTTGTATAACTACTAAGTAAAAACAGTTAGGAATCAAAATAACTGGGTCAGAATGACAGATTAACTACTTGAGGATAACTTGTTTTCATATGAAATAATTGTCAAAAGGCAAATGTGATTATTAAATTAGTGGGCAAGTATTAAACCAATTAATGTATTATTAGACATTAGTGATTGACAAACTAAAGGGTGAGAAAAGGAAACTCTTTGCAGGAAAAGTTTGCAGTGGAAGGCAATTGGCACACAGATAACATTAATTGTGTGTCTCATATGAATTGAAATTTACAACTCTGCTTTGTTCAGCAGATGTTTTAATTACAAGCTTGGAGCACACAGATGTTTTTGTGCAGTCAGGGAGAAAAATCCTCCACAACGTCACAATGTTGCAGGAGTAAGGCTGGAACTGATCTGGAGACTGACACAGTTCATCCTCCTCCACTGAAGCATGGTTAGATAGACTTGAACTATCTCTGACAGATGTTTGTTTTTAAAAGTTCCTATTAAAGGAGAGATTTCATAATTTCCCTAGGGAAGATATTTCCTCTACCTTAATTATTGTTTTGTGCAAAAAAGCTTTTCCTGGTACATAATGTAAATCATCTTCCCTGCAAATCAAACCTCTTATCTTATACTAAGCCTTGTGGAGTCAGAAGTAAACATTTCATAGAATCATTTTGGTTGGAAAAGACCCTTGGGATCATCGAGTCCAACCATCTACCCTACTTTACAAAGTTCTCCCCTACATCTTATTCCCCAATACCACATCTCAATGACCCTTAAACATGTCCAGGATGGTAGCCTATTCCAATGCCCGACCACTCTTTCTGGGAAAAATTCTTTCCTAATGTTCAGTCTAAACCTACCCTGTTGCAGCTTGAAGCCATTCCCTCTCCTTCTGTCATTAATTATCTGTGAGAAGAGACCAGCACCAACCTCTCTACAGTGTCCTTTCAAGTAGTTGTAGAGAGTGATGAGGTCTCCCCTCA
>JAOTQQ010000032.1:11690351-11700505 GCA_026546715.1 Gallinago undulata
CAGTGCATGGGCTTATTGTGGCCCAAGTGCAGGACCTGGGACCTGGCCTCGTTGAAGCTCATACCATTAATGTTGGCGCAATGATCCAATCTATCCAAGTGTCTCTGTAGCGCCTCCCTATCCTCATGCAGATCAACACTCCTGCTTTACTTGGTGTCATCTGGGAACTTACTGATGATACGCTCTATGTACACTCATATTTGCATATGAGAAGACTTGTCTGCCCCTTCTTTCTCTTTTAAAGTATCCTAAATTCCACAAACAGCTCAAGTTTTCTGAACTTGCAGTCAGTTTTGATGTGTGCTAGATAGTCACCTGCAACGCTGGTAAAGAAGGAAAATATATATCCTGGTAACAATGCCCAGGACACAATCTATTGTGGAAAGAGAGATAATCACTCTAGAAGAAAAGTAAGAACATCTAAGCATAGGTAGTACATTTATCTTATTTGTCCATCTCTTCCTTAAAACCAAGGTGCCCGAATGCGAACAATATTTCTTCCAGATTGTTACAAGCATGAAAAGGATTGCAGAATTACTGCCAGTATATTAATCTAACACTTCCATTAAATATAAATAAAATGAAATATGCATCTCAAAATAAATTAAAATTAACTTTTTGATGCATGAGAACCATACTGGCAAAAACTTGAACAGAATCATGTTCAGAAAAGATACCTATAGTAATTCAATTGAAAATCTTTTCCACTTTGACTGCCTGGAATTAGTAACCAGCCCTGGAGGTACTTTTTTCCAAATCTACACTTTCATCTTAAATTGAAATCCGCTAGTTATACCACACTTTCCTAGTTAGCTACCAAAACATGATATGAAACTATGCAGAAAGTCCTACTAAAGTCAGAATATATCATATCTTCTATTTCTACCTTACCTACTTTGCCAGTTTTCTAGTTGAATAAGATAATTAGATTCGTTCCCTAAGATTAATTCTTGGGAGATACATGCTGGCTGCCCTTATCACCTTTTTGTCCCCTCTATGCTTATAAATTTATTCATAATTTGTCAAGGTATGTCTGTGTATCCCAGACAGGCTGATTGGTCTTTATTTCCCAAAAAGCACCTTGTTCTTCTTTAAATTCCCTGTGTTTGCCCTTTGCTACTCCCCTGGGACTTCTCCCACACTCCCTTAGTTCAAGGGGATAATTGCTAATGTTCAGAGACTTCTTAGGCTACTTCCTTAAATACTCTGTGGTGAAGTAAGGAACTGACTTTCATTCATCCAGCTCACATAAACATTCCTTTCCTTGCCTTTTAGTACTCCAGCTTGTCTTCCATTTCTCTTGTTAACTATACAGGTTGCTATTGGGCAGTAGAACTGTATTTTCTTTTGCCTTTCTCTTATTACTCATGTATCTATGTAAGCTCTCCTGATCATTTTTATGTCTTCAGCTAGTTTTCCTTGGAATTGTATCTTAGGGTTCCCGATTACCCTCACATAGTTATGCTAGCCTTAATTTTTATAGTCAATCATATTTTCTTTGTGTCTACTACATGACTCCTTTGTTTTTGTTTTCAGATTCTGTCACCTTAATGTTTCCTTTTTTTTCTGCTATACGTTATCCTGTAACCACCATTTCTTCTGCACTTTCCATGCCAAGTACTCTCAGAGGCCATAGTTTTAACAAGTGAATACTGTATTAATGGTTACTCAGAAGAGAACACTTTTGTGCAGTGGCTGTAAGTGAAAGGGTGCTATGCCAGTTTAAATTCTCAAAACAATTGAACAATTTTTAATGAATGGTCCCCATGCTGCAGTTCTTGCTTCTTTTCCATTTCTTAGAACTGAGAACTGCATCATGCAACAATTATTTCTTTTCAATTGCCTTTCAAGCTTCACATGCACAATCTGCTCTCTCTTACCTTTGCAGTGAATATTACATCGAAGTTGCCTCCTCTGAGATGAGAAACTGGGCTCCATGATTTCAAGAACTTGCTCATGTCTACTCTGTTACTAGTAAATATCAAAGCAATTAAAGTACCTCCTTCATTAGATGAGCATTCCTCCTTCATTAGATGTGCTTCCCACAGTCTCTCCAAACCCTCATTCACCACTCTAATTCAGTGATTTGTAGTCAGTGCAGGATTCATGGTCTTTTCCTTCTGTTGTCTTAACCCTGACTCTCAATTCTTCCTCAAGTTTAGGTAAACGAACTGCCTCACCTCTCTGAGAATTTGATTTAGTTTTCTAGCCAGCATTTAAGAATGGGTTTACAGACTGTTACACAGTATATTCATAGAGATTATAACTCGGAAGAGTGTGTCAAACTCATTCCCCAGTCACTCCTGCTCAGTGACCTGCTAAAAAAGGATTAAACTATTCCAGCCTCAGAGAATCTTATTGTTAGGCTGATATTAACAGCAATAAAACACAAAGTAGACTACAAGACCTAGGAATGGGTCTTGTCAGATGTCAAGGAACTCCAAACCAAAAGGAACGCAATCAAATTTCTCAAAATCTTACCAACATAATCCATTTTCCAGTAAATAGTTCAGCTTTCCCCTTAGTTTAGTTACTGCCTAGAATATTTAGTTATTCCATTGGAATATTCCATTTTCTGATACAAAATAATTTCTCTGTATGAGCTGCCAATCTGCTTCATTCCTGTTCCCTCCCCTACTGCTTACACACCCCTCTCCCTACCCTTCGATCCTTCCACACAGCGAGCTCTCTAAATAGGTCACACAGTGAATTAATTTTCATTTGTCGTACAAAAAGTGTCATCTATTCAGATCTTATCTACTAACTGCATCACCACATTTCACTTCAGATGACTTTAAACAGGGACCACCAGAAGCATTTTATTTTTTCAGACTGAGTTCAGAATCTTGATTATAGCTTAGAAAGAAGTAAAAAGAAGTAATTCTTACATTATTATTATTAGGAGTACATTTAGCTAGAAGACAGATTTAATCCCATGAAGTGTTAAGAGGCTCAATAAAAGGTCTGTCAAGTATTTTCACATGCTTTGATAAATGTTATTATGTGCATGCCAAATGAATACTATTAATATGAATGATTAAAAAATTAAGAACTTATTTGTTCATCCTTTATCATCAAGAAATGAATTTACATTTTCATTTTGCATTTTGGAAAGCAGCTTGTAAAATCTCTAAAGCAAAATAAAATAAAATAAAACAACTCTGACCTTTAGTAGAGAAACCCTTAATAGCCTTTTGATTCTTTTTGGGTTTCCAAAATAGCATTTGATTATTGAAATTTCAATTATAAAAATCTACAAAAACTGGGGCTGAATCCTATGAAAAACAATGAGACAGCACCATCAAGTTCTTCCTGTATTTTTATCAGAACATGAACAATCTTGATTCTTGCATCTTCTAAACCAATAAAAACCTTGAAAGAACACCAAAACTGAATCTGTAGTAGACTTCAACATAAATTGCAGATAAGGTGGATCATTTCAGAAGATCTAAGCAACAAGTAGTAAATTTCCTAACTGGGATATAAAATTATAAATTAGAGAGCTGCAGACTCCAACAGGCTTTAAAGTGTCACCTCCCTAGTGGAAAGCAAACAATTTTCGGATCATGGAAGGCATTTTGAAACTAAGAGCTATGTGGCTTTTCAAGCATTTTTTTCTTTCTTCCTCTTTTGTTTACATGTTTGATTGGTTGGTTTGTTTTGTTATTGTTATACAATCTCCTGGATACTGCACTCTCTATACTGAGAAGAAAGAAATGAACTTTCATGTTATGCGGTCCCTACAACTAATATTAAAGAATATGTTATTTAAAAGTGAAGAAGGATTGATAAAAGAATTAGCTTAGAAAGGGTTCTAGGAGAAGCTTCCTGGAAGTATTCAAGCTTTCAGCAAATTATATTGAAGTAAATGCAATCAGATCAGAGTATCTTAAGAAATAGAAGATAAAGGGTGACTAAAGGGACAATAATAACAGCATTCCTGTGTGATGACTTCCATCATTTTTCTTGTCTAAAATATATTAAATTCAGCAAGCTCTAAAAGCTGATAAAATACCGGTAGTTTACTAGTCACTTCATGTCTCAATCAACCACTTTTCCAACTAGTAGCAATTTTAGCTCAAGTGTTTTTAATCATCAACGGACAGGGACCTTATTAAAGTGTTGATATTCAATGCTTTAAAATAGCACCACAGTATTGCCAGTTCCTCTTATGAATACACACTTATGCCAATCAGACACTGAAGTTATTTATCTAAAATTCTGGTAAACATACGGTATTAATATCTATTACACAAAACAGATATCTCTCTATAAAATCCGGTACTCTATGGCCACCCAGTTTATTATCAGGACACACTCCTATGACTAAGAGTGGGGCTGCACTATCTTGTTTTAGAAGAGAAAAATACATTGCCTTTGAATGAGCCTTTGAATGTTCATTAAATTAAAAAAGCACCTGAACTTCTACATGTTATGAATTGTCACTCAATCATGGCCTTGAATAGAAAACACTGTCAACTGCACAGGACAAGTTTTCATGTTTTTCCTTTTCTCCTGGTGTCTCAGTTTTCCAGAGCAAGCTAATGACTGACATGGAGAAGTACTTCCAGTCTGTACAGCTTGAGTGCTAAATTTAGCAGCAAAACATACCAAAAAGTAGGAAATCGTATCAAGCAGAGAAAGGCTTTTGCGTTTTCTCTTCCCCTTATTCTTGTTGTGATCAAAGTATCAAAGTATTACCTCTGATTTCATAATACTCGTACTTTAAAATGATTATGTAAATGAGAACACCACTTATCAGTGCAAACTACATCTTAAAGTTTTTATAGTTTCTGGACGAAACTCTCATCTAAATACTTGCTTTTATCCAACTGTCCAGATATTACAGATGTTGAAGATAAGTTGATACACACTTTATGTCCACAGATAAAGAAAAATAAGTTGTTTGTTTGAAATTTTAAACGTGTTCCTTGGCAGACAAAGATCTCTATTTGACAGCCAAAATGACTGAGAACAGTAGTGATAGCTCAGTTATTACTAGGGGATTTCTAATTTGTTCTTTTCATAAAAGTTTAATGCTTGACTTGAATTCTATGGTTTCTAAATTCACAAGGAGACAGCCAGAATTTCAAAACCAATGTACATTTACATTTCTGAGAAGAAAATAGAAATGAATTTGTTTATCTTTCCTTCTTGAGTATAAATGGCCTTTCTATAGACCTTCAAAGTTAAGTGAATATTGTTTTAAATATTTTAAGAAGTCCATTTTATACTGCTGACATAACTTGGCATTTTGCCAAGTAAAACTCTGTTCTAATGATGAATTGCTTTATCTTCCTTTAAAGAAAATTAGCGTAGCTGCAAAAATGTAGTTAAATCTTTCTGATATTTAAACTATCAAATCCATATGAGAAACAGGTATTAAACAGAAGGATAGGACAGAGCTTTATAATGGTCTTCCTTTCTTTTAGAAACTTTACCTGATCTTGAAAGTTCTCTAAAACCTTATGATAAAGACTTTATCAGTATAATCCAAATGACCGAGATTCTGAATTCACACTCATGCATAACGGGCATTTGTTTTCAGGAAACTGCTTTATCACAAGCTTAGCACTATAATATACAAAAATATTTACTCTTCATGTATGGATGCAAATATTAGAAACAAAAAGATTTTGAGGTTGAGTGCTAAAGAATAAACCATAAACATATTTAAATTTTCAACGGGAAAGACTTCCTCAGTACACTTTCCTCTTACTTGAAAAGTAACTATATTTTTTTTTCTGCTATTTAAAGAAAAATCAGAAAAGACATGCCCAGTTGCAAAATGAAAGTTGCTTGTTACATGCGATTATTAAAGAAAACAACAAGGTGTCTGTGATCATTTACCTTAACTTTTCACTGAAGAACAATTTTGTGACTCTTTTCTAGTAATTCTCCATTCTGATTTGCTGTATCAGAGATTAACGGTGGAAACTAATTTTTTTTAAGAATTTTGCAGTATAATAGATTTGATTCAGAAAATGCCAAGCATTTCTGAAGCACTTCTTTGGAAGAAGTTGATTTCAAAAGTTGGTTTTCAAAAAAAATCTCAGTTAAAATCCTTGTTAAATTCCTAGAGTGAACAAAACAAATCTCAGAAAAGCCAAGTACACATTATGGTACTCTCTCTACTATGATAATGTCTTTTTACATTGACAGTAGCAGACACCTGTACCTGTGCCACCAGCAGTCCTGCAAAGTGCCCAGTGATATTGAGGTTACGGCACCCAGTCCTCCAGCATCTGCTATCTTCAGGTTGTATCGGCAAGAGCTCTTCTATAATCACCACGGCCTCCTCAGTGTTATCATCACCCAATTTCTCAGTCATTTCTTTGTTATTCAAAGCCTCTGCAACAACAAGTACAGAAAAGTAATGAGGAGTTAATATATGGCATAACTCTTCTGTTCCAGATTTGCACCTGAATCCCTTGCACAAAATATATACAAAATCAAATCAAAGAGGATATTGACACGGGAAAGAATGTAACTCTCTTCTGACAATACTGAAAGCACATTGATCAATTAAACCCAAAGTATATGGTATTTTCTTTATTGCTTATTCACAGAGCCAAAGTGTATTTATACTCCCAATGAGTGGAAAGTTGAAAAATCAAGAGACCTTTTTCTTTTTTGGGGTCTGGTATCTACCTCCAACAGGCTGAGCTCAAGTGTGACCATCACCAGTGCAACATTCACCTTAGTGTTTTCCCTTTTCCCTGAAAGCTCTTTATTTGTCTCTTAGTTTATTTCATTCCTCTTTTTTTTTTTTTTGTAGCTTTTTTTATCATCACCTGGCCTTGTCATTAAGGACTGTTTTTTTCAGTTTTTCATGCAGCTGTGGGTCCACGGATATAGAATCGGTGATAGAAGAAATGACTTAAAAAAACCCACCCTGACACTCGTACAAATATATCATGTGCTAGTGTACTTGATGTCTTTCTTCCCTCAGTATTAAGTTTTAAACTATGAGTCTGCAAGAGAAAAAGAATCTATTTTCTATACAATTAGGATTTTTTTTCTCCCTATGTTCCCACACTCTCCTTTCATCTTTAGGGAATAAGCATTGTTCATGCATTGTAAAAATAATAATATTAACTCAAGGCTACATCTCCTAAAATTTCTTACAGTTAAAATGTGGCTGACTAATCCTCAGCTGGAATCAAAGTATGGATTCTCCAAAAAAATTCATTAAAAATCTGTCCCCCAGAGAGATAAAATAAAGCTGATATTAATTCCTGTTCAATTCAGAAAGAATTACCTTGATATCCTACTTAATATATTTTTGCAAAGAAATTGTCATTTAGAGGTAGTTGTTCCAAAGAGTTGGCATTCTACCACTGCCTCACTCGCCTTCCAGTTACACCAAGATTACCCTTGTAGAAATTAACACATTTACATCAAAATAGAATTCCATTTGTTGCGAGGATAAACTAGCGCTAGATCTTTCTGTATATGTTAAGCTTGTGCTGTGGGTTTGTGCCAGCACTAGTTTGCACCACAATATTTGTACCAAAGGTTTGTACCATAACATTTCCTGAAGTACAATGCACTTTATGTCAGGTTTGGTGGATGGGTAGCAAACGTGAGGAAGTGAAATGTACTTCTGGCATGTACTGGGGTACCTCGCTGCACCCAGAAACTTCAATGCACAGTATAAGTACAGCATCTTTAGTCCTTGTGTTATTTACTTACGTATACCTAACCTTCCAATCATCTTTGAACAGATGCTGCACCTTCTCTAACTTTTCTCACGTTCCTAAGGAAAGAGGTGCATACAGGAATAAGGAGTCAAAGAGCAGTAGTCTGGAAAGTCTTATTTCAAGATTTACTACATTAATACAAAGTGCATCAGGCTAGAGAAGTTGTCATCACACTGCGCAGAACTCACAATTTGTTACATGACAGCTCTCATCATGCCATCTTGAATCAGTTCACAGATTTCATGCTTTCAACCAGATAAATGTTACATAAATCTGTATTTATAATAATGTACTCATATCACCTTCACCCTGAGAGCTTGCACAAGTTATCACCCACCGGTTTCATATTATCACAAGTATCACAAAACTGCTTAACTGAATCCAGTGTGTTGAATCCATGGTCTTAAACAATGGTAAGAGACAGAAGTCAAACAACAAATATCAAAAGGCTGACTAGTACCAGACTGAGAATTATTTTTAATATGTAACTTTAGGAAATGCAAATAATTCAGCTATGCCTGCTTTGTTTTATTTATACAGTTTTGTTTTTCATAGCCTTAATATTTATGTTAAAGAGCTGGAAATGGAAGGAGGGAAAGGAGAAAACATAAAATTAATTAATGTGTAATGCATCCACTGTCAGCTTCCTTCCTATTTGGAAAGCAAATAAATAGATGATACGTTAAATTCTGCTACTCCTGCCTTGTATTCTAAAGTCTGGACATTTTTCTAGGAGTTGATCATATTATGTTAAAATTTTCTTTCCCAAGGTCTCTCTACTGTCTATTTTCATCATTTGTTCCTGTCCCCAGGTCCCAAGGTTCAGCATTAGTTCAAAAATCCCACTTAAATCTGTTTTCTCACAGTACTGTAAATGTTATCCAGCTCTAATAAGTCCCTGGAGTGCTACAATTTTTTTCTACTTATGTTTGTAGCATACTATATGGATGAATTTGGATAATATCAACCTTTTGATTAATACATTGTGCTTATAAGTTGTTCTAATTGTTCTTAATTTTATCTTCATAATTGATCTTAATTGACCTCCACATCATTGTATGAACTGTAGATTGGTATAGAACCATGATATTATATTTCATATAAAGATTTGTATGTTTTAAGCCTAGTAGAGACTATTAAAAACAATTCTGAGTTTATGCACAGTGCATGTCAAGTAAACACCGCACCAAATTTTTGATTGAACTTAGAACACAACCTCTAGAAAGATACACTTTCTAGATTTAAGATTTGGCTGAGTGGGGGATTTGAGATTTATTACCATCACTGGAAAAACCCTTTAATAATTACTTATAGTTTAACCAGAGAACCACTGGTTGTCACTCACTTGATCTTGCTATTGCTTTTTCTTCAGAGTAAAGAGTGATTTATCATCAAGTCTTTTTTTCTCATACTTTTATTAGTATACCATAAATAAATTATCTCCCAAACTATTCTTGGGGAGATGAAGTAGAGTAAAAGAATTAAACTCTTGAATCTGTACATTAGAATTTCTGATTCTCAAATCATTCTGATTTTTTTCCCCTTGTAAATAATTTCTGATTTGTGAACTTCATTTCTATATTGTAGGTACTATACTCCAGCAAATGTCTTATGGACTTGTTTATCCTCATCAGCAGAATACATTATCCACTTCATTTGACTTAATATTTCCTTCTCTACAGTTTCAGGTTGCCCTTTGCCTTCTCAAAACAGTGTTTCAACAGCGGTATGTATAACCAGGGCATCTTAGACATTTTCCAAATCAGTATGCAAGCTAACAGACAGTCTTCCCTCCTATAAAGAGTGATTTCCAGTACATCTTGGTCTCTTTACACAACTGTGACTTCAGCAGGAAGAAAGTGTGAAATGTGCATGGTAAATTCAGAGCTGACCTTCAAACATGACTCAATAGTTATACTTCCTAGGCAAGCTTTCAAAATCTTTCCAGATGTACAGCTATCTAAAAATATATATTTACCAAAAATTTGTAGTATTCTTAAAGTTCAAGCCTTTTCATGATATCTGTATGTAAGAAAATGGGGAATAAGAAATGGCAGGCAAATGCTCATGTACAAGTGTCATGAAGAGTAAAAAAAAAAAAATAATATGTGGATGTGCAACTTGATTTTTTTGTTTTCCTAGTAATAAAAAGGAATATCTCTGGAATATATCCTGCTTCAGACATATTGCTAGACTTTTCTTTTGACAGCTGTTCTGGGCAATTTACCATTCTTTTCCATACACTTTGCTCTTCCAGTGAGTTTCAGAGCAGACCAACTGTCAGAGAAAGAGGCTCACAAACACCATGGGACTACAAGATGGTTTTTTGTGTGTGCTAGATTTAGACAACAGGTCTGCTTATTCAAAGTTATCTTAATATCACAGAATCACAGAATCTTAGTGGTTGGAAGGGACCTTTGAGATCATCGAGTCCAACCACATTAAAAAAAA
>JAOTQQ010000032.1:11708868-11730533 GCA_026546715.1 Gallinago undulata
TGTTGGCCCAATGATCCAATCTATCTAAGTCTCTCTGTAGAGCTTCCCTATCCTCATGTGAATCAACACTCCTGCTTTACTTGGTGTCATCTGGGAACTTGCTGATGATACACCCTATGTCCTTATCTAGATCATCAATAAAGATGTTAAGGCACACCACTTGTGACCGGCCGCCAGCTGGATTTAAATCCACTGAGCACCGCTCTTTGGGACCTTCCAGCCAGCCAGTGCTTGATCCAGCGGATCGTATGCTCATCCAGGCCATGTGCAGCCAGTTTTTCTTCAAGAATTCTATGGGGGACAGTATCGAATGCTTTTCGAAAGTCCATGTATACAATATCCACAGTCTTTCCCTCATCCAGTAATCGGGTCATCTTGTCATAGAAGATCAGGTTCGTCAGGCATGACCTGCCTTTCATAAACCCATGCTGACTAGGCCTGATTCCCCGGTTGTCCATTATATGGTTTGTGATGGCTCTCAAGATCACCTCTTTCATGACCTTCCCTAATATCGAGGTCAGACTGACAGGTCTATAATTTCCTGGATCCTCCTTTTTGCTTTTGTTGTAGATGGGTGTTACATTTGCCACCCTCCAGTCCATTAGGACATCCACGTCTGCCAACTCTTTCAGCACTCTTGGGTGTAGCCCATCGGGTCCCATAGACTTGTGTGCATCCAAGCGGCAGAGCAGCTCACCGATCTCTTCCTGTTTAATTGTGATGCCCTCATTCTGCTTCCCCTCCTTGTCTCCTAGCTCATGAAGCTGGGTGTCCAGGGAACAGCTAGTTCCACTGCTAAAGACCGACTAGGCATTAAGCACCTCCGCCTTGTCCTCATCCTTTGTGACTATGTTTCCCTCTGCATCCAATAAAGGAGGGAGATTTTCCCTAATCCTCCTTTTGTTGTTAATGAATTTATAGAAACATTTTTTATTATCCTTAATGGCTGTAGCTAGGTTGAGCTCTCACTGCATTTTAGCTCTCCTAATTTTCTCCCTGCATGGCTTCACTACCTCTTTATAATCTTCATGAGAGGCCTGCCCCCTCTTCCAAAGGTTGAAGACTCTCCTTTTGTTTCTGAGATCCAGCAAAAGGTCCCTATTTAGCTAGGCTGGTCTCCTTCCTCGCCTATTTGTTTTTTTGGCACACGGGGACAGCCTGCTCCTGTGCCTTTAAGACTTCTTTCTTGAAGTATGTCCATCCTTCCTGGACTCCAGTATCGTTGAGAGCATCCTCCCAAGGGATTTTGTCCAGCAGTCAAAAGCGTAAGACTCACTCAGAGACCACTGACTCTTATTCTCACAGACCTGCCCACGTGAATTTTCAATATTTCCCTTGAAAAATTTTATAACCTATTGTATATTCAGATGATAAATCCCTTAGAAGCAGTATAAATCCCTATCACCGCTAACTCCTTATTTCAAATTGAAAATATAAGTTGTATAATGTAGGATTCAGTTCAAACTACTCAGAGAACATTTCAATTCTTAATTGCGCAAGGGACATGCTTTTTTCCCTGTGATAGCTCTTCTGGATGCAAAGTTACAGCACTGGCAATGTTGCAATTTACAAAGGTGCTAATGAGCTTCTTTAAATAACACAGATTATTGAAGTAACATTCTTCTGTTGTGATTTTCAGTGGCAGAGGAGTTTCACACAATGTGAGAGAGCATCATAATTTGCTTTTCTATTTTCTTTCTCTACTCCAGATAGAAAAAAAACCAAGAAAAGTGTCAAATAAAATGACACTAATTTATTTCTATCAAATGTTCCCTTATTAAAGCTCATTTTCTTATGCAAAACAAGCAAATGGAAAGAGGAGGGGGAATTTCTTCTCTGAGTAAATACAAGCTCCTCTTACTACTTTTCAGAATGTTACACATTCTCAAAATGACAGCAATACTCACTTGTACCGTTTTAGTCAAGTATTTATCCAAATATATTTATAGGTTTAAACACTGAAAAACATTCAGATGGGGCATGTTTTGTATTTTGTTTCTCACACTACAGTTTTTTCAGGCAATGTGAAGGAATATTGGTTTTTTGGTTTTTTGGTTTTTTGTTTTTTTTTTTTTTGCATCAGAGGTTTTAATTCATGGAAAAAAACTCAGATGCTTGACAGCAACCTTTCAAATGAATAAGGGACTCACCAAACAGCAGAAATTGGAATTTTTTAAAGAGGAAAACAATTCTTTTAAACAAATGTAATAGTTCCAGCAACCACAGTAGGATTCAGATCACTCAATCTCCGTGACTATGAAAAGTTACTGCAATTTCCAAAAACAGACCAAGCACAATTTAAAGAAATATTCCCTCCAGTAATTTAGAGATTACACTATAACAAATGTAACCACCAGCATAAATAGGCACACCACATTTAAGTTACAGGCACACTGAATCTGTTATAGCAAAGATTAATTTCATCTGCTGCTTAAAATGTCAGATCTCTTTTAAGTGCATGTCATTTCTAAGGACAACGGGTACTGTTATATTATGAATTTTCTCCACCAAAATCAATGACATTGCTTGTTTTTTTTGGTTTTTTTTTTTTTTTTTTTTTTACTCTTAAGGGAGTTAGATTGGGAGAAAATTAGACACAGCTGCACAGTCTATCTATGTATCTCCAAGGTGATACTGGGCTATTTCACAGAATCCCTATTCCTGTACCGTTTGTGTGATAGAAACTGTGTGGTTTCATTTTCTTTGGCTTCTCTTCCTACTTCTCCTACTACATATGATTATCTTGCTACTGGGACATTAGTCCTCTGACCCTTCCCTCCCCAAACTTCAGGAGCGACTATAGGCAGCATTTGGTCATGAAGGTGCCAATCAGGGGTTTATAGTTAGTGTTTGGCCCAGGCACTATGCCAAAAGAGTTGTGGTAGGATAATAAAATTTATCCTAAACTGTATTACAACATGCAATTTATATTTTATGACTTAATGGCATTCACATCTTAAAGACATATAAATCACTTGTGGTTTGTTTTTTTTTAAATACAAAATATAAAGAGTCCCCATCATGTAAAATAATTACTAAGTATTTCTCAAAAGTCAAGCTTGATAAATACTAAGGCATACCCTAAATATTCCATATCCTCTGGAGACAGGTTCATGTATTTCTCTTTTCCTAGAACAGCTGTCTCTCGGTTTAAGTTAGGCATTCAAATGGGGTGTTGGATGTCCTAAGATTAATTTCTGCAAAAATCTACAGGTAACAAGGGTAAGATGTCTGACAACAGACTGGGGTTCTGAGAAAACACGTATGACAATAGTAAAGTGGAACCTATTGGATAATTGCATTACTGTTTGAAATTCTCCAAATGTCAACTGTGGAAGTGTAATATTTCACAGGTTTTTTACAGTTTTACTCGCTTTTCATTGAAATCCGGTAAATCCACAGAAAACAGACGGAGAAACAATCAGGAACCTGACAAAAATGCAAATATAAAATTTCACAAAACTCAAAATGTTTTGCAGATTTACCACAGGAATACTTTGATATTGTTTCAATTGTTAGAAGAACATCTACTTTAGGATTTGAAATTAAACAGCTTATTTTCATACTGTGGTTTCTATGATTGCTAGTTATTCTTTAAACAGCTTTGGAAAGCCAAGCTGCAGGACTTGATTTAACATCACAGGGAACTACCTACCTATATGGCTTTCTTGAGATTTGTCTTTCAGGCAATCCTTGTTATTGCTCATTAGACAAAAATTTCTAAAACTGGTTGAGATACTCTGAGAATCCAACAAGGAAAACTGGTATTCCCATTCTCATTAATATTTTTTCTTATTTGTCAGCACAGAAAGAGATCTAACCACACATGAAAATGTAAGTATAATTGAGACTTAACAAGAAAGTTTTCTAGAACCCTCAGTCAAAATCATTTTGACACTCATTTCCACTGGGTACACAATTTCCTAGGAGTGCAGAAATATGACAGCCTTAGAGAGATAAGAACAGCTTCAAAAACACCAATAGCAATTGAAAACAATGCTATTGTGAGAATGGTACGTTGCAGAAGTGAGATTGTAGAAGAACACAAAGCTTGCTCCATCCCTGTTAATTTATACTAAATAGAGAATAATTTCCTTCAGTAAGAGTGATTTTTTTCAAACAAAAGCTGTTTTTCCCAGGAAAAAATTATTAGGTCTTGGATCTCTACATTCTTATTTTTATTTTTCAAACCACCTCCTGTATAAGAACAATGTATTTCACAGTATTTTTTTTTGCTGTTGTTGTCTTTTGTCCATGTGACAAACACTTCTTATCTACTGCATATTCTTTTTCTGAACCACATAAATGCTTTTCTGATGTTAAAGCTTTCAAGCTTCTGATCACAAAGCTCAGAAAGTTTTAGAAGATGCACCTAGCAGCAGTCCAGAGCTGAACATTCATGCTTCATAAATTACGACCCTCCCCCATTATGTTCTTCTTTAGAGAAGCTGTTCTATGTATTTTGTATATAAGAACAACATTTACATTGTTTCCTTCAGCCTCATTCAGATGCAGAAGTTATACCATATTGTTTTCTTCATTTAATTCATTTGAGATATCCTTAGGATACAAGTCCACATGACACATTTTTGGCACTGATATCCAAAGAAACAATGCTTATTTCTTGACAATATATACCATTACTGCATACATCCCATCCCATCTTTCTTTCTAATCCCCTTTTTTTTTGTAAAGTTGATTCACATTTTTTTTACTGGTTTGCCTATGGGTTTGGACACATCAATTGCTTTCTTGAATTGTATTCTTATGTCTGCCATTCTTCTTGACCTAATTTAATGCACTAAGACAGTGCATTTAAGCATTCACTGTTTAATATTCTGACCTTAATGTTATCAAAAGCATAAAAGAAAAACTCAGATAACGGATTCCTCTATCATTTCAGCATCATTTGTGCTTGTGTGTGTCAAGCTATACTTTAAAATATTTCCATTCTCTGCTCTTAAGTCAACCTATGATTTTTTCACAAAACTTGCAGTATCATTCTAGTCCATTAAGAACCCTTCTGAGTACAGCACTAAATTACTCTTCATCTTGTCCTGTTCACTTGCCCCATGTTCAGTGATGTCTTGGGTATTGTCTGAATACAAAAAAATTCCCCCCAAATCTACCAACTGTGTTTCATTCAATTTCTGAGGGAAACCTTATTCTAATCAAAATTTTCTGTGGCTGTCCTTTCCCTTCTTCTCCCAGGCTTTTTTAACTTTATGACTGCTAAGCACCTTATCATCGAGTCCAACCATCAACCTAATGCTGCCAAAATCACCACTAAACTATGTCCCTAAACCCTTTCTGTGAAGAATTTTTTTTTCTAATATCTATCCTAAACCTCCCCTGATTCGACTTGGAGCTGTTTCCTCTTGTCCTGTCACTTGTTACCGTACAGCATAGAGAGCAGAGGAACTGAAGCATGTATAAACACTGTAGCAAAGTATTTCAATGGGGTCCAAATAATTCAAAACTTTCATGCACGTGATGGCTATTCAAGATCTTATTTTTAATAGCTCGTGATGATAATAATAATCTCATTAGCCTCAGCTGAAATCAAAGAAAGTCAGAGCACCAGACGAGGGTATTTTGAAACTAATACCTTTCTCAGATCTTTCTAAATGACCGTCAATTTCTTTTCAAAATTTGCCTTGAAAAAAAAAATATCTGAGTTTTAGCCCACAGTAAGCCACAATACTTAACCTAATAAACTCCCTTATTACTGATTAGTGTTCTCCACTGTTATTGATTTGTTCTTTGTTTAAAGCAGGCTATATTTTATAGAGCCAATAAAAAAGCCAATATGGGCTTTGTTGAACAGAAATGGATTTCCTAAGTTATTCTGTCACATCAGACACCCGTATCACAAAATTGCCTTCATAAAATTATTGATCCCTGTCTTAGAAGCCTCTTGTTATTCGCCTTCTGTTTCCTGTAATTCCAGCAAAAGACAGCTTTTACTTGCTAGGAAGCTTTAGCAAGACATTAAGGACCTTCTAATTTAGCTATTTTTATTCATGAACAGATTATAATTATTAATCTTTTTATAATATTTTTATTTAGTTCTTTCCCTTTCTTAGTGATTAACCCTGTTTGTATTTATAGGCAGCAACCATTCATTCCTCCTCACCATGTCAATCATGCTAAGTTATTCAAGTATATCAAAGACATATCTAACATTTTTGCTAGCAACTTTCACTTTTCTAGGGTGTCAAGACTGTACACATTTGATCTACTACAAGATACATTTTGATAGGGTAGGAGGGAGAAAACAACCACAAGCCCATAATCTTGGTACTCAGACACCTCTCCTTATTTAGAGTTGTAAACTAATTGCTTACCCAAGTGAAATGTGACATCTCACAAGCACAGCCCAGGTGACAGTCAAGGAGGGAGATTTCGTGAGGGAAGATGGTGAGTAGACCGTATGCACTGCAGATGCCTGGACTGAGCTGACTCCTCTGCAAAGGGAGGACACTATTCCTTTGGTTGGTGCAAACAGTAGGCAGCTCCTCTGAAGGGCATTCTCCATGACGTCCCCTGTCACCAGCTGAGGGAGGCAACCACAGAGAGCAGTGATTATGAAATTCACTAAAGCAGCTCAAAAAAACCAAGATACACAGTTATTTCTTACTTGTATTCACAGCTCTTAATTCAACATCTGCTGTTGGTTACAATGGAGGTTCACAGGTGTTGAATATCTTTGAAGACCTACTTGACTTGCTTCTGAAGAAGTTTAGTTCTCTTAGTGATAAGTAGCCTCAATAAGTATACCTGTGCTGACTTCAACAGGCCTGATCTCATAAAATTATGCCAGATTTTACAGAAAATCCAATAGTAAAACATTTCATTGTTTATTTTCAGGCTACAAAGACTTAGAAGACCCACAAACACACAGGTTTTTTACTCAGAGAAGTAGAACAGTGCTATATACTTGTATTCAGAACAAAGACACTTAAATTTAATAGCTCCAGCCAGAAGTAGGTCATTATTAGTATTTTGTTTTGTCATAAGCTTTATTTTTTTCAGTGGAATTCCTTACTGCAAACATCCCCTTCATCTTCTAGGAAGCAATTTTGATCATTTCCAAAATTATGACAATAAAATATTTCTTTTTTTTTGTGATCATAAATCAACAATAAACAAGCTTTGATGCATTTCAGCTCTCCAGAGGAACAAGTGCATTACTGAGAATAAATATTGGCCTGTTGCTATAATATGAATAATTCATCATGACTAAGATCTCTTCGTCTTTATTTTCCACTATGCCTCTTCCGAAATGCAGTCTTGGGAACACAATTTATAGAAACTGTACATTTCTTACATACTTTATCATACTGTCTGCAATGTCACTCTGCTTTAAACACTGAAAATGGCATGCCATTAAATTTAATTATAAGGTATCCATTTTAATAAATATACTCAGAGCCTGTGTGTTTATCAATATGTTATCTGTCATTATCAGCTGGAGTAGTATGTTATTTATATACAGGACCATTCTGTTTTGTACCCTTTCTTTACTGGCAGTGTCCATGACAAACACAAAATCACATATAATGTAGCGAGTAAAATAATTAACATTCATTTACTCAGCATCTAATATGTAGGCTATCTAAAAGACACGTGGATGTCTGTTAATGTAATGGTACATTCTTTAATATTCCAGCAATGGAAAAAAAAAAGTGATTTTTTTTACCTTTACCATTGTTTTAAATTCTAAACATAATTTCAGAAAAGTAATTTCTTCTCTTTACTTAGTAAGCTGTTTATCATAGATTCGATTTGTTCACTCTCCAAATCAAGAATATTTGTTATTGAATGTAAGATTTGTATTGTTATTCTTCACTTCAAAGATCAAAGTCTTTTGCCTCCTACATCACAGTCTGTGTTTGATCAGAGGTCTACTATTAAAATGCATTTCTGTTTTATGGAAAATATATGCAGTCATATATAATCACAGCTTTCGTGCTATTAAAAAAAATGCTCTGAAACAAAGTTTTTGTTTTTTAAATATAACAAACTTTTCTGCAGTGGATTAGGAAGATTCAAATTTTTCATGAAGAGGGAAAGAAAATGTTGATGATTATTTAAAATAAGTCTTCAACCCAATATTGTGTCCATTTTTATGGGTGAGCTTATTAGTTGTTCAAGCTTGTTTCAGTTTTGATGACTCACTGAATAAAAAACATAATTAATGATAATTGCTCAATAGCTTTCTCCATTTTTAGGCTGTAAGTATTTCAGCCTATGCTAAAATATTGGGTAAATAGGAGAAAAATTTTCTTTAGACTTCAATACAGAACAACGAACTATATGTTTGTTCTTACAAGAAAACGTAAAATGGTTCAGCTATTGGTACATTTGGAAACTGATGCTTCTTAACAAGTGCATATAATAGAAATAAATGAGAAATATAAGTGATTGTTGGTAGAAACAGTAGGTTCGTAGTTTAGGAATGCTACCATATGTTCAAATTTCCCTTTGGTCATTAGCAGAATGTACTGATCTCAAAGCTGTCCCAAGCAAAAGAATATATAAGGAAAGAAAATGGAAGTGTAGCATTTGAAAGTCAAAGCAGTTTATTCAGTGTAGCTTGTGAACTCAAAGGAAAAAAAAAAAACATTCAGAATGGAGAAGGAGAAAGGAATGTTACTTTGTGTTGAAAGTAGCAGGAAAAATAAACAGATGTTTTAAGACGACACAGTAACTACTGATCAAAGTCTTATTGGGTGCATGGAAAGTAAGAATGGCATTTAAATTTGAATGAAAATAAAAATGAAATCTAGGAATATTAATTAAAAGGAAAATCCAAGAAGTAGGAAAAGGCAGTGCTTAAAGGTTACAACAAATCTGAAAAAAAGAGATTAGAAATAGAACTGTATTTGATGGTCTAATAACAAGGGAAAAGTCAAAAAGCAAAAATCTTCAAAATCTTTCTTTCTACAGTCATTAGGCAGCAGTTTTAAGGAAGCAAGGTGGTGATTAGTGCTTTTTTTCTCTGTTTGTTTCATAGAACAGGTGTTTAATTCTGCAAGTGTCTTTTAAAATCACAGCCCAAAGAATTTTCAGCATGTGAAAAACTACGACCAGAGTAACAGACAAAGAGCAAAGATGAAATGATTAAAAAAAAAGTTAGTAAGTGTACTTAAAGCTATTCATAGCTAAGCAGATCTTTTGTATATGGTAGTCTTTTATCTGAGGAACTCAACCCGTACCAAGTGACAGAAAATTCAGTTTGCACTGCCAAAGGATGTCTCCTTGCACTTTCAGGTGTGTCTTAAAAGAATTATCTAGTAGAAAAGCTACTAACTTATTTCTATACAGCACCTCCAATCTCACATACACTCACTGTCCATGAGTGATATTTCAATAAAAAAAAAGAACAGTGTATAGTTTTACAATATGCCCATGCATTATTTTTTCAGGGACATCACCATTGTTTGATGTTAAATCTGAATATGACATTTTATTTGTCTAAATGGAAAGACTCCTGATATTTATCATCTCTTTGCTTTTAATAACTATTTTACCATGCATCATAGGATGCTTGCAGCTGTGCATTTGGTGAAAATGAAATCTGCACTTTTACTAATATAAAAAACAGTTTTACTTCACACAGAGCAATGATATTTGCTCATCTGAGCTGATGAAAGTCTCAGCTGTACCACCAGAAAAGCCAAACAACAATCATCAATTACCAAATCCCATTAAAAGTGAAAATGAGGATTAACCTCATGTTACAGCAGCAACTCTGATGCTCATATCGTTAATCACATTTTATACACAATCGTCAAATGTACGGTCCAGTATGGATGTGAAAACCTCCTCACAAAATATTCAGTGTGCTCACTAATTCCTGTCCTTCTGTTCTGAATATAGGGACATGTTCATATTCCATATTTAATCGATTTCAATTTAGAAATCTGGAAAATCCTGGGATAAAATACTAATTTGAGTTAATGAACCAATAAAATGTTCATCTCGCTGCAATTAAAAAGTGTGGATTTTATAATCCTCTTTCAGTTGATAGGCATGTTTTTTAACTGAATATCCTCAAAGGGAATGTAACTGTAGTCTTCTTTTGTCTTTTCACCACACTAGGCTGTTTGAAAAGTCAATATCACCATGTGTGAGCTCAAATGGCCTCTTCCCAGTCTTTTGTCTAAATCATAAAGAAACTCTGATACAGAATTATAATGCTAGCAAATCTGTTAATATGGTGAAAGACCCATCATATATAGAAGCAAAGGTATCACTAAGAGCAGCAAACTCAAAAGTAGGGAAGGGAAGAGATGACTCAAAGTACTGTTTTACCTTGTTCTTGTCAATTTATCAGGAATAAATCAAAAGCAAACTTTTCTTTACTGTTATAGGAACTTAAAACTTTCTTCTTTTCCCTCTGACTTTTTTTCCATGATACATATCTCTTTGATGTCCTCAAGCTCCAAGTCAGCACACCTACTTTGGCGACGGCTTTTCTGGAGACACCCTTCAGCAACCTGCATAAAGGAAAATGGAATGCAGATGTGAGTCACTCAAAAAATTAGTACTGGATTTTTACTTCCAAGCTAAAAAGATTCTTTCATTTTGGTGGACATCTTGATGCAACCATTCCTGCCCAGCTGGATGCCATTAAGAATCACAACCAGATTGCCACAGGACATCCTGACAATGGTATTTAAAAACCCATTAAGGCAAACCTTTACTGCAACTGAGAGTTTATGGAATTAAATTAAGAAAGAAGGCGACTCACTTCCAAATTAAAATAGCAGAAAAATAGCCTATTTTAAAATTGTTTCAAACAAGTTTATATAAGGCCATTTGACCATTCTGTTCTGATTTTTTATTTTTTTTTTCACAATTCCAGTTGGTGGGAGGAGGGAGAGGGGCACAGGGAAGAAGGAAAAACAAAAGTAGTAACATAATCATATAAAATTAATGTGTTGTTTCTAAGATAGGACTAATATTAGAATTCAAAGAAAACATGCTCCAAGTGTGTTATTTAATTTTAAAAAGAACTACATTCTAAAAAAAAAAAGTGTATTTCAAATTTAAAATTAACATTTAAATTACAAAAATACCTAGAAAGTTATCATTAATTGCCAAGAATTTACTTCATCGAAAGAGAATTTTTCAATTATTCTTTTCTTTAGACTATTGCAGAAACCATGATCATAAACTGTTTTCAGGAGAAAACTCCTGTTTTCAGGAGATTTAAGACAAGTCAATAACAAATGGAAATATGCGGAGGAGTCACAAAATTGAATTTTATGAATATAGGATGTGAATTTGAAGTACAGGGAAACCAACTTTTAGTTTGTCCTGTAACTCTTCCCTTTCTATGCTTTTCCAAATTTATTTTCCAGATCAGGCTTGGACTACATTTCCTCCTATAATGTTTTTAGACAACTTGGATAAAAGCGTACTAGAGTTTCATCTCTAAAACATAAACACACAAAAAAATATGACGTGTAAAAAAAGCAAAGAAGATCTATGTCATACATAACATTCAGGTTTATAAAGCCATCATAGCTGCATTTCTCTATTACCAGGATTTTCCCTTGTATCACATTCAAATCACAGAAAGAAATGAGACCTTTTTGCATTTTCTTCTGGCTCTGCCTTCTTCAACCTCTATTTCATATCACTAAATATTACTTATCACAGACATTATTACTGTTTAAAAGATAGTTTGCAGCTTTTGTTTTTAATAAACAAAGGAACTCACAAGAAGGAAGAAGCTAGTTAGGCCTTTGACTTCATTAACACATATTGCATGTGTAGCAATAGAAGTGTGAGATTTAATATTTGCTAAAAGAATGATACAACAGGGGAAAATAATGATGTTCAGTTTATGCTCTAGAACTTTGAATAGAATCTGCTCAGTTAAATAGGCCATTACATTGAAAATAAGGAAAACATGAAAAGCATACAAAGGTAAAATACCAAGAAAACACTGAATTTTCCAAAGTAATCAGTCTTACCCATTTATTTAGTCCTGATATTTAGTATTTCACATTTAATCCTCCACATTTACTTGGAAATTATATATTTATTCTAGAGTATACATAATAAAAAAATATAATCCATCATTATTTGTCAGAAAAATACATTAAGTTGTGATGATGACTAATAATAGTGAATAATATGAAACTGAAATAGCACTATTTGAAAACTTTGGTGAGAATATAATTGAAATATATTTCAATTAAACATAACAGGTTGAATCTCATTCACAATATGAAAATTCTTTTATTTTCATTATGTCTCTCTGAGTGAAAGCAACTATGTCTAGGACTACTACTTTCAGAAGCTGTGTAACTGGGTTTCAATTTTATCCAACTCATTAAGTACAGAAAAAAAAAATCATTTCTTTGTATCTAAAGCTAAAGAATGGAAACTCTTGGATGAGCTTAAATGGTATATATGTAAAACTGTATATATATGTCATGTCACAGACCTGAATTTTAGTTCTGTTGGACAGTTTTAGCTTAAAAAAGGATATGGAAAAATATGAAATGTCAAGTATCTATTCTACATTTTGAACAGATTTATAAGTATTCTGTTTCAATCTTTTCAAAGTGAAACAGCTCTTTATCTCAAAGCACTCTTTTTTCAGACACTGACTTAAATTAGAATAACAACACAACACACAAACAAACCAAATTATTTTAAATTATTTGTCAAATACTATCCTTCAATATATCCTTTTGTTCCTGTTTTCAGCTAAACTATCTTCCCCTTTTCCTACAAATAGCTTTTACATCTCCCACCAAAAATATTTCCTAACTTTTCATGCCACCTATTTTTACTGTAACCTCTGGCCTACACAATTCCTCATCCACCAAGTTCTCCAGCACATTGAACTACAAAACTAAAGTTTAAGGTTGCAAAGAAACAGAGATGAGCTCGAAGTGCCATTTTCATTTGTAATGACCTGTGGATATTTTTTTAATACTCTACCTTACAGCTTTCTAATAAACACTTAATCCTAATACCTTTTATGCTGTTTCCATTTAAAAAAAATAAATTCATGAATATAGAATAATAGTATTTGTCTACATATTAAAATTTTTAAAAATCTGGTATATCCATTTATACCTATGATTTATGAAAATAAGATTTAAAACTTGCTGGTTGTTTCCAAATATTCATTTAAGAGTTTATCTTTTATTATTTGAGCACTTCGCTCTGGGTGTTCAAACGCTATGTATAGCTTTCACAGATGGAGACAAGAAGCAGTGAAGCAGAGAGAGAAAGCAGGAGAGATTCTCACATGACTGACTCTGCTCTGCTTCTCATTTCATGTGAAACATCCCATGATAAGCAAGAGCTGCAGAACGTGCGCATCCATATTCTACTTTTGACAACATCAGTATTTCAATCAGCCAACAGAATATTCAAATACATTCAAGAAACTAGGTCCCTGGTGACCTGTGGTGAGGTGTCAGTATGTCTGCTGTTTATTGGCATAAAAGACTCATCTAAGTAAATACAATCTGGTATTTTCAGTGGAAAAAAAAAAAAAAAAAAGCACAGCGATAGACAAATATATTTGGCACTTGGCAAATATATTAGGTCTAAGCCAGCGGGGCTTTTCTCATATGCTTAAGGAATATAAAATTGGATATTGATAGTAATGACAGTAGAGACTTTGGACTAAGGAATGGCTAACTTGATTCAAATTGTGAGATTTTATGCCTTTGGATGTCTAGTTACAAAGACAGTGGAACACAGGAAATTCCTTTTGCTTTTATTTTGACTGAAATGGGTTCCCCAATACACCATTCTTTACACACAAAATATTAAGAAAGGCAGTGGAATACCTGCCATAAATGCAGGATGAGACCCTTAGTTTCACCTCTTTCAGCAGCCACAACTAATTCTGAAACTACTTGTTTTCTCTTTAGAGTGTTAGAAAACATTTGTTTGAGTCCAAAGCAGAGTTTATTTCATAGCAGAGGGCATTCAGCAAAATACAGCTACTATTGCCATAAAAGAGCTTGTCATCTAATTTATCGAAAGATACAGAAAATAAGAAGTAAAACAGTAAGAACAACAACATAAATGAAGATGAGAAATAATGATAAGCACAGGTTAAAGTTAGAATCCCTGACAATATTATAAATTACATCTCTGATGGCAATAATTTGCTATGTACTAGGATATGCTTCAGCTATAAATAGGAAAATAATGAATGTCAAGTGCAGTTTTCCATTGTACATCTCTTTCTCTTCTTATAGACCACAGCTTGGGCACTGAAGCAGCAACCTCATCTTCCACCAAAATGACTTTACACAGTCCAGTAAAAGAACTAATTTTCAGGGATAGTGAAGTAATAATGCAAGTCTTCCTACATTTTTACAATCAAATATGACAAAGTCCACTGTCTTTGGTGGAAATTTCCTTTATCATCCTTTGCCAGCCCCATGGAAAGGAGACTTTATATAGTGAAAGACATATTCTATCTCATTTGAAAGTATCACTCAACCATTTCTCATCTCTGGTGATCGGTCTTTCTTGCTCTCTGCATCCTCAGATCATTGCTAATGCAAAAGGAATTTCCTGAATTCAGATCACTTTGCATTTCTTGTATCGCTCACCTACGTTATTGTCGTGTTACTTTCCGGCGTAGCTGAAGGATACAGCTACACAGGGAATGACAAACAGCAGAGGAGTTAAAGGTGACAACTTGAGAAATTAGTCTGGACCTGCAAGGATTTTACCAAAAGGAAGTCTACCATTTTTTGCAGATGGATTTCATGATACAAAAACCTTATGGCTGGCTGCACATGCGTGCAGGTATTTGCAGTTTATCCACTACCTTTTATAGTTTGGCATTGCCGGAGCGGGGGGGGAGCAGAAAGAACTAGAACTGAATTTTTCTGTATCCCCATGTACCATTAAGTCAGATTCTCTAGTATTGTTAAGTAAAATATCCAACTCCCTTTATTGTTACAACATTAAGCTACTCTACCTAGAACAACAACCTAACCTCATATTCTCATTTATGTTCTAGATCCAGAGCGACAGTCCCTCCCAACTTCTGGTCATCAGGACTTTCTAAGTATTCTCTGAAAATCGATGATTGATTCACTAGACTGAAATCAGAAGAGAGCCACATTTGGCATTACCAAGTATGAATCTAATCTTGATGCTTTTGTAATTTCTTCAGAAAAGGTAATAGGGGACAAGTACCAGTGACAATGATTACCTGTTTTCAAAGAAAGATGTCTTCCTGGATGCAAGCCAAGCCCAAATCTCCGCTAACTTTCACCTGGGGTTCTTTACATGAAAAATGTCTCAGGGAGTGAAGGGTTATAGAAAAATTAGGAGACACCTAAAAAAATCCACTTAAACACCTAAAACACCTAAGCTGACCAGATCCAACTAACCCACAAAAACTCAGAAGCTCTAAGAATCTTGAAATAATTTTATGTCAACTTTCTAAGTATGTGATGAAATGGAGTACTTACATTAAAGTGATATGAATGTAACGATAATATCATATTTCAAGTCTAGACAGTGATTGAGTTAGGAATGATAACCACAATGGATAATTTTTCATAATTCATTCCTGAATTATGGGCCCTAATACTAGCACTTTTTCAGAGGCTTCAGTCATGAATGTATTTCTCAGTTGTGTTGAGTCAATGATAAAAATACACTGACTTAATTACAGAAAGTAATTATAAATGCGTGATAGAAAGTTTTTAAACATCGTACATCTCCTATGTAAACCAATGCAAAGTGAGGTGAACAGTATATTATAGTGCTATGTAGTGAACAGCAGTTTAAACTAGTTCTGTGACTAAACTAGGTACTAAATTACCCTACTCTAGTCTAAATTGGTGCCTTTAGTGCAGTTAAAACAAATACAAATGTACCTTTTCTGGTGTATTTTCTTGTTTTACCTTTTTAATGTACAGTATGCACACGTAAAGTTTTCTGGAAAAAAATAGGTAAGCCTGAAGTTATTTATAAGCTATTGCACTTGCTTAAGCATCTTCAAAAGAGTTAAATTTTCTCTGCCTGTAAATGAGTCCAGTTTAAGACAGCACAGAGAGAGGAGAAAAAAAAAAAAAAAAAAAAAAAAAAAAAAAAAATCTTTCTCCTAGCTGGTAACAGAAACATTTCTTTTACTAAATGGTGACTAAATGACATGCACTTATTTGTTCTTTAAGTCTTTTTCAGTATGGTGACAGCTGTTCCAGAGGTCTTTTTATTCTGATTTTCATATAAAGTTTTTAGGAGTCAGGAATAAAATTATTGTAGCAAAGATAATCCTTCCTTTTCAGCCTGTGTTAAAGAAGTTGTGAAATTACCCACTATATAACTTTCTCCTGATTCCTCAGGGCTTAGACTTTTCCCTAATGTTCATCTGTTAAATTTAGTATAGCACTGAACTTTTAGAATCATAACATCTATTTCCTAACCTTGTTTTCAAGTATCTTTATTATTAATCATTCAGACTCTCAGACTCTCAAATACCACTTTCTCCTCCATCTCTTCAACATCCCCTCTAACCCCCACCTTTTATGTTCCACAGTTTTGCTTCAGTCACTATTTTTTCCAGGTCCCCTCATATTTCTGACTACTTAATCTTATCTTTGATACAGCTCTAGTCCTCTGCTGAACCACATCGCCTTGCTGGAATGAACACAGGCTATCAACTTGAAACCTCTCCTCTGAGCTGATTTCAATCAGTTTTCTTCCACTTGGCCTATAGTCTAATTTTTTTCAAATCTAATTTCAGCTTTAATAGTACTGTCTCAGCAAAATTAAACAAATGTAATTCTAAAAGGGACTAAGAAGCACTTCCTAGGACTAGGAATTGTGGAAAGCAGAATGATACTTTTGCAGCTCAGGATTGATTCTTCTTTGGTTTGTAACACGTCTCTGCAGGAAATGGGAGAAAATAACCCATCTTAGCCGGAGTTAATAACTTGCTTTTTTTTTTTTTAAGTGGGATTTCGGTTTTCCTATCCTACCTGACAAAATGAGAAAGGATAGCTGGAGGATGGAAGTAAACATATTGTTTAAGACACTAAAAATGTAATGGAATACTGTTCTGGCAAAAGAACCAAAGATCACACAGCTGATGTAGACATTAAAAGTTACTGTTGTGTTGTTGACAGCAAGCATTACCCTTTTTGAAAAATACCAACTAGCAAGATAAGAGAAATAAAATTACTTTGGGCTACTTGCTGTTTTGATGTTGTGTGCTACTTTTCTCTAACTGCTTCGCAAGAAAGCCTCAGACTTTTCTACCCAGGAAGGAATGTATATCTTCTTTCACCTATACTTGCTTCACTGAGCTTTTGACCTTGGAGTTTGTCACTGTATCCTGCAGCATAGAAGCCATGCTTTGCACATTCAGACATCAGACTGCAGTGTGTTTTAGTCTCATTCCTCCACTGGGTGGAATAAGCAAGGAGAAAGAATAAATAAGTAATTATGAAAAAAGAATCAGTCAGGATTACAGATAAATTGAAGCCTTATGGGATCAGCAGAACAATACATATCCTTCAAAAAGTTGCAGAAAAAAGGCCAAATTGGGTGGAGACGGGAGACCTATACACAAAGCAAGGAGGAAGGATGTATCTGGTGCTCTGGAGAGTGTGAGAAAATTGTCAGCAAAGGAGATAGGTGGGAAAGGCTGCAAGGATTCCTTGAAAAAGGTGATGAGATTGCATTCAAGGGATCCAAAGATGGAAAAATGCAGAGGGAGAAATCTCTGGTGTGATTGGGAAGTAAAAAACCTGTACTTTTCAATAGGGCATGTATGTTTAGCAAAAGGCTGGGACCTTCCATCACATTCTGTATGGAAATACCAGTGACATAATTGGTTTACTTTCTCAAACTGGATATACAATTATGCATGAAATTTAGCTGTCTGTTTTCCCAAGAAGTGATTTTATTTGATTCTATAATGTAATTAGATCAGTCCAATATTCAGGTATAAATCCCTTTTCCCCTTTTAATATTTGTACATTCATTTGTGGAGTCAGTATATGCAGCAAGCTTTTATCCAAAGGCAAAGTAACATTATTAAAAAGACTAAGCTGCCATAGCCTGGAAGGACTGTTGGAAACCACAGAAAACTAAGCAAACTTCACTGTTTATTCATTAGGGTCAAATATGCAGGCATTAAAGTGCATTCTCAATTTTCAGTTTACCTACTATCTGTCAATAGATTAAAAATCACAACATCTTTTTCCAGTACAACAAATATATACAAATGTAGCAGAAGAGTGTGCCTACATAAAATTATATTTAAATCTTCTTTTAAATATTGGCTAGGAAAAATCCCAAGGTTTCTGTGACAAAACAAAATCTGAACAAACCAATTTTGGTTCACATCTCATTAAGAGATTTATAAGCCCTAAAGTGAAAAAATATAAGCAAAGCAACAAACTCCAACCCTGAAAGATGTCCATTCTTTTGGGACTTGCTCTAATCGTCTAAGAAAATCCTTTCTTTTTGCCTGAGTACTCTTTGTCTCCCATTCTCGATCTTGTGTCAAGAAAAGTACATGACTGGGGTGCAGCAAGCAGGAAAGGAAATGCTTTTCATGTTTTCACTGCAGTTTACTGTACATGATTTCTGGGTCTCTTTCATTGCCAAAGGAATGTGCTTAGAGATCATGACAATACTGCAGCATTTTTTCTTGTCAAGCACATCTGAGTTATCAAATAAAAGATTTCAGATTATAACTGTCTGAAAAAGAACATGAAAGCCTTACAGAGAAGCAGATGCTACAGCATTATATGTTCCAACTGTACACTGCTATGCATGGCCAGTTGTAGTGGGAAAACTGGTTGTTTTAATGTTACACATTGATCTTCTGTGCAGTGTCACAGCATTACAACATCTGGCTTTTCCTCCTCTGTCTGCACTATTTGCTATAACCACCTCATACGCCTACTTATCGACATTCTGTGCTCCCTGGAAGTAGTTTTTGCTGAGGGAATATGCATCTTTTTCTGTTTGTTTACACACTTCATAACTACAGTTGCCCCTCAGCACAGTTCAATTTTCTCAAATAACCTTAGTGCTTGAGCTACCAGTTACTGTAGAGATCATTTTCACTGTTTATTGAAAAAAAAAATAAACTTGACATTAAACCATAATATTTTGAGCAAGTGTTACAATGGGGAAAACTCTACATATGAAAGCATGTAGGAAGTAGAGAGTTTACCCATTGTTTTCAACAGTCATGAGGAAACGATTCTGCTTTTTCTGCTGTAGTGATATACAGTAAATAATATTATGCATAACTCTGCACAACCTTGAAACAACTGATATTTATAAATTTAATTTCCATCCATGCCTTCATAAGTGTAATGGAATATTTCTTAGTCACATTATGATCATAAATAGGAATTGGAACCAAATCTTATTTAAATAAGATGAAGAATACCACTTATTCATTTTGTCTTGATATTTCTCATCACCATGTTGAGAATCATACCATCTTTTTAAAGATTAGCATGTAAAAGTATTGTAAGTTAGAAAATAAATAATACAAAAAGCTTTTCTATTAAAAGAAGAGGATCATTAGGCCTGCATAGGAAAGATAAACTTTTCATTATACTTGCACCAAGCATCGGATTAGATTATTATTATAATGCTTGAAAATTATATCCTGCCCAATTTGCTCTTTGGAAGTAGTTCTGCCAAAATGAAAACCTTTCTGTAAGGGACATTAAGAGCAGGTACCTCCTCTAGCAGCTCTGGACTCCCTCCTTGCCCAGCTGCTGGAGCCCAGCCCAGTGCGCTCAGGGTCTCTTCCCAGGCTGAGGGACATGGTGGCTGCTGCTTCCCATTTGCAGGTTCAACCAGCAGCAAAGTTGAGCATGTATCCCGTAACTAGCTCATACCCACTCACACTGGTACCCCTCAGTACATGGCACTTAGTCCTCGCCACGTTCACACAGGTTAGAGAGTGAGATTATGCAGATAGTTAAGAAAGGATTTAACAAGTAGTTGGGGCAGACTGGTGGCCAGGCACAGGGCTTAGTCAGACCAGCATAGGGACTGGCCTCATTTTACACATGCCCCTTTTATCCCCCAGTCTATTTCTCCTTTGTTGCCCCCCCCCCCCCCCATCCTTCCCCTGCATGTTCCCCCATCAGTTTGCCTAGTCCCGCTGAGCTCCTCTCCTCCCAACATTTTGAACCTTCAGGTTTCCATCCTTATTGGCTGCAAAGTCTTGGTCTGCATGCCCATGGTCTTGATAGCCCATCAACTAGTGTGACTGACAAGGTTTATTTCTTGGTTATGTCTCCATCATGTTTGCCTGTCAGGTTTGTGCCATTAAAAAAACAGACTTACCTGTTTTTCCTTATTATCCCATTTGACAAGGTCCTCGATCAGATAATCTCACTGAAATAAACATTTCCACATCCCACAGGAAGCAAGGGAATAAAAGGCCTGTCGTGTGCTTGCACTGTCACTGTCCTCTGGCATCCAAGCACCATGAAGGAAAATGTTGCTCAGTTCAAATGTACAGGATCAAAAATTTGATCGTGGAAAGCAACACAAAAGATGGGATCTGCGGGAAGAAATCATGTGAATGAGAAAGGAATTGAGAAAGGGGAGCTGGTGAGGGAGAACTGAGATAGGCTGCAGGGGAAGAAAGTTGGTATTTAGACTAAGGAGAAGCAAAGGGAATGGCAAAGTCAGTGTGTAGTACCTGCAACCTTCTGATTACAGAGGAAATCCCTCCAGATCCCTCAGTGAAACCTAGTACTCTGATGTCCTCCATCAGCAGTGAAGAGATGTGAATCCTTCTAGCAACACGAATAGGTCATGACTGCCAAAGATTCGATGCACTTGGAGGGTGAAAGCCCCTAGCACTACATCTGCTCTGTTAGCTCAGAAGCCAGAGGCCTGTGCTAGGGATTTAAAGACTCCAGCGATGCTGATGAGCTGGTTATGAGGAATGATGGGATGCTTTTCTGTTCCCTGTTTGAATATATGTCCAAAATGTTACACTGACTGTTCTTTGATATTAATGTAATCAGCAAATATAAATATAATAAACCCTCCTGTCCTGACCATACATACGAACTTAATCAAAGATCTACATAAAAACAAATTTAAAGGAACAGAAAAATTGAGACAATGTCCACAACTAAAATTTTATCCCATTGTAGGTATCTGTTATTAAACTATTTGCTGCTGTCAACTGATGTTCCCTTCTACTTCAGAAAATCACTCTCATTCGTAAGAACTTTACAGATAATGTATAACATTGCATAGTCACACACGCTCTTTAAATTACCTATTTACTTTTATTGAATATATTGTGAATGGAAAAAGCTCCAGAAATAAAAATAAGGCAGCTCTATCTGCACTGCAGATCTGGATTAGATGTTAGCCTTTTCCTTAGCAGCCCTGAGAACAAAAAGTTTTATTCCAAACTTTATAATGACTTTTTAAAGGCTTACCTTTGCAAGTTCTTAAATCTTTGTTTTGTAGGTTTTTCCACTACAGATCCCAAGCTAAATTCCTGAGTATTTAGCAGAAATAGAAATTTGAATACAGCCCGTATCCTGAGCGTGTACAGCATTAAATTGTGCCAAGCACACTGAAGAACAGGAGGTTACAGACACCCCAAACTAGGTGCCCAAAAGTGGTGAATACATTTAAGC